>CM024756.1:96614435-96698103 GCA_014218235.1 Colocasia esculenta | reverse complement strand
TGTCCCACTGTGGCAACGTTCACTATACCGACGTGGGTTGGTATAACCGTACCGGTATACTGAGGGTCGCTACACTTTCCTTAAATAATCTTTCATTTCTCCCTATAAGACTGGATCATCTCTTAAGCATGGCTTAACTAGTCGCGGCATCAACTAAGGGTAGTCTCCCGAGGTATTGTCACCCCTCAATGCACGTCCTAGCCTAGTCGGGTCTGCGGCGAGTACGAGAGGTGATCAAGGCTCCAGACCAGCGGTTCGAATCGGTCTATGTGTTGTGGCCCAAAAGGGCGAGTACCTTCCATCTCGCACGTCTTATTTTAGGAAGGGCTAACGTCGGTTTTAGACGCTTTTCAAAACTCCAAAAAAAAAATCAAATATCTTAAAAAAAAAAAAATCAAATATTTCAAATAAAAAAATCAAATATTTCAAAATCCCAAAAAATCAAATATTCAAAAAACAAAAAACAAAAAAAAAAAAAAAACAACAAAAAATAAAAAAAATAAAAATCAATATTTCAAAATCCAAAAAATCAAATATTTCCAAAACTAAAAAATCAAATATTCAAAATCCAAAAAATTGAATATTTCAAAATCCAAAAAACCTTTTCAAATTCCAAAAGCATCCTACTCATTCATTCATGCATTTTACTTATGTCTTTGCCTATTTAATAGGTTTAGCCCTTGACCAATTATCGAGGTTGCTCACTCGTCGCATTTTTAAGGCAAGGGGCTAAACCTAAAAACGGATCTAACTTGTTTCATGGTTGTCTAAGTGTGCAGGGCGGAAAACAAAGCGGCACTCTCATCTCACTTGTCACTCTCATTCAGTCACCACTCGTAAACAAAAGATCCATTCCATTCCACTCACATCATGTACACATCATGGTCACATCACAAAAGAAGGGGCAAAAGGAAGAGTACAAACCCTCAACCACTCTCCCCTGTACCCTCAGGCGGGCGAGGAGATGGAGGGGCCATGTCCCTCGTACCTGTCTCACTCCCCTCTGGCGCTCTCTCGCGCCGCCGTGCCTCCTCCTCGTGTCCTCCGTCGTCCGGAGGAACCAGTCAAATAATGTCCAGCGGACCCACTCGGGATACCGCTCCTGCTGGCCGACGAACGGCTGCGTCCGACCAGAGCTAAGGCCCTCTCAAGGCCCTTCATCTCGGACCGCAGCAGCTCGCAACAGTGCCTCTCCTCTCCCAGCTGAGTGTGGAGGTCCCCGGCCTCAGCGCGCAGCCTCGTCGCCTCCTCCGCCTCCTGACGCCAACGCGTCACCTCCGCTGCCTCCGGGCGTAGGCACAGCTCCGCCATCTCCGCCTCCAGTGCGGTCGTCCGCGCTAAGGAGTCTCTCAGCTCAGCCTCCTGCAACATCAAAATGTCTTGTCAAAACACCAAAAGAGATAGATAATCGAAGGGGGCATGCGGTCGAAGACTTACCTGCTCCCGCACCTGGGCGAGAGCATCCTCTGCTCGGGCCACTGCCGCCGCCAACTGGCCCTCCAACACCGAGCGGCCCGGGTCCTCTCGGGAGGAAGAGGCCCCTCCCACCATCTGCTGGGCCCGATCTAGCTCCTCCCGCTGCAAGGGAAAATAAGAAGAGTCAGTCAACCAAAGCTAGAAATAGAAGGGTCTGGGTATGTAGTACTCACCAGCTGGGTCACAACTGCCTGGAGGTCATCCCTCTGCCGAATGGTGGAGTGGAGGACGCCCTCGAGCGAGGCAATCCACCCCTCAGGATCAAACTACAAACACAAGTCAAGTCAATCAAGCAATCAATCAATTGAGAACTTACAAGAGACTAAAAGCAGTAAAACTCACCGGTCGTCGAGACCCCTTATAAACCTGGGCCCCGTACCTCCGTGCATAGGCACGGAAGTAGTCCTCATCGCTCGTGGCCTCTGAAGCCACCTCCTTGCCCCGCTGTTCCCAGTCCTCGAGCTGCTCACGAACTCGGACTGTCCAGTCGGTAACCTGCTGGATCCCGCGGAAGCTCCGGCTAGGCCTCTCCCACAGCCTCTGCCGAGTTGGGAAATCCACCACTGCCTGGTGGAGTCCTAGGGTCCGCGCGACCAGCCGGTGGTGAAGCGGTACCACCATGTTGAATGAATGGAGCCAAATGTCCCTACCGAAGTAGGGACGGCCCCACTCCACCCACGGCTGGGCGGCGTCATCCTCCCCGACATAGGGAGTCCACTAAACCTGCACACCACAAGCAGAAAGATCCGTCAGTCAACTGTCAAATAAGCAAAGGAAAGGAAAAAGGGCTAAGGCTAGAAGTACTTACATGGCCGAAGGGGATCGTGTCCAGTGCCTCATGGATCGATGTCACCTGCAGGCGCAGTGACTGCTCGTCTCGGTGGAACCGCCAACACCGTAAAAGGGGCACGGCTTCGGCTCACCTCGGCTCCCCACGACCCAAGGAGGGGAGGTGGTGATATGCCCACACCTGCAAACAACCCCCAGTCAGCACCGCAATTAATCAGAATAAGCAGAAGAAAAGCAGTAGAGGGTATGGGTAAAGGAATGTACCTGTAGGAGTGGGAAGAACCCGGCTACCCCCGTCTCCCTGCTGGAGGTGCCCAGGCTATCGAAGAGGTGGGCCAGGAGGGCCGCACCCCATGCGTCTGCCCACGCTGGACAAGTCCTCCAGCAGGGGCAGTCACCTGCAGCTGACCGGGTCTCCTCTGGTCCCCAGGATCAACTTTTCGATCACGAGGATCAAGAAGCTCCTCAGGTCGTAGTCCACTGCCGCTCCCTCCTCCTCCGCCAACGCCGCTCTGGCATCCTCCGTCAGCCTGGCCATGTAGTCCGCCTGGCTCTCTCCTGTCTGGCGGCGCGCGCTCACCACCCCGAAACTCGCCTGCAGCCTCGTCCTCGGAATCAGCGACGATCTCTCGCGCGTCACATCCAACCCCAGCAACCTCTCCGCCAGCTCCTGGTAGCTAGTGTAGGTCACCCCCGTCACTGCCTGGCTGTCCACACGTAGGCCGGTGATCCGTGCCACGTCCTCTAACGTAGGGATCATATGACCCCACGGAAAGAGGAAAGTGTGGCACTCGGGGTCCCACCTCTCCTTCAAGGCCTGAATGAGCGCCATGTCTGGCGCTAGCTCGTCCAGTCTGAGAAAGGGGCCGAACCCCATCTCCTCCAATTGAGCCCTCTGGAAGTCCGACAGTCCACAGTAGATTGCTCGGACAACTGCCCATCCTAGTCTGGACCGCAACTCACTCTGCAAAGCAACACAAAAGCATCAGAAATCGGCCAAAAGCATAAAAAGTCTCAGTCCTGTCGTCGCGACAGGGATCTTGTCGCCTTCTTAAAGGCGACAGGAGGCCTGTCGCTTCAGAATCTGGGTTGCGACAAGTTGACCCGTCGCCTTCTGGAAGGCGACGCGAGGCCAGTCACGTTTCCACTGGTAAAACGATAGCCATGCTGTCGCGTTACCAGGGAGACCGAGAGACGGGCAACACCCATTTCTCGGCCATTTCTCTTCGGGAAAATGCCCTACATTCGAGTGCATTGCACCCTTGCCAGTCACATGCAAGGTTCAAGGCTCGGGGACCTACCTTCTTGGGTCCGACGGGTTCGTCCTCGCCCCCGGCACCGCCACTGCAGTGTCTTCCTCCATCGGCACGACCGGAGGGTCCTCGTGCGCCGCTCCGGATCGGCCCTCGCCTACTTGACGGCGTCGAATCGTCTTCTTGGTGCGCCGCCAGTCATCATCACCATTGCCTCCTCCATCGCCTCCGCCCTCCATTGCCGACTGTCGGGGTAAACAGCTAGGGAAAGAGAAAGAAGAGGGAGAGGAAGAAGAGCCGCTGCCGGAACAGAGGTTGCCAGCGATCGCCGGTGAAGAGCTTGACCGGAGGAAGGATGGCCGGAGAAGGAAGAGAAGGAAAAGGAAATCGCTGGAGAAGGAAAGAGGAAGAAAAAGGAAAGAAGAGGGGAAGGGGCGCCGGGCCCCAAATTCAAACCGCGCTCGGCCCTGTCAATGTGACAATGGCCCGATCGCGACGCACCATGTGTCGCTTTCACTTTGCAGGTGGCGACCATTGACCAGTCGCGTTAAAGGTCGCGACACTCCCATATGTCGCCTTCCCAGTCTGTGCACGGAACCCTTGAAAAATTCAATTTCTATCATAAATTTCCAATGCTTACATCAAATAAAAGCAACAAAAGGCACAAAACCTCAAGTCTCTCACTCTCACTACATCATGTCCCATCAAAGCTTTCAAATCTACAATCAACTCTCCCTCAAGCTCATGGTTCCCCAAGTGGTCGAATCTTCTCATGTTCTAGGAGGTACGCTTGGTACGTCTCCCATTTCTCATTCAGCATCGGGGGTAGTACATGGGTAGCACACACCCGCCATAAGGCCAACACGCTCCACACGGCCTGCTCGTCCTCCGGATCTCCCAAACGCCGCTTCTTCATCGGAGGCAAGTGAGACGGCGGAAGCACCTTAGTCCTCGGCTTCTCGATCTGTAGGTAGCACTCTGTGGGTTGTAAAGTACCCATCATGTTCCCCACAAGTTGAAGGTCCAATCCACGCCCAAGGGGCCGAATCTCCGCTCCACGTAGCACCGCTATAACCAAGGCGAAGTGCTCCATTGGGAGCGTGTTGAGGTAGTGCCGCCATGCGCTCCTCGTCTTCTTGTCCGCCGTCCTGCACACAAACTTTGTCGGGGAATTTGCCACCCCGCCGATGAAGCATAGTGGATGGCACCCAAAGATCTGGCTATCGGTGGTGGGTTGTCTACAGGCTTGAACTTTATCCTCACTCCCAACCAACATTCCAAAGGATCATAGAGCCGTAGAGTGAACCCCCCGTAGAGGCCGAGGTGAGACCCGTATAAAGGTAAGCCAACACGGCATGAGAGAGTGAGAGTCCCCACCATACCCTACTTATAGCGCTCAAACTCGCGTAGTCTATGAGGTGATCCATAGACGGGAAGAGGACCACCCCACACAGGCATATGGCTACGGCCTTCGCTATCTCACGGTGGTCTACGCTCTTGTCCTTGCATTTGGATATGACCCACTTAGATAATGGAACACGATGGATGGTTTGTGGGCTAATCATGGTATACACATCCCCGGGATCCGTCATGAACTCACCTAAAATCAGCTTCGGGTTGATGGGCTCAACGGTATAGCAAATGTTTTGCTCGTCTCCCCGCTTGGTCTTAGGGAGAGCCAAGAAGGCCTCAACCTCCTCTAGAAGGATGGTCGCCTCAAATTTGGGAAAAATGAAGGTATGGGTTTGGGTGCCAAAGTTCTATCAAGGCCGTGATACTATGCCAATCAAAAGAAATTTTGTGGTAATTGTGGGCCGCTATCAAAACTCCACCCAAACCCCACTCTCTCAAGAACCGGATTACAAACGTAGGTAGGGCTTTGATCATGGGGATGATCCACGTTAACTTGGAATAGCGGCAGGAGCTGGGGAAGAGCTAGAGGAGAAGAAAAAAAAGGCAAAGGGAAGGGAAGAAGAACAAAATTAATGAAGAAATTCGCAGGAAAAATCATAGAAAAATTAAAACACCAAACAACTTACCTCTCTCACTTCCTTGCTCCTGCTCAGGTGGTTGGGGATGTCCGTCAACCTCACGAGAGCATCATAGGTCGCCCAGGCTCGCTTCGACCTTCGTAGGGTGCCTCCTCACCCATGGAAGCACTTGGAGCTCTCTTCATGGCCATGAGAGCTTGAAAAGCTTGAAGAGGAGAAGAAAGAAGGGTGAGCTGCGAATTTGGCCTCTCTCCCCCTTATTTATAGAGCCATAAGACTCCTATTCATGGTTGAAAAGGGTAGAGAAGAACTAATAGGAGTGGGACTTTGATTAGTGAGCATAAGAGTCCAAATGGGAGTCAAATTGCAATGTTCAGGTTGCAAGTTTTGGGCTCGGGCTGAGAATCCTATGAAAGCGACGTGTCGATATGTCGCCTTCAGGGTGGCGACACAGCGAGTGTCGCCTTCTTAGACAAGGGTAGCAACCTCCCCATGTTGCATTTGATCAGAGTATACTATCATGCCCATTTATTGGTGATTGCTTCTCACGATGTTTGCACATATGCTTTTAAGTCTGGTCATCATTTGGTGCATTTCAATTTGTATCATGCTTATTATTTCAAAATCCATAAAAATCAGAAAATCAGAAAATCCGAAGAAGAGACGGTTCGTCAGATAAGTGCAGGTAAGTATCTCTAACCCTAATCCCTCTGCATTACTATATGATATCTACGCTATTATATCACCTCAAGGACCGGCTGGTTCCCAGTGTGTTCTGGGATCTGAGTTCCCCTTCACCAAAAACAAGGATGATCTAGGTGCACACTGCTAATCGCTGGATAGGCCGTTAGGTGATATGACTCGGGGACGATGGATTCTATCGCACGCCGGGGATGCGAAGTGTCTTGACCCTTGCTTATATTTTCTAGCAATATTATCCTTGAATATTTGTTATTTTCTCCTTTTCTTTGCATTTATTTTTATGATTTCTTTTCATTTAGCCCAGCATGCATCATTTAGGAGTTTTGAGCTTCATGCTTCATGATTTGTCAAAGTCAGCTTCCCAATGATGTTTCAACACAGATCCTCATTCTCAGACAAGAATTGCATCCCATTTCCGAATTTGAAAGCTTTCCTCGAGCTTGTTGCTCGGTCCAGTTTGCCAGTATGGTTCCTATTCAGGATTCCTCTCATCTCCATTCATTATAACAATCATCCTTTTCCCCCTGATCCGCACATTAGTCGTGAATCGCTCGAAGGCCAGAGTCGAATCGACCCACCGGGCAGCACCCAATCCCCTAATAAACGAAACCTGCACGCTAAAGATAGTCAGGGTACCTCTTGAATCAAGAGTTGATCATTTCTTTTCCTTCGATTTTTATTCGTCCCAATAGGAACCATCCTCGGATTCTGTCCCTAGCCGTGTTCGAAGTTAGCCGGACAATTCTCGTTGCTTATTCGTTCAAATGGGTGTCTCTTTACCTTGATGCCCACTTTTCAGCTCATTCCGCTTCATTCCGCTACATCGCCACTTCATGTCACCTTTGCTCCACTACCGTTCCACTCCCTTGCAAAGTAGGCATCAAGGAGGGGCAATCTGTAGACACCCATTTCTGACCCATAAGTCGAGCAAAATTCCTTGTCATATCGTTGATGCCCCGCGTTGGCTCATCATCATCAAGCTGGCTTTCTCCGATCATGATATCCTCTCCGTTAGTTCATCGCCCTGGTGGGGCGTCTTCTTGGTCGAAATCAATCTTCTTCACCATCACTTCGTAGCTCTCTGAGTCAAAAGTCCGGTGTTTCAAACCGCGCATCATTCTGGTGGCCGTGCATGGAGATCCGACGCTTTGTATAGCAACATGCAGAAAAGGCCCTGAAGGTGACAGCACCCCCGTCGCGTTCAAGAAGACGACAACTCGATACGTCACATTCATAAATAGGCATTTTAATTCCCTAAAAAATCACCAAAAATGACTTAAAGTCCCCTTCCTTATAAGGAAGGCGACGTATCGAGGCGTCGCGTTCTTGATAGCGACCAGAAGCCCGTCGCGTTCTGGACCTCATGCAGAAGATCCTTTCCGAGCCTAACTTGGACACATGCCATACATGGATATTTCCCCTTTTGGTCGACCAAATCGCGTCCAAATCCTTCCAAATTTTGGGGAAACCTTCCTTAAAGCCTCCTTTCCGAGTTCCAATCACCCATGCATGGCCATACCTACCCAAACCCAGACTCTTGCCCGTTATTCCTCTCACAGCCCTTCTAGGAATAATCACCTATAACTATCTCAATACTCTATCTTTTTGGGCAAGGCCGGAGTCTGCTGCTTCCCCTGTGAGAGAGCTCTAACTCCAAAGAAGAGAGTTTTCTCTCCAGACGACCAAGAAGAGCCCCCCCCAGGGCGTTTTTCCACCAGCTACACCTTCTCTCTCCTTTTTCCTTCATTATTTCCCTTCATTCATGCATGCATAGTTCATTTCTTTTCGTAGATTTTCATTAGAACACACACCACACACCCATCTTTAACACCCACAGGGGTTAAAAACCCCAATCTCGTGAGTTCCCTCCATTATAGTGCATGTTTAGTTGTTTTTTCATTGAATAGATCTCACATGCACGAATTGCTAATGGGTTTTTCTTTGTTTTCTTGATCTTGGCAGGTACCTAAAGACTAGAGAGGCGTGAGGCTCTTGCCCCTCGGCCGGCTGAGGAGCAGGAAGATCGGAACCCTAATCTTCGTCCACTGAAGAAGAAGGCGACGACTAAGCTGTTGCGACCAAGGCTCCGTCCATCACGTCACGTTCAGGTACAAACATAGCGACAACCCTTCTGTCGCGTTCACAGGTATGCCTTCTCTTCTCTTTTCCTTTTCCAACGTAGTCAGCCGTCCTTTCAATCATACATCTTGGCGACTACTTGGTGGCGATCACGGTCTTTTCCTAATCTTTCATTCACATAATTTTTCAAAGGGGAGCACAATCCCGTGATTACAACACATAGTTTGATGCTAACGGATCATGTCAGAACGGAAGTAAATGCGACGATCTAAGTTGTCACTTTTAAGGTAATCGTGACGGGTATACCTATTGTAAAACCAATCTCTAAATCGCGAAGTCTGGATCAGTCGCGGTTTAGGGTTCAACTGGAAAACTATGAAAACGATATAGTCATGCATGGTTGGCCTATAACTCAAGATCTAGGGCTCTTGGGACAAAACTATGAACATGAAAGTTGTACCAGACGATGAGTAGAAGAGAACTGGTTGACTCAATTTGGTCTTGGTATGCGTGAAATATGACATGAACACTAAAAGCCCTAATCATGCGTGACTCTTGGAAAATGCTTAATACAACTAGCATGCTTGATGAAAATTGGGGAAAATAGATGCATATGAAACTAGACACGAAGAGCTTTAACATGGTATATGGTTTGTTCATCTTTAGCCCGAGAACACCTACCTTTGAACGATTCTAAGAGAGGTCTTCTACAGGTCGATGCAGAAAGCAAGTTGGGGAAGAGATGTAACGACCCTCTTCATACCGGTACGATTATACGAATCCCCATCGGTACAAAGGCGTTATTACAGTGGGATAATAACCAACACTAAATGATAGGTTGATATGTACATGAATAACAATGAGTACAGCGGGAATAAAAGGAAAGACTTATCTTCATTCCATCATCATCACACATTCCACAGTCTATATAGCAATGAAAGAAATGACAATGTCCAATTATTACAATTTCAAAAGAACTACATTGTCCATATGAATAACATTATTCGAACTATGAAAGAGAAAGTACAACTATATACTGAACTCCACAAAATGCTACTCCTCGTGCTCGGGGATGCTCCTCGCTACACCCTCTCCAAGTACGGAAACACCTGTCTCACCTGTACGCCGAAGCATGTATGAGTCTAAAAGACCCAGCAAGCAATCTAAAGACTCAACCTTATACATATAACACACATGTTAAACTACCAAACAATAAAGAAACACATGCTATCATTTAAACCATAACAATTTACATGGCACATGCTTATATAATTAACTACACATAAAACATCCAAACACGTTCCTAACTATCACATGCTCATATTAAATCATTGATAATAGACATACACCTATACATGCTTTCTACACCTAACATGTAACATGATTTAACAATCCAAACATTATCCATATTATGGTACAACTCTACCAACTAGAGCATGGAGTTAAGCACCAAGTAAATAGCAACCTAGCATGATATCTATTCACATTTCACATGCACATTTCACATTTAATTGCGCATTTCATTTGCTATTTTATTATAAATAAATCACAATTACACATGATATCACATATTATTAAACATGCATTGAAGGTTTGAAACATATTCAAATCGGTTGGCAACTATATACAATTTAAGCATGGAACTATGTACTAGGTGAATAGCATGTCTATTATGGAACTTAGACATTCTTTCATATATTTATGACAATCATAATCACACTTTGCTTGCTATTTTGACATGAATTAAACACAATTCCATGGTTTTACATTTGTTCACCATGCTATCTTTCACATTGCCGCAATTCACATGTTTACATACACATATTCACATACACTACTACATAGATGTTATTGAACTATATAACATGATATTACGTCAACATATTAACACATGATTAATATGGATATATGCACTTATACTCTCATTAACATTTACTCTCCTTTGCTCATCATTTCACACAATTTTCACATAGTTTACCTGTTGCACTTTCACTTATCACATGTCACATCATTGTACTTACCACGTGCCACATTCACACTTCACTTTGCACTTTATTCACATTTTATCACTTAAGTTGCTGTGACATATAGTCCTAACTACCATATAGAGGATGCACGCACCCATATCACATAGCACATCACATCACTTGACACATACCCGCCACCTGGGCAATCTAGTGGCGAATCTTGGTAACTGCGTAGACCGGCAGAAGCCCTCTCCACCGTATCCAGTGGTACTTGTCCACCTCTAGGGTTTCATCCTAATGCCCTTAGGATATATTTCACAAACGTTGAGCCTTCTATATGGACTTTTCTATGGTACAGCTCCCAGACCTCTATGGTAGCAGTGTCAATCTCGGCCCAATTTACACGTTCACTTTATCACATTTTATCACATTGTTTACATATTTCACATGTACCATTTAATCATTTTACATGCATTATTTAACAATTGCACATGCTTCAATTGACCTAACATGATACTACTATTCACAGTAATAAAAGAACTCATATCATAGTCTTAGACATGCTACTAATTACTGAATCACATAAGATTAAATTTAACATGCTCAATATGACTATTTTCATGATTTAACTAATAATTACACCTGTTGTCATCCAAATAGATCCAAAATTTTATCACAAGATATAAATAAGAAACATGTCACATGTTCAATTTTTCAGATTTTTCAGGTTTGTAAAATAATTATAACAATTAAAACAAATTACAAGTACATTCATCACTAATTTCCCTTAAGTAGAAATTACAGTATAACAGTCAAACCTAACAGTGCAACACTTAAAGACAGTCATTACATGATTACAAAAAATATTATGAAACCCTAACTCACAACAAATCTATTTACACAGATTAAGTAGGGTCATATTATGCTTACAACTCTATTATCAGAATTTTAATAATGAACACAAATCACAAAAATTCAGTACAACCTCATGATATGACCTACTGTGTAAATGGCATACTCTGGTGCCGCCAACATAGGAACTTGGCGGCATAGTATGTGGCCGCCAACTTCCTGTCTGGAGACCATGCAGACAACACACAATTGCAAGGGAAATTTGGAGGTTCCAGGATACGAGGAAAATTCCGGAAAAATGCTAGGACCTAAGGGGACATGAGTAAGGTTGACATCCATAGGTTACTTGCCTCCAAATAAATCCACAGAGATCAAATCTTGCTGACGAAGCCCTCCTCGGCCCAGCCAAGAAGGTGCTCAAAACCTCTCCAGATCCAGTCCTTCTGTTGATGTAGATTGATCCTCGAAGTTGGAAATGCTTCCTCTATGTATGGGCTATTCTCTAGTCGGTGCAAATCTCCAGAGAACCCTTCCACTCGCCGATCCAGCTCCTCAAGAACAACTTTTCTCCACAAAGGCTCTAGGGATTCACAAAGACCAAAAGACATGATCCGGCTGAACCAAGGTGTTTTTATAGAGCTGGGTAGGTTGGGTACACATTAGGGTAGGTCTCCTACGGTTAGGGATGGGTTTCCTAAACTAGAACTGAACGAAACGCAAGCATTACCAAATCTGAAACCGTCAGAACACTGGGAACTTGGCGTCCACCTATGGTGCCGCCAACAGGGGGGTTGGCGTCCATCGATCTGGACGCCAACTCCTCTGGCTCAGGCAGTCAGCAGCCAGCATGTTGCTGCCAACTGTACATCTCGGCCAGAAAACAAGTATACATAAAATGGTTGTACCAACACATCATAAATAGTTTAATGGTTACGGGAATAAGTAGATATTATATGCACAAAGTTAAAATATACATATATACGTGTACACAACATAATTACATACAACATGCATGGATTAGATAAATATACATGTACATCGATAGTAGATAATGCATGCACATTTAAATATATACATGTATGAAAAATAACTCATATGTACTTACAAGGTTTATAGCAGTAATTACATATCATATGCACAACATTACTCAAATATAAAATGCATGGTTTCTAATTAAGTACAATATGCTCAAGATTAGTTAATTACTTATATTCATAGAAAATAATATATATATATATATATATATATATATATATATATATATATATATAATATATATATATATATATATACATATATACACACACACACTTACATATGCACATCTAAATAAATACATTACATGCATGGAGTATCACATATATATCATACATATCCATGGAATAAATAGTATAATATGCACATCAATAGTTAGGTAGTATATGCATAGTATTATTAAGATGCAATATGCATTAGGTTAATTAAGAACAGTCTATACAACAATAGTTTATTTGCATATGCACACTTAAATTGACATATATATTTATATATATATATACACATGTACACAACATAGTTACAGACATTATGCATGAAATAGGTAATTACAATATGTACATCAATAATTAGATTCACCATGCACATTTATACACATTACATGCATAGAAATTAACTCATATATATACCTACAAGATGTATAGCAATATTCACATATTTTATGCACAACATTACTTAAATATAATATACCTAGGTTTTAGTAAGCACAATATGCACAAAATTGGCTAATTACTTATTCTTATAGAAAATAACATATATATACATATATATGTGCATGAGTAATTTAGAAATTGCAATATGCTCAATTTAATACACACACTATATACATAACTAGTAACTATCACATGCACAATATAAAATGAATAAAATTCAGGGGTCTCACAAGAGAGCTCCAGTTTGGGGGCGATCTTCACCTCCTCTGGTGCTCTAGCAATGCTCCTCACGAACCATCAAGTTGGTAACTCGTCCCCAAGGGTTTATGACGAGTATTTATAGATTTAGGGTGTTTTAGGAGTCCTAATGTGTCTAGGAAAGGGAAGCTCCGAGTTATGGTTAATCCCTTCCAAGTTTTGAGGATTCTCTCCCCAATTGAGTAGGATAATTTTTAGGAACTCCATGATATGGTTGGGCACGAATTTGGGGTAATGTGGGAGTCTATTGTCTTAGATTTTACCATAATTGCTCTTTCTAATTTATGTCCAATTAGAGCTACAAATTTATGGGAATTTATTGTTAATTGGGCTTTTGTTCTTTGGGCTATGAGTGTATTTTTGGCCCATAAAACTATTTTGAGAATACTAATGAAGTGTTGCGGAATTCCCAATATAGTAATCTAGAAGGGGGGGTTGAATAGATTACTGTCTCTTAAAAATTATTATCACGTTCTTTTTGCTAAAGCACAGATTAACAAGACAGTATCAAGATCTAACTATTTGTAGATGAAGTAGAAACCTATCTAGCATGTGAATATGCAACGTGCCTATCAAACATCTATCGTAGAAACGATCAAACCACGAGACACGCAGATTTACGTGGTTCGGTACACAACAGTGTATCTACGTCCACGGCACACACACACACACAGAATAAACTGCTTATGAGCGAGTTCGGTGACTACAACTCACACACACACGTGTTCTCTGACGTGCACCCACGATCAGAACAACACACACACGTGATCTCAAGCACAAGAGACGCTTGAATCACACAAACACACACACACAATGGATAAGAATTGTGAAACAGGAAGAGTTCAGAGTATAGGAGTGAATCCTGATGTGGAACTCTTCTGAGAACGTCTGGATGGAGTTCAAACTTCGACTTGACTACTTTGGATTGATGGAGAAGGTTGAATCCACGACGATCTATCTTCAGTACTGCAGGATCAACAGATCTTCCGGTCTCTGCACTGCAGACTTGAAGCAGAGCAGCAGCAACTCTTTTCTCTTGGCTTGGCTTTAGGGTTTTTGGTTGTGGCTGCTTCTGTACGAGATTCTCTTCAAAAGGATGCTATATAGTTGTGTTTTCATGTGGAGAGTCGTGGGACTTGAAAACACAATCTTGGATATGAAGGAAGGTTTCCGTATTTGAAGATCCTCTGCGTCTGTCGACAGGTGTTGTGTATCTGTCGACAGATTGCAACAGATTTGCAATAGATAGATTTCAGGTAGCTCTGGCCTGTGGCATCTGTCGACAGGCGACATCCATCTGTCGACAGGCAGAGTCAGTTTGCCAAAACACAGAACTCTGGCATTTCTGTCTGTGACATCTGTCGACAGGTCTATGAGCATCTGTCGACAGGTGCTCTTTTTCTGAACTTAGTACTTTTCTGTCTGATCACAACTGTGGCATCTGTCGACATATGCCTTTGGGTCTGTCGACAGGTACATGTATACACTGTACTTGTGATCACTTTCTCATGATTTGTGAAGGCTTGGTTATATGTACTTGTACCTACAAGATAAAGCATGTATAGTTAGGTATAATGTAGACATAGATAACCAAATATTGTGTCATGTTAATTGACATGTATGAAACCTCAATTCAACTCATTCATCATTAAAAACATTGTTTGATTATCATTTAACATTTAGAATGTGAATTCACTTAGTTTCCAGAGTATGAACCCAACAACTAATTGTTAATTTTCAATTTATTTGTTATTTTTCAATTAATGAATTTCTGGGGTGCTACATGAGAGAGTTAGGCATTTGCCTAAGTAGAGTCTTTTCTTGTAAACTATTTCCTTCTTAGGCATCGTCTCAGATCAAGCATTTCATTGTTTATCTTGAGCTCGATCTATGGGATTTAGGTCCAAGTTTCTATGTTCAAAAGTGTTCCTCTTTGGTTGGAAGAGAAGGCTTGTTGTGAAAGTGTTTCCTTGTGTTAAGAGGACAACCGCACTGGGTTTGTACCAGGAGATTGGCTTCTTGACCTGTAAGAGAAGTGGGTTGCCTTCTTGCTCAGAAAGAGAAGAAGACCAGCAAGGGTTGGGTGTTATATGTCCTTAAGGGGGACTATACCCTTGGTTAGTGAAATCCTAAGAGTTTGCTTGGAGTCTGGACGTAGGACTTCCATTTGGAAGGGCTGAAACAGGATAAATCTCTGTGTCTTATGTGTGTTTGCTTCTACGCCTTTAATTTCCATTGCATACGCTTATTTATACTAACCAAATATTTTTAAGCGGTGATTTTTCTTTCAGTTTTTAAATTACCTATTCACCCCCCTCTAGGTTAGTCTTGCTGCCATATCAAGTGGGCCAACAAGTGGTATCAGAGCCGTGGTCTCAAAGTGAAGTACTGATACCAATAAGTGGTATCAGAGCCGTGGTCTCTGAATATTCAAAGTAGATCTAACAATCTTAGAGCAAAGATCAAATGGCAGTTCAAAGATTAGTAGAAGGTCTATCCATCTTCCTGCCTCCACTCTTTGATGGCAATTACACCTACTAGAGGATAAGGATGGAATTCTTCCTACAAGGCTACGACTATTGTAACGACCCGACCCTCCAGACCCCACTAGGGCCCAAAGTTCGCGTCGCCACCACGGATCCGAAGACCCGGAAGGGTTATAATTAATAGTCTAGTGAGATATGTACTGAATTCCAATAACTATAACAATCTGTACAATATACAAAAGTCTGTACAACGTGTCCCAAACAAAAGCATAGGTACAAGAAGAAAGGTGCAGTCCTTAAGGGGCATACCCCGAGGACTTGCAAACACAACTCTCAGCTCACTTGGTACAAGAGCTCACAACACTCGCTCTCACTGCTGCTGACAACACACGGTGCCACGACCGCCCTCCGCAACCCGTCCGACACCGAGCTCCTGCGATGACAAGCCCTAGCTGAAGGAAGTAGGGGGGTGAGCCTCGCGAACAGGCCCAGTAGGGATTACCAGTCCCTCACCCGCCAGAGCAGCATGAACTCTGAAAATAGGAAACTACACTAGAGAGCTGTTAAAGCGAGGAACACCTACAGCATGGTACTACTAAGCAGCGGAGAGAAACAGTACAATGCCACGACCACCAACCAGGTCGTGGCACACACACGACTCCCGCAGAAACCAACGGAGTCGGGCAAAGCGGAAGCAGTGCTCAGCACACCTGCCGAGACCACGGAACAACCAAGTGAGAACGACGTCTCACCGCAAGCACGGCCACCTCAGACCTCTCAAGGTCGAGGGCCCACAAGTAGAACCACCCCGGACCCCGGACACACCGCCAGGTCGAGAAGCTACACATGCCGTTGCCATCACGGGCTGGCACCCAAGAATGGGACCACGGAATCGAGAGAACACCGAAGCGGGAACCACTAGAAGCACGGGTCTGCCCAAGGCCAGACCAACGATGCCCACGGGAGCTAAGCACAACTAGGCTAAAACCGCCGTGCAAGCTAGGGCAATGAGGAACACTCGAAAATGTCGTGAGGAAAATGCCGTCACAACAACAGCAACCAAGCCACCGCCGCTAGCAGCCAAGAGGGGGACCCGCAGTCCGCACGCTCTGCTCGCTAGCCTAGCTCCTGCCTCCGCCCCCGCTCAAGGGCGAGATAGAGCCGCCACAGAAACACACAACACACGCAACACCACAGCCTGGCCAAGCTGCGGCCTCATGCCTGACACCACTACATGGCTCCAGAACCAACGCAGAGAGAGGCAGTGAGACAAGGGACTGTCTGGTCTGCGCCAAGAAAGCACTCCGAACCCCTCGGCATCCCAGACCTAGACAAGAGAGCTCTACAAACGACTCAGCGCCGCTGTCCAAACCTCATTTTTCCCCTCAGCTCCAGAGTCCGCTCACGTGGGCTGCCAACTCGAGCACGCTCGTAGCCCGGATACCTCCCTCAACGGGCTCCGAGGATGGAGGTCTCAGAAATGGAGACAACCTCTGAATGGGACAAGCCCTCAAGTGCCAAGCACCAGGCGAACAGGAGGGGCAGCACAACAAAACCACACCGAACTGCTGGCTTGTAACTCACGACAAGCCCAGAGAGCGAGAGGCACGCACGGACCCTCAAAAGGGGCCATCGGACAACCAAGGCACGCACGAATGGCTAGAACCTCGGAACACCAACGGACAGTACGGAAACCCGTCGCTCTGCTAATAATCGATTGACCGCCGGTCAATCGATATTAGGCATCACGACCCTCCTGGCACCACTGCCAGGACACGGCCACGAGGTGTCACCTTCGGTCACTGAACGCAGGGAGGCAACCAGCCGTGTTCCCTACCAGAAGGTCCTAAGGGCAAAGCCTGCCCTGGGGCACACGCCGACACACAAACCGGCCACGGAAACACTCGAGCAGCACAGCATGTCGCGCCCCCCACAGGCCGTCGCGATGCCATCGCGACGGGGAGGGGCCGCGACAATAGCCTTGATGCGACGGGGCAGCGTGTCGCGACAGCCTCCCTGTCGCGACGGGAAACTAGGTCGTGACAGTGACCCTTATTGCGAACGCCAAACCGCGCCGCGATAAGGTCACACCCGATCGGGGCGACGCCTCTACTAATGTCGCGACGCGCACCGCGGCCGCGACATCAGTCGGGAGGCAGACAAAGGATGCTCCATCTCGGGCCGCCCAGAACTATACAAACATGCACACATAGGGAGGGGAGCATGGGGAAAGCTGTAAAGCTAACTACAAAACCCCGAGGACTCTCGATCCACCCGTATTGGGAAGGGCACAAGAACTCCACCTTTCACGAAGAACGAACCCCGTAGGGCCCTTCACGATGGATCGACCCCCTCCCCCGTGCTCCATGCGAGCTCCACGACGCCACGACACCACGCACGACCCTCCTCCTCACCTGAAACACTCTAAGGGGAGAGGGGGAGGCAGAGCACCGCCGGAGGGAGAGGGAGAAGGGAAGAAGAAGAGAGAGAGGGAAGGGGTAGCTGGCCAACGCCTTAAGCCACCGACACCCAGAACCCGTTGGACCGCCCCGTCACATTAACAACCTTAACGCGATGGGTCCACGGACCGCGACAAGAACGCACCCTACAAGGGCGCTGCGACAAACGCGACAAGCCGTACTGACACACCTGCCACCCTGACAGGCGTCAGCCGACTGGACAGCGCAACATGACAAAACACTGTCACGGCCTGTTGACCGGGCGCGACAACAAGACGCGACAGAGAACTAGGGCACGACCAACACGTGACCCACAAACTCGCCGCGACACGGATGACTGTCGCGTTGGACACCCCCGACGCGACACCAACGCATCACCCAGCCTGAACGCGTCAGTGGCCAGTCATCCCACGACACCGGACAGAAGCGGGAAACCGAGTCTTACATTCTACCCCCCTTAAAATAATTTCATCCTCGAAATTGGGGTAAGCCCAAAGGATCTCGAGGCACGAAACGGAGTACAGGGAGCAAATGTAAGACCAGCGCGAAAAAGCCACTAAGTCTCAACACGACTTCCTCGTGGCAACAATCACATAGCCAAACACGAGCGAAGCACACGAAGCTGGAAAACCAACGGCTCACCCAACGGGCTCCAAACACATGGGTGGAGCACACAACCAAAAACTCTATGGTTCGCAACATGCTCCACCGCACCTAGAGCACCAAGCTGAGAAACCAACGACTCACTCTAGTCACACGTGGGGCATCCAAACGGGACGACAACCCCACCGGTGCTGAGCGACGCCAAATCCAGCCCGAACAGCAGAAAACGCAACTGAAATCTTCACAGTTGCAGTCACCAAATACCTTACTATGGTGACCCAATGCCCAGCACCCACTCTGTCGCCAGCAAAACTCAACAGAGAGCTCAGTTGTCGGCAGCAACACGAGAGAAACACGGTCAGCAACGCACTCTGTCGCCAGCAAAACCTGACGGAGTACATCGTTGCCGACAAACCCACAGGGAAAACACCTGAGAGTGAGAGTCGAATACAACACTCGAGAAAAATGGTCTCACGCCACGAGCCGCAGCTAGCATCGGTCACTACTCGACCGAGTAGCCACGTGAGACACAAACCAGAGCGAGGACACACTCACGGAGAATTCTCAACACATGAAACAACGTCCACTGACACCGCTAAGGTCTCACCCAGACCTTCCTTGCGGTCCAACAGGGATAGCAAACCCACGCGAAGAACCCTCACACGTAAAAAATAGCATCCACTATCACCACTAGGTCTCACCCAGACCTTCCTGGTCGGACAAGGATACCAAACGCATGCGGAGCCACAAAAACTAGGAGTCCATGCTCCACAACGTGGCACACCGCGACGGAAGCACGGAAGATGTCTGAGGTTAAGCCAAAAGCTGAGCACCTCACAATGCCATCAAACCACATGGTCGAGTACTAGCAAGCTGATAGACCTCACTGTCACTGGACGAACAGACAGGAGACTCCGCCATCGGCTTCCAGACTCACCAACGCCACGCACAACCACACGGGAGTAAAAACACCGCAGAGGTCAGGGCAAACATGTCGACCTCAGAGAGACCCAGACCGAAGCAGGGTACCACAATCGCACACACTCGCTCCGCAAGCGAGAGGGAAACCTGGACACAGGTCACGACCAAAGCCTGACGTACCACCGATAGGGCTACCTAGACAAGGCAAAGCAGCCACCCCACAGCGGTAACGGTACGACCATAAGAGTTAGGCTAGCACACGTGTCCCAGAGGCGGAAACGCGAAGCCTCCAACACCGAGCAAACTCGTGAAACAATGCACGAAGCACACGAAAGACACACGACACAACACAGGGTACTATCACAAGCACCGGGAGCTAACCAGGGTACAACACAAGCCCAGGGCTCTAGACGGCACAAACCGAAACTCGAGCACGAGCACACGGTGCTACCACAAAAACACAAAAGTAAACAAAGTGCAACTAGGTGCACCAGCGGCCAAAGCAACACTATGGCTAACAGGAAGGACTCTCCACAGGAGGCCTACCGAAAGCCACACGCCAAGAACCGCAAGCCTGAAAGAGCACAACAGGCACGTCGGCCCCAGCCCTTGAGGCACAAAACACGAAGAATCAGAGAAAACGCTCAAGGCGCAGCGCACATAGCGGCACCAACGGCCTGAGGCGACCGGGGCCCCACCGAAGGGGACTCTTACCAGAGACCCACAACGGAAGCACAGGGAAAGCTGACAACTACTACTTCAGAGCACGACAACCACGTACGCTCCAAGAAGAACACAACACGGAGCACCGACTCTGCCACACAGGGAGTGAAAACCGCAGCAACTCCCTGGTGCACAAGAGCAAGAAGCACCACCTCTATCACGACTGATAGAGAGGCCAAACACCAAGACGATTGGCAAGAAAATCCTCCAAGGCACAAGCCGAGGCACCACCGAGCATACAATGGAACAATGCTTGCACGAGCAAGCTAATCACGAAAAACCAATGCACAGCGGAATAACGCTCCACGAGCGGCCCAACAAGAAAAAAATGCTACCTCGCACCAAACCAACAGGGACCCAATGCCCGAATTGAGCCGGCAGGTAGCGATAAACCATTACGACGACAAATGGCACGAGTGTCCACGACCCACGGTGCCACAAGGAAACGACAACATGAGGGGAGCAACCACTCGACCCAAAACACTCCAGGGAAGGTGACTCCCCAGAAGGTCACAACGATGTGCACCCGGTAACACAACACCATAGTGGAGCACCACCACCCGAGCCACCGACGAAAAGCAGAGGAAGGAGACACGTACGGAGTCTCTTCCACACGCGAGAGGCAAAACCACAACACGAGACTGCGCTCCCATAAGAAGCACAGCCCACCAGAACTGACGGCACTCACAAGACCACCATCTGCAAGAGCACGCCGGGCGCAAGAACAAAGCAAACCATTCAAGCCACGGGGACACACAAGTCCCGCCAGCGCGGAGACAAGCTGGCCAACGCGGCAGACAGACGCACAGCCAAGGGCACGACACCTTGACCGACAACGCCTAAGCAGACTGTAACATAGACAATCCAACGGCAACAACGACAGCTAATCTCCACAGAGAGAGAGAGCAACACAACCAAAACACACGAAGCAGCCTTGGGGAGAACCTCCACCAAAAAGCGCCAAGAGCCGTCCCGGGAGAACCTCACCAGAACGCGGCCCAACCAAACGACACACTTCGAATCACAGGGCAACACAACAGTGGCCCGGAAACAAACACGAAGCACTCCTAGGAAGAACCTCCACCAGAAAGCGACAAAGGGCGATCCTGGGAAGAACCTTCCACCAAATGCACAACCCAAAGACCCAAACAACACGGACCATTAGAAAGGACACTGCAGTAAGCAAAACTACAGAAGGAAGCAACACAAGTCCGGTCCTGGGAGAACCTCCACCAAAACCACCAAGGCACCGTTCTGGGGAAAAACTACCAGAACGCGCCAGCCAAGGCAACAGCAGATAACGCATGAAAACAGCCTTGAGAGAAACACTCACCAGGACAACAACAAATAGTTCTGGGAAACCTCCACTAGAACACAGGGCAACCAAGCGATGCAACCTCAGCCTAGAGGGCATGCAACAGCAACCAGAAACGAGCACAACCACAGTTCTTGGGAAACCTCACTCCCACCAGAACCAACAGAGAAAAACTCTAGGAGCACCTCACTAGAGCTCACAACCAGCCAGCACAGGCCGACAACAACCACAGAAAGTGTTGCAGTGCTCGACCAGCGGCGCAACACAGCACGCAAGGCACCTGCTCAGCTCGGCGTCCCGAGCACAGCGCACAACGGCGCATAGGTACACAAGGCCAAAACAAACAACAATGGACAACACACACCCCCAACAACAAGGGGCATCCAAAAGGCAGAGACAGCTTCCACCGGTTCCACGGTCAACAACCCAGCATCGGTGAAGGCCACACAACACGCAGGCTCTCTCAGCCTTCACGACGCAACATGCTCAAATGCGCCCGAAGACGACTAGGAGCAACGCACGGACTGGCTCGCAAGGTCCTCCACACAAGGAAGACCACTGCAGTGAGTCCAGTGCCAACCGCGCCGATACGGCACGAACACGCCGAGCGACCACGCTCGCCACGCACGCGGCACAGCAACACTGCAAACTGCCACACGCACAAATCATGCAAGGAAGCCGCACACCTGCAAAACATTTGAAAGCACAAGCCTTGTTGGGTGAGTGTGTTTGGAATTTCCTTAAATTGTATTTTAATGATGACCAATGAACAGCACTCATACTTTGATTTTGATAATGACATATTGTGATTTTAATGAGACATATTGTGATTTTAAAGATGACATATTGTGATTTTGATGATGACATGTTGAACATGTACATACATTTTATACATATCACAATAATGCTTAAACAACATGTTTTTGATGTTTAATATCTCATATTTTAATGATAATTGTTGGAAATCGACTTGGGGCATCACATGCGCAGCGGAAGTAAAACAAAAAATCGATTTCCATCTATGTACTTGATCGGGCTATGATGTACGGTGCATGTAAACATACAAATAAGGCGTGAGACAATCCACCTAGAGAAGATCGTATATCCCCTGAAGCGCAGAACTAGTCCTTGTTGGAGGAGCTCTCGCGAGACTCCCTCTAGCGGTATCCACACAGTGGATGATCGGCGATGATGATGACCCCTCCTACACCGGTGGTGCCACTCCTCCTAGTCGTGCAACGCCACACAACAGTTAATAGCAGCAAGTAGCAGCAACAACAAGGGGCTTGACCCTCCTAGTCTCCTCTTGCTTAGGGAGAGCACAACAGGGAGAGTTGGGAAGGGGGATGAAAAAGCTGGTTTCTCTTCACAAGATCTAGCCTATAACTTCAAAGAGAACCCCTTCTATTTATAGAGAGCCTAAAGGACACCTCATCAGGGATACCTCATCATGTCATGATGACAAGGGACACCTCACCATGTCATGATGACAAGAGGGACACCTTGCAAGGACACCTCGTCATGTAATCATGACAAGGGACACCTCACAGGGACACCTAACCATGTCATGATGACAAGAGGGACACCTTGCAAGGACATCTCGTCATGTAATCATGACAAGGGACACCTCGCAGGGACACCTCATCATGTCATGATGACAAGGGACACCTCACAAGGACACCTCATCATGTAATCATGACAAGAGACACCTCGCAGGGACACCTCATCATGTCATGATAACAAGAGGGACACCTTGCAAGGACACCTCGTCATGTAATCATGACAAGGGACACCTCGCAGGGACACCTCATCATGTCATGATGGGTAATGATGAAGTGTCCTCCTTCTAGAAGGGGTGAGGTGGCATGATCCTAGTAAGCTTCTTAATGGATCCTTATCAAGGCTTATTGGGTCTTACCCAATAGGTCCATAATGGGTTAAATAAGGCTTATTGGATAACGTTTATCTAATCCTCTATTCATCGCGTTATCCACTTTTGTGTGTGACCCTCTAGGCCCAATATCGAGCTGGCCGTGAGTTGTACTCGTCAGAACTCCTTCTGTCTTAGTGAATTATTATCTCCATAATAATTCACTCAACTCATCGATTATGAACATACTAGGCCACTATGCCTAATCCCCATACGATACGAGTGATCAAATCCATTGGACCTATCTGCCTACAGTTACGTGTACCGGTAGTCCCTCATCCATCTATTATCCCAGAGACCGTATATTAGGCATGGTGTTGTTGGCCTATACGGAATCTGTTAAAGTCAAACTCTTATCGAATTCTCCCGAAGAACTCCTTCTCACTAAATCCAATTGACCCTGGCCAGGGATTTGCCTGAGTAAGACAATATGGGATATTCCTCTCACGATACCGAGAGTGGATGATCCTTTATTGACACATAATTGCCTTCATAAGTTGGCTACCATTCCCAATGACTGGCTATACTAGACCTGGAACATCCGGACCTATAAATCCATATCAAAGAATGGAGTACTCAAACAAGACTCTTTGGTGTCTCAAGTCTAAGGACAGTTACACAATTGAGACTACAGAATCTCTATCTGACAACCAGGTATCATTAACTATATAGAATTCCAAGAACGGATCATTCAGTGATCATTCTTCAATAAGCACCTGCACCATATCCCTAGTGTCTCCACACAAGCAGCTATGAGACCAGCTGCTTCCATCATATGGACAGGTATATGGCACACCGTCTTTTCGGTCATCTCAATGTCCTTCTTGAGTAACCTATGACTAGGAATATTAGGATCTGTGTTTAAAGAGGATCGGCCTCATTATCATGATCTCATCATGATCCAATTCCCATTGCACAGACCCATGGACATCACAGTATATATACGCATGGAATATACAGAGAATAATACCATTATAATATTACCAAAAGATATTGTACATAATTACAAGTTCTATCATTCATGTGAATTGGCTTGCAGGGCACCTATAACTAGCAATAATATCTTGTACTAATGATTTATGTGTTAAATTTGCAGGTGTATACAGATTTTGTCATGGTAGTGTCGACACACCCTTTGATGGTGTCGACACTAGGTTAGAATCCTGAAGCAATTTCATGAAGACAGGGTTCACTGTGTCGACACAGTCCCAGGCAGTGTGTCGACACTAGTCCCAGTCTCCAGAAGACCCAGTTGCCTGACTGGGACAGTGTGTCGACACAGTCCCAGGCAGTGTCGACACTACTCAGTTCCCAGAAGAACAGTTTTGCAAAAATGGGACAGTATGTCGACACACTCCCTGGTGGTGTCGACACACTCCGGTTGAAACTCAAAAATGTGAATTTCTTTGGACACGTGGCTGCTTGGGAATTAAGGGATTTGACCTAGGTTTCCGTGCCCATGCACCCCAAGGCACTTTATGGACATATAGGGCTATAAATACCCATATTTCTTGTACTCCAAGGGCATCCCACAAGGAGAGAGACCAGACTTCTCCAGAAAAGGGTGTGGCGGCTGCAAAAAGGGAAAAAGGGGAGCAGAGCAGTGCTGTTGGAAGGAGAATGTGAAGAAGAAGAGAAGAGAAGAGGGAGAGGATAAAGTGTCTGCATCCAGAAAGGGAGCAGAGCAGTGCTGTTTGGAAGGAGAATGTGAAGAAGAAGAGAAGAAGAGGAGAGAGGATAAAGTGTCTGCATCCAGAAAGGGAGCAGAGCACGCCATCAATTAAGAGCAGAAGAGCAGCAAAGGAAGAAGAAGAACTGGCAATCCAGATGCCACTGAAGCAGAGCAGCGTGGATTGAAGAAGATCTCCAATGAATTCCTTCAAGCGTCTTCAATCCAATTTATGCAAGTCTTCTTCATCAAGGAACATCCAAGTCACATCTATTTTGTAAGGTCTCGGGTTTTTAATGGCCTTATTGGGTCTGTTAGAGGTTCTGTGTGGTCGACGACAAGACCATTGTCGTTGACTTGGTGTTGACGGCCAGGGCTAGCCGTTGACTTTGAGTCAGCGTCCAGAGATGTGGACGTCTGATGTTGAACTTAGCGGCATGCGATCTGGACGTCAAGGCGTTGGCGGTTCAGTAGGCGACCAGTGATGTTGACGTCAACTGGTCGGACCTGTTGAAATAGGGCAGCCGAGAGCAGAACCCTTTCTTCTCATTTCGTCTCCTTCCCTCCACCTTTGCTTTTCTCAATTTCCACAGCTTCTGTTGTTGATGGAGCTCGTGGGAAGACCCTGGATCGCTTGGCGGTGCTTGATCTGGCGGGAAACCGAGGTTTTGGTGTGATTCGCGCGGAGTCTTCGGGGGAATCCGCGCGATTAGTGGCTGTTCGGGGATTGTTTAAGCGTTCTGAGGTAGGGACTTAACCCCTATAACCTTCCCCAGCAAACCAGCATGCTCAATTAAGTGAATCAGTGTGCAAATCATGGTTTAGGGATTGGTTATACCATGCCGGAATTGTGGGTATTGGACAATCTAGGCAATAGACTGTTTATTCTGATATTCTGGTAGTATAGACTGATGAGAGGAAGTGTTTCCCTCCATCAGTCGGAGTTGTGTTGGGTAATTCTGCCCAATTGAACTGATTCGGTTCAATTCTGGTTTGGGGGACTGAAGAGCTTAACGTCCACATCTGTTGACGTTGAGATCTTCAGGGGTGATTTAAACGACAAGGTCGATTGCCGTTTAATCAGGGTTAATGACATGAGGAGTGTCGTTTACCTCTTATTGGCGGCAATCGATGTGGCCGTTAATCTCCTGTGTCCCAGCAGACTTAAGTGTTGTGTTTAGAGGCGATTGACATGTGATATCCGCCTTGATAACACATGTGGGTCAGGCTTAGAGTGTGACTCTGCCTGTGCATGTGAGTGACTAGTTGTGACATGAGGTGTTCACTTACTGTACGGAGTTTCAGGCGTTGAGTGTGTTCCGTCTGTTGTACGCGCGTTGCGTAACCGCGTGCCCGTTTCTGTTGTGTTACTTAGGCGTGGGTGCGACTCCGTCTAGATGACTAGCGTGTGGTTGTCCTCCGCTAGTGAGCCAGGACGCCGAGTGCGACTCTGTCATGTGCGTACTCCTTGTGGTGGTTTTGAGCCGGTCTCCGTGGAGCCCCTTCTCTACCGCTAGGGTCAAGCGTAGGGGAAAAACCGGTCGTGGACCAGACGCGAGAGAGAGCGTCTGTAGTGTGCACACGTGGCTGGGGTTGAGAGCCTCTGTGGTGACGGGATGCCGAGTCACAGACCCTAGCTGAGTCCTACTTACTGTGTTTGTGTGAGTGTGTTACTGAGCTGCGAGGTTTACAGTTTTGTGTTGTGGTGCGACGTGTACTTACTTTTAGTTTTTACTTTCCGCACTTAGTTCTGTTACCGGTGGGGTTATTTTTCCCTACTGGGTCTCTTTCTTGAGACTCACTCCCCTCCTTTCAGGTGGGTCTTTGTCGACTCCCGTTCCAGGCGAGTCTAGCCACTCCGGTGTTGGTGCTCCTTAGCTGCGTGAGTAGTACTTTTTGTTGTACTTCTGTACTCTGTACCTTGCTCAGACTCTGAGTTGTATATGTGATGTTCATAGTGGGAATTCTACAGCTTTGCATGGTGTGTATCTTCTTATAGTCTCTCGGACATTCCTTCCTACCCTTCCGAGCTTGTCTCGTGGTTAGCGGGTCAGAATTCGGGTTACTGGTTGTTACTGGTAATGCGGATTTGGGGTCGTTACATATTTCATTATTTTCTTGGAGTGTTCATCCAGGTTTTCATTTGTGTGATCTATGTATGTGTTACACAGATCACTTAATTCTGTTTGTTCTATTTTTATCTTTGTATTGAGATAGATCGGGCTAGAGGATCTATTCTCTAACTGAGCTTGTTCTAGCAGAACTTGGATCCTTCGTGGTCCAAAGGTTTGGAGCCGTAGTGCTCAGGTTTGAGCCTTAGTGCTCTGGAGCCGTTGTGCTCAAGTGCTTGTGAGTCGTCGTACTCATAAGTGGTTTGTGGAGTAGGTCGTCGTACCTATCTCCTGGGTTTTCTTTGAGTCATTGTACTCAAAGGGTTTGGAGTTGTAGCAACCTGAATTTTTGCGAAAAAAAAAAAAATTAAATAAAGAATTAAAACCTAGCTAAATGGATATTTAAATAGAGCATTAAATAAAACCCATTAAATGGAAAAGAGTAATGGGCTTTGCTTAATGGATCTTCTAGAATTTATTGGGTCAAAAATATGAATTTTCAAAGGGAGAATAATAGGAAAATACCCTAAATTCGTAACTAAATTATTACCTAAATAGAAAAGGGGTATTTAATGCATTAAATAGGAAGTTAGAGTTGGAATTGGATTCCTAAACCTACCCCATATGGTTTAGCACGAATTTAGATCTTTCCTAGCCTAAATAGGGATTGGAAAGCAAGGAAGGAAGGTTAGAGTAAGGAAATTTCGTAATTTAAGAGGAATTAGAGTAGTAGTAGGAATAGAAATGCATACTTACATAAATACACCTCTTAAACTCTCTTGGGCAACCCTAGCTCGTTGCCAAGAGTTGCTGGACGTGGAGAGGAGGTTAAGGAGGAGAGGATTTCGTGGAGAGAAGAAGAGCTTGAAGCTTCTTCCCTTGTTCTTCAAGTTCTAGTCCTAGAAGACAAATCGAGTCAAAGGTAGGCATTCTCACAAGCATAAACCATGAAACTTTTTCTGTAGGTTCTTCCTACCCTCTTGAACGAAACCCCCAGTTTCATATTTTTCCATCCATCCTATCTTTTGTTCTTAATTTTTGAAGTTCTGCAAACATGATAACCCCGAGATGTCATGTTTAATTCAATCTCTATGAATACTTGATCCCATACTACGAAATTTTTACTGTAGATACTTCATGTTGGGATCATTTTCCCCTAAAAAGCCTAAATTTCATTGGGCATGTTGCTCGAATTAAATTAGTCTTTCTCTCTATGTCATGTTCTGTGTTATCCATTGTTGTTCATGTTCAAACCATATTCAACCATGTTCTCTCTCTAATTCCGATTTACTGGAAGTACCCTTACATGTCTAGTTTAATTTGCAACGGTTTCATGATTTTTCATCGTGTATACAATTAGTTATGATTTTCTAAATGACCCGTATCAAAATTTGAATGTTCTGGTCTGCAATCCAATGTCTGGTCTGACTCCTGTCAGAGTCAGGCGCAGACCACCAGAAAGCGAGGCCCGATATGTCGCCTTCTGGGGTCAAATTGCGACAGCCTACCCGTCGCGTTCAGAAAGCGACAGGTGAGCCGTCGCTATCCCTGTGCCTGTCCTGTCGCGACCCTTTTCCCGCCTCTGTCGCGTTCACAAGGCCGTCGCGACAGTACCTATGTCGCGATCTGCCTACACCTATCGCGATCCTCATTGACCCATGTCGCGTTCACAGGTTTTTTCATGAAAATTCATAAAAAATATTTCTGTCGCCTTCTAAATAATCCTTACGCCTTTTTACAGTTATACCCCCAGTAAAAACTTGCTTAAAAATGGAGTAATATTGAATGATTTTAAAACATCTTCACAACTTTTCCTATCTATGATTTCTCTTGCACTTGCACACACATGAACCATCAATTTATGGCTGAAATCTTGCAGAAAATATCTCATAATGTATCCGGTAATTATTGAAATCAAGTACATTAATTGCCCTATTTTAAAAGGACTTGTATTTGTTTCTCGCATTGTTTATATACCGATATCGACGCTCCACTGTCCTAGAATTCCTCTAGAACGTCGAGCACTTGTTTTATATACACACTTTTCTTGGCTTGTGGTGAACTCTCCGTCGGATATTCCTTTGACTGGACTAGTGAACTCTTGCACAAGGCCTCCGTAAGTCTCCTCTGATCATGGGTTCCCACATGGTCGACGAGCCGGTTGTACCCTAACACCCATTACACCTTTAGGGATCGATATGATCCAAACGGCTATTAGAAGTTCGCTCTTACCTTGAATCACGTCGGACCTCTGGACTTGTGCATAACATGGCCAGCGGGAAGACCGTGAGTTCCACCTGACTGCCAACACCACGTGCGCGTGTTGTGCAACTGTTACTATCTCCTGTTTACTCGTCGCATTACGTGCAAAGTCCACTAGCTCTCATCTGTACTCTACTCGCCGTCTATTCATATTCACTCTACTATCTCGTCTATTCATCTAGTTCTCTCATCTACTTCTTGGCACTCTATATTGGCTATTGACTGATTGTCTAAAGATAAACAATATAACAATGCCTGACAATAATAAAGGGCCCGATCTGGTCCTGGGATGTGCGCCCGAAAGTGCTAGTGCCCATGGGAGTTAAATGATCAGAGTGTTTGGCATTACACTCAAGTGCTATCTATCTCGACTATCTATATGACAATCAAAACACAAACGTGCTATGCTCTCTCGATGTCTAGAATGACAAACAAGTGCTATATCGTCGTGCTGTTACTATACTTGTGCTAGTTGTGCTATGGCCATCCTGCTATTCGTGCTATACTCGATACTTGTGCTATTTTTTGGAAACTATACTAGCTCTCGTGCTGTTGTGCTATCTTGCTATATTTTGACTCTCTGGTACCTGCTATCTTTAGATACTCTGCCATTAGATGCGTTAATTATTTAAAGCCTGCTTGAGCCTGAGATTTAAGTCCTACTGGGCGTTATCGCTCACCCTACGTTATTTGATGTTGTGTTCTCAGGTGAGACCGAGGATGACACATACACTCACGAGGAAGGGAATGACCAAGAGTGAAGCAGGAGTACCCTCGAGTCTGTTATGTTATCTTAGAGTTGTAGTTAGTTATTTCCTTCTATTGCAATGTAATTGGGCCCTATAGAATGGCTCTGATATTAGTGGTTGTAACTAGACATTTGAAAAGTTACCAATGAGAAAGATTGTTTTAGTATTATTCAATGTGCAATGGTTTGATGTCTAGTACTCGCTCTATACCCTTTTCTTGCAACTGCCTTCGCGCTCCGATATTCCGCATCGGGGCGTGACAGGAGTCGTCGTGCTCCGGTTGTTTCTTGAGTCGTCGTGCTCAAGGGTGTTTGGAGTCGTCATGCTCTAGTGTGTGTTGTACTCAAGGTTTTGAGTAGTGTGGCCTCACTGTGTGAGGGGTGGACGTAGGAGTCACTGGAGGTGATTTCCGAACCACCTAAAAATCCTCTGTGCAGTGGTTTGAATTGTGGTTTGCCTTTGTATCTCGCTAGATGCATGTATAGGGATTTCGCTCACACTACTAATTGATTTGCTCACACACACGAATCACACTTCAGATCAGTAAATTGTTGGGTGAATTGATCTCTGATTCGAAGTAATTTTGAACTGCTTAAGCTTCCGCATTAATTGGTGTTAGATCTATTCAACCCCCCTTTCTAGATCTGATTCATCCACCCATCCGATCCTATAGTTGGTATCAGAGCAGGTTAATGTCTGTTACTGATCTGATTTGATTGCTTCTGTTTGATCTCTGTGTTAATTGCTTGAACTGTTCGCTTGATCTTTCACTGTCTCTGTGTGCTTAATCGCTCTGATTCCTACAATTGGTATCAGAGAAGGTTAACCACTCTAATTGTTAGATCTAATTCCTTGTTACATTGATTCACTGTGATTAGATCTAATAATCTTTTGAGTTTTGGTATAATGGAAAATCTCTTTAATCTGCATGGATTTCCTGTTGTAATTTCAGAGAAATCCCCAATCTCACTTTCATCAAGTTTTTCAAAGGAAGCACAAAGAAAAGGAGCAAGAGAAATTCACAAGTACTTTATGGCAAAGAAGAGCCTCAATGAATCAAGAAAATCAACAATTCATAAGGTTGTGGCTCTCACTGCATATTCCATGAGCTCAGAGCATTCTGCATCCTCTCTAGAAAACAAGAGTTCAAATGGGTCTACAAGATCAGGTAAATTAATTCCAGATCCATTTATGTATTCTAATTCTAATTCTGATGCAGATGAAGGCATGTCTTATGTTGAATTGGTTGAGTTCTGTGAGAAAATACAAAATCTTAATGCAAAGCTGAACACTAAGAATAAAGATTTGAAAAAGACTTTAAAACATTGCCATAAAGAAATTGAAAATTTGACAAATACACTTGAATTGCTCCAGAACAATGATAAAGATTTTTCACAAGAAAATGAGAATTTGAAAGGTGAAGTTCAGAAACTGAATTCTGAAAAAGAAAGTTTGAAAGATAAAATCAAAATTTGTGAAAACAAGTTGTCCAAGTTGAAAGAAAATCATGATCAGTTGGAACATGAAAATCTTGATTTGAAATATGAAAATGAAAAATTGATTGATCTCAATGAAAACTTCAAATTTGATAATGATCAATTAAACAAACAGATTTCTAACATGGCTCATGATCATCAAATAATGAAAGATGCAAACAACTTGTTGAAGAAAAATGTCATCTAAAAAGGAAGATTGAATGCTTGTTGCATGACAAACCATTGGACAATGAATGTAGCAATTTAAGTAATAAAATTCTGATTTGGAAAAACAAATTGCTCAATTTGAAAATGAAAAGAACAAGATGAAAAATGGTTTAGATGTCATGCTAAATAAACTTCAAATTCAGAAAAAGAATGTTGCATTGCAAAAGCTGAAAAACAGAAGCTTCAACATGAATTGAAAAATACTAAATACACAAGTCTTGCTTCTATGAGAGATAAGAAAAATGAAAATAAAACAAAATTAACATTTGTTAAAGTTGCTGCGAACAAGAACTCTGCTAATTCTAATGAAAAACTAGTGAAAGTTCTTGTTCAGAAACAGACAGAGAAAAAAAAAATGCTACTGTCAAGAAGATTCATCTACTTCCTCCATCAGTCCAAAAAGCTCCAAGGCAAGTTCCAAATTCACATCATGTCAAGAGCCACCAAAAGGTACCTCCTTCTCCTCATGGTAAGCCTCTCTACCTGAAAAGGAGATTCCAGCAAATGCATACATGCCAAGGTAAGTACCAGGTAAGAAATGCTCTCATTTGCTTTAACTGCAATAAACCTGGTCATCTTGCCAAACATTGTTGGATTACAAATCAAAACTTCAATAAATATACAAATCAGTCCAATGCTTTCATTGTCATACAATTGGTCATATTTCTAGGGAATGTTGGTACAGAAATGATTTTGTTGTGCATGCTCAGAAATTTCAGTCTAATGCATATGCTCATACACATAGGAATAAATATCATGTTCATACTGAAAATGTTCAGAAATTTATGTGTATAGGCATAGAAATGCTGCAAAAATCATTCTGTTTCTGTTTATATTAAAAATCCAAAAATTAGAAAACTTCATGAAAACATAGATGCATTGAGCAAGGCAAAAAAAAATCTGGAACTAATTCTGCTCATAGTTCTATCAATGAAAGAAATGCATCTATACCAAAAATAAAATCATTTTGGATTCAAAAATCTTTATTGCACTCTAACATTGATTTCATTACAAGACCCAAGCAAGTGTGGGTCCCAAAACCAGCTTGATCAGCAAGCTGAGGAGTCTTAGCCATACATTGTAAATGGATTCAAGATATTGGCTGTGCAAGGCAAGAAATGATTGGAGAACACAGGTAAAATCTTTGAAAAACAATTGAAGTCCATTCAGGTAAAACTTCTTTATCATTTCAAATTTGAATTGCCTGAATTGAAATGATTTTGATTTTTTATCTGAACAATGAAAAATGTGTTCTGATGCTACTCCCAATAATAACTTTGTGTTTTAACATTTGGAATCATGTTTGTGTTATCATGCTTGCTTAACTGTGCCCATGATTCTGTGTGCATATCAACTGTTTTGACTTTTTGGTATATCAAATGATGACATGTGAAAAACAAGTTATGCTTGTTTGGAAGCTATCATTATGCATGAGTAAAATACTCGGCCAAGTACCAGAAGTCATGTTATGCTTAAAGCCATTGTGTGCATAATCATGTGTGAATTGCTTGCTAGCTTTTTCATTCCATGCACATATTAAGGGGAGAGTAAATTTGAAAAAGTGCAAAATGTTCATATTCTTTCTATGCAAACTGTTTGGAATGATCATATCTGAACTGCTTAAATGATCATTTCATATCATGCATATCTTATGGGGAAGTGAGTCAAAAGAATCTTTGAGTGAAATGCTAGAGAAATATTCTTTCATATCTGATTTATCAACAACTCCCATTCAGTTTATTGACAAATCTTCTTGCATATAAATTCCTCACTCTCACATTGCATTGACATTCTTGGTATATCAAATGGTGATTTGAAGAAAGACAAGTCAGGCTTGTTGGACACTTTCACTATGCGTGAGTATGTCTCCGCCAAGTATCAAGATTCCTTTATGCAATTGTTGAGGGGGAGTATTTGTTGAGGGGGAGTTATTGTCTATTCTTCACTCATTTCTCTTGACATTTGTTGTCTATATTGAGTCCCCCAATCATCAGAAATTTTGATTCATTGTGCTATTTTCTTATGAGAGAATTAAGACATTGAACCTAAACTCATTGTGCACTTAGTTTAATTTAAAGATTCATTATCATTTCAAGGTTAAGCAATCTTAATACTGAATGTTTTTAAAATGATTTGCAAAACACTGTAGGCACATGAGTGGCTTTACTATTTAACATGTGCATGTTTAAGCTTCATTTTTACCACTTGTTAAGAATAATTTCTCTAAATTCGTATAGTCATGTCTTTTCTGGTCAAAGCAATCAAATTCTGCAAAACATCAAAAGAAAATGATCAATACTCTGGAAAGATGCAAATAGAGCAATGCAAATTCTTGAACCACTGAGTAACCGGGCCATTTCACCTAAAAAGTGATTTGTTTCGCGTCAAAAAGTGGAAATCAAAGTTTTCAACTCTGTATAAGATAATGAAAGTTAAACCACTAAGTAATCAGGAGATCTTGCATCTACTCAATGTGATCTCTTGCACTGAAAAGTGAGATTTAACTAATTTATCTTGTATTATTTCCCAGTTCAAAATGAAAGAAAATCAAATGACAGGATGAAAAAGCTTAAGACCTTCATAAAGTTCATGTTTACTGAGTTTAGACCTATTATTTCACATTCTGTTAAACTTAAAGCTCCTAACATCCTTGTTAAATATTTTTGTTCACTCATATAGGTCACTTTATTTCACATTTGCATCATATTTTAACCACATTCAGATCATTATACTTTGCTATACTTTGTGTTGAGTGTGTCTTTGTGATTAAACTTTGTTGCACAATAAAAAAAAACAATAATTTCTCTCATATGTCAATATCACTTTGCCTCACTTATTTTGATCATTTCTGAACATTCATTTCCTTCATTTCATTTCTTGATCTCCTACAATCTTTTTCTCTCTCTCTTATCTATCTTTTCGATGCTGTCAAAAAGGGGGAGAAAGGTCTCTAAGGGGAGAAAGTTCTTTAAAGGAGGAGAAAGTAAAAGTTTCTAGGGGGAGAAAGTTCTTTATGGGGAGAAAGTTCAAAGGGTGTATATGGTCAGAGAAAGTTCTTTAAAGAAGGAGAAAGTAAAAGTTCTAGGGGGAGAAAGTTCTTTATGGGGAGAAAGTTCAAGGGGTGTATGGTCAAGGGGAGTTATTGCAGTCAAGGGAGTCAAGCTATTGGGAGATTGTGCATATGTTTTGTCATCATCAAAAAGGGGGGATTGTTGGGTTGAGTGTGTTTTGGAATTTCCTAAAATATATTTAATGATGACCAATGAACATCACTCATACTTTGATTTTGATGATGACATATTGTGATTTTAATGATGACATATTGTGATTTTAAAGATGACATATTGTGATTTTGATGATGACATGTTGAACATGTATACCTTTATACATATCACAATAATGCTTAAACAACATGTTTTGATGTTTAAATCTCATATTTTAATGATAATATCTTGTACTAATGATTTATGTGTTAAATTTGCAGGTGTATACAGATTTTGTCATGGTAGTGTCGACACACCCTTTGATGGTGTCGACACTGGGTCAGAATCCCTAAAGCAATTTCATGAAGACAGGGTTCACTGTGTCGACACAGTCCCAGGCAGTGTCGACACTAGTCCCAGTCTCCAGAAGACCCAGTTGTCTGACTGGGACAGTATGTCGACACAGTCTCAGGCAGTGTCGACACTAGTCTCAGTTCCCAGAAGAACAGTTTTGCAGAAATGGGACAGTGTGTCGACACACTCCCTGGTGGTGTCGACACACTCCGGCTGAAACTCAAAAACGTGAATTTCTCTGGACACGTGGCTGCTTGGGAATTAAGGGATTTGACCTAGGTTCTGTGCCCATGCACCCCAAGGCACCCAAGGCACTTTGTGGACATATGGGGCTATAAATACCCATGTTTCTTGTACTCCAAGGGATCCTACAAGGAGAGAGACTAGACTTCTCCAGAAAAGGGTGTGGCGGCTGCAGAAAGGGAAAAAGGGGAGCAGAGCAGTGCTGTTTGGAAGGAGAACGTGAAGAAGAAGAGAAGAGAAGAGGAGAGAGGAATAAAGTGTCTGCATCCAAAAAGGGAGCAGAGCAGCACCATCAGATTAAGGAGCAGAAGAGCAGCAAAGGAAGAAGAAGAACTGGCAATCCGGATGCCACTGAAGCAGAGCATCGTGGATTGAAGAAGATCTCCAATGAATTCCTTCAAGCGTCTTCAATCCAAGTTTCTGCAAGTCTTCTTCATCAAGGAACATCCAAGTCACATCTATTTCATTTATTTTCTTGGAGTGTTCATCTAGGTTTTCATTGTGTGATCTATGTATGTGTTCTACACAGATCACTTAATTCTGTTTGTTCTATTTTTATCTTTGTATTGAGATAGATCGGGCTAGAGGATCTATTCTCTAACTGAGTTTGTTCTAGCAGAACTTGGATCTCGTGGTCCAAAGGTTTGGAGCCGTAGTGCTCAGGTTTGGAGCCTAGTGCTCTGGAGCCGTTGTGCTCAAGTGCTTGTGAGTCGTCGTACTCATAAGTGGTTTATGGAGTAGGTCGTCGTACCTATCTCCTGGGTTTTTCTTGAGTCATTGTACTCAAAGGGTTTGGAGTCGTCGTGCTCCGGTTGTTTCTTGAGTCGTCGTGCTCAAGGGTGTTTGGAGTCGTCGTGCTCCAGTGTGTGTTGTACTCAAGGTTTTGAGTAGTGTGGCCTCACTTGCGAGGGGTGGACGTAGGAGTCACTGGAGGTGATTTCCGAACCACCTAAAAATCCTCTGTGCAGTGGTTTGAATTGTGGTTTGCCTTTGTATCTCGCTAGATGCATGGATAAGGATTTCGCTCACACTACTAATTGATTTGCTCACACACACTAATCACACTTCAGATCAGTAAATTGTTTGGATGAATTGATCTCTGATTCGAAGTGATTTTGAATTGCTTAAGCTTCCGCATTAATTGGTGTTAGATCTATTCAACCCCCTTCTAGATCTGATTCATCCACCCATCTGATCCTACAAGCCTAACACTAGTCGGACGGTGTCAGCAGCAAACTAGTACCTTCCTTTGGGATAGCTATAGTTATTAACTCTTTACAAATCTCAGTAGACCCTCGCTTTGATACCAACTGTAATGACCCTCTCCAGACCCCCACCAGGGCCGAAGTTCGCGTCGCCACCCACGGATCCGAAGATCCGGAAGGGTTATAATTAATAGTCTAGTGAGATATGTACTGAATTCCAATAACTATAACAATCTGTACAATATACAAAAGTCTGTACAACGTGTTCTAAACAAAAGCACAGATACAAGAAGAAAGGTGCAGTCCTTAAGGGGCATACCCCGAGGACTTGCAAAACACAACTCTCAGCTCACTTGGGTACAAGAGCTCACAATACTCGCTCTCACTGCTGTTGACAACACACGGTGCCACGACCGCCTCCGCAACCCGTCCGACACCGAGCTCCCGCGACGACGAGCCCCTAGCTGAAGGAAGTAGGGGGGTGAGCCTCGCGAACAAGGCCCAGTAGGGATTAACAGTCCCTCACTGGCCAGAGCAGCAGGAACTCTGAAAACAGGAAACTACACTAGAAAGCTGTAAAGCGAGGAACACCTACAGCATGGTACAACTAAGTAGCGGAAGAGAACAGTACAATGCCACGACCACCAACCAAGGTCGTGGCACACACACGACTCCCGCAGAAACCAACAGAGTTGGGCACAAAGCGGAAGCAGTGCTCAGCACACCTGCCGAGACCACGGAACAAAAGTGAGAACGACGTCTCACCGCAAGCACGGCCACCTCAGACCTCTACAAGGTCGAGGGCCCACAAGCAGAACCACCGACGTGACATTAAGATGCGACGGAGAACCAGGGCGGCGACCAACACATGACCCACAAACTCGCCGCGACACGGATGACTGTCGCGTCGAGCACCCCCGACGCGACACCAACGCTCACCCAGCCTGGACGCGTCAGTGGCCAGTCATCCCATGACATCGGACGGAAGCTGGGAAATCGGGTCTTACAACTATCAACTCTGGAGCATTATCGAAGATGGTGACCTCCTTATATCTAAGCCAAGGAAGAATGGTCAAACAACGATAGGGGGATAATATCATTAAACACACAAGGCTAAGAGGTTCATATCTTATGCACTATCCAAGCAAAAATTCAACTGAAATTAGTGTGCAAAATAGCTAAAGATATATGGGACAAACTGAAGCTCAGATATGAAGGAGAACCCATTGTGGTCTATCACGCCCCGACGCGGAATATCAGAACGCGAGGCAGTTGCAAGTAAAGGGTATAGAGCGAGTATTAGACATCAAAACATTGCACAATGAATAATACTAAAGCAAATTCATTTCATTAATAACTCTCTAATGTCTAGTTACAACCACTAAATCAGAGCCAATCTATAGGGCCCAATTACATTGAAATAAAGTAAAAGACTAAACTTCAAACCTAACTACTACAATGCTAACATGGTAATAGGACGCTAGGGTACTCATGACATCACTACAGGTCGTTCCCGTCCTCTTGAGTGTATTGGTCATCCTCGGTCTCACCTGAGAACACAACGACAAATAACGCAGGGTGAGCGATAACGCCCAGTAGGACTTAAATCTCAATAGTCAAGCAGGCTTTAAGTAATTAGTGCATTAAAAGGCAGAGTAACTAACGATAGAACAAGAGAGTCATGTATTGCAAAGGTAGTAGGATAGCATGTGAACAAATAGTAAGACTTTCCAAATAGCACAAGTGTCGAGAATAGCCAAATAGCAGGATAGCACAATGTCAAGTATAACAAGATGCCATAGTACAAATAGGAAGGAGAGACATAGCAAAGTCACGAGACGTATAGCATAGCACAACGAGTATAGCATAGCACTTTGTTGTCAATGGACAACGCGAGAATATAGCTCTTTTGATTGTCATTTAGATAGTCGAGATAGATAGCACTTGAGTGTAATGCCAAACACTCTGATCATTTAACTCCCATGGCACTAGCACTTTCGGGAGCACATCCCAGGACCAGATCGGGCCCTTTATATATTGCCAGGCATTGGTTATATTGTTTATCTTTAGACAATCAGTCAATGGACAATATGACGTACCAAGAAGTAGATGAGAGCACTAGATGATAGACGAGATAGTAGAGTGAACGTGAATAGATGAGCGAGTAGAGTGTAGATGAGAACTAGTGGACATTGCACATAACACGTCGAGTAAACAGGCGATAGTAACAGTTGCACAATACGCACACTCGGGTGTCGGCAGTCAGGTGGAACTCACAACCCTTCCACTGGCCACGTTAGCATAGGTCCAGAGGTCCGACGTGATTCAAGATGAGACCAAACTTCTAATAGCCGTTTGGATCATATTGATCCCTAAAGGGTGTCATAGGTGTTAGGGTACAACCGGCTCGTCGACCATGTGGGAATCCATGGACAGAGGAGACTTACAGAGGTCTTGAACAAGACTCCCTAGTATGACAGAAGGAGTATCCGTCGGAGAGTTCATCCAAGTCAAGAAAGAAGGTAATGATCGAAACAAGTGCTCGACGTTCTAGAGGAGTTCTAGAACAGTGGAGCGTCGAGATCGTGTGTTTCAAACAACGCAAAAATCGAGAACAAGTTCATTTCAATTAAGGCAATTTAATTGCATAAATTACCAGATAGATTATGCCAATTAGCCGCATTTGGATGGTTCAAAGTGTGTACACATGTGACAAGAAATCATAGACATGACAAGGTCATGGTGACTAACTTTTATTAATTTAGAATACCTTCAATATGTACAGCTTCGTTTTTCTAAAATTAAGACAGTTAACAAGACCTGGGATTACTGCAGAATAGAAGACTTGCAAAATGTGAGTTTCATGCAAAAATCCTGAGATCGCGATGGACCCTTGTACGGTCGCGACAGGGATAGAACAGATCGCGACAGGGTGTAGTACAGATCGCAACAGGTCGGGTAGGACAGGCGCTCGAACGCGATAAGGGCATGAAGGGAACGCGACGGGTTCTGGAAGACCGGGCAGTAGATCACGACACCAGGTCTGTCGCGATCTGACGCGACAGAGTTACTGTCGCGACGGCCTTGTGAACGCGGCCTATCGGGCCGTCACGTTCACAGGGTCCATGCCAGAGTCCGACAGGGAAAGGACAAGCATTGGATTGCTGGCCAAACTTAAACTAGTTGATACAGGAGGCTTTAGAAATTGAGAACAAATTGTACAGTGCATGAAAAATTGTGAAAATAAAACTAAACAACTCTAGATAGGCTAGGGTTACATGCAGATATAGGAATTTGAAAACTAAAAGGTTTCGACATGCTTCAGTCAGTAAATAGGAAGAACATGGAACGAATCAGTTGGAGTAAAAGAATTAATCGCCCATTTGAGTAGATGAAAATTAGGGCTTCCAAGGCAAAAGAAAGGTAACATGCATCAGAACATCCAGTAAAATTTCGTGGCCTAGAATTAAGTACACATGAAGAACCAGGTTAAAGATGAAGGGTCGGGGTCATGGAGTTCTAGAACTTGGAAAATTGAGAACTAAAGATTTGCTTGATGGAAAAATATGAAACCAAAGGGCTTTTCTTCCTGATAGAGGAGGCATCCTACAGAAAAAGTTCATGGATTATGCTCGTGAGAATGCCTACCTTGACTCAATGTTTCTCTCCTAGGGCAAGAACTTGAAGAACTCGGGAAGAACTTGAGAGATCCCTCTTCTCCACGAATTCTCCTCCTCTTGGCCTCTCTTCCTGGTCCAACAACCTCTTGGCACGAGCTAGGGCGGCCATGAGGGTTTAAGAGAAATATTTAGCTTCTCCCTATTCCCATTCCTAGTTTAAGTCTAACTCATATTAAATCTGATTCCCTATTTCCCTCTCTCTTTTAAGCAAGAGACTCCTAATGGGTTAAGATGGGAGCTAATTCGTGGGCAACCCATTAGGGTAGGTTTAGGAATCCATTCCAACTCAAACTTCCTTTTTAATACATTAAATGCTTCTTTTATAATTAAGCATTATTTAGTTACGAATTTAGAGTAAATTCCCATTATTCCCCTTTTAAAAATCCATATTTTGGCCCACTAAATTCTAATGAGTCCATTTAACAAAGCTATTACTTCTTTTTGTTTAACGGGTTTTTTTATTTCTCTTTCCATTTTCCTATATCATTTATTTTCTTTTAATTGATTTTATAATAAATCAATTTTTTTTAATATTATGTAAACTTTTATTTTTGTTCAAAAATTCAGGTTGCTACATCCTCCCCTCTAAAAAAAGAATTTGGTCCCCAATTCATATGATCATAAGGGAGGAATGTCTTACCGAAAAGATCGGGGTATTGCGTCTGATGATTCCTTCCGGTTCCTATGTGGCTTCTTCAACTCCGCGGTTATTCCATAAGACCTTCACCACGTGGAATGGGACGGTTCCTGAGCTGTTGTACCTTCCATTCCAGTATCTTGACTAGCTTCTCTTCGTATGTCACATCCTTGTTTAGCACCAACTTCTCTGGCGTAGATGTGTGTGGGGTCATAGCATACTTCCTCCTGAGCATGGAGACATGGAACACATTATGTACACATGCCAGATCCGGTGGCAACGCCAGTTTATATGCAACCTCACCAATCCTTCGAGTACTTCAAAAGGACCAATGAGTCTAGGGCTGAGCTTTCCTTTCACTCTGAATCTTTGAATTCCACGTGTAGGTGACACTTTTAGAAATACATGATTACCCACTTGAAATTCCAGATCTCACCTTCTTTGTCGGCGTAGCTCTTCTATCTGGATTGGGCAATCTTGAGCCGGTCTCTGATTACATGTATGTCCTTTGTGGTACGTTGCACCATGTCTGGGCCTGGCTATTGCTGTTCTCTAACCTCATTCCAGCATGCAGGAGATCTACAATTTCTTCCGTAGAGTGCTTCGAACGGTGCCATCTTGATACTCGCCTGGTAACTGTTGTTATAGGCGAACTCAATATGGGGTAGGTGCTCATTCCAATATCCTTGGAAGTCTATAGTGTAGGCTCTCAACATGTCTCAACAATTTGGTTGGTTCTTTCTATTTGCCATCAGTTTGTGGATGAAACGCATACTAAAGTTGAGTTTAGTACCTAGCGCACCTTGTAGTCCTTTCCAAAAATGAGATGTAAATCTCGGATCTCGATCCGAAACAATAGATGATGAAATGCCATATAGTCTTACAATCTCCCTTGATATAAGGCAGCTAGTACCTCCACTGACCACTTACTTTTTATGGCTAGGATGGGCAGATTTTTTGGTTAGCCGGTCAACAATGACCCCTATTGCATCGAGTCCACCACGAGTCTTGGGTAACCCTATGATGAATCCATGCCAATGCTTTCCCATTTCCATTCCGATATCTAGCAGTCTGAGCACACCAGCAGGGCGCAGGTGTTCCGCTTTTACTTGTTGGCAAGTAAGGCAGTGAGCGGCATGTTTAGCTACCTCTCTTTTCATGTTCGGCCACCAAAATGTTATTTTCATATCTTGATACATTTTGGTACCTCCTGGATGAATAGTATACTTTGTCTTGTGAGCTTCATCCATTAGTCTTCTCTTTAGTTCTTCATTTTCGGGGACGCATGTCCTTCCTTGAAAGACAAGCCTTCCGTCTTCAGTCTTGCAAAGTCCAGTCTTTCAGTTAGAGTTTCTTTGACTGCGAACTAAGAATGGATCATCGTCTTATTGAGCTTTGATCTCCTCTAGCAGATCAGATTGAATCTTGATATTGGCAACCAAGACTTGATCATCTCTATGTTCAATATTTAAGTCTAACCTTGCGAATTGTTCTAGTAGTTGCATCTCGCCAAGGACTAGACTTGAGACAAATGCCATCGGCTTCCTACTAAGAGCATCAACCACGACATTACCCTTGCCTGGATGGTATTGGATGTTGAAGTCAAAATCTTTAGGTATCCCAGCCATCTTCTCTGTCTCATGTTGAGTTCTTTCTGGGAGAATAAATACTTCAACTTTTATGGTCTGAGTAGACAGTGAATTTCTCTCCATACAAGTAGTGTCTCCAAAATCTTCAAGGCGAAGACCATGGCAGCCAACTCCAGATCATGCACGGGGTAGTTGACTTCATGAGTCTTCAGTTGTCGAAGAAGAATAGGCAATGACCTTCTCCTTTTGCATTAGTACACAACTAGGCCGATTCCTTAGGCATCCGTGTAGACATATAAACCTTCTCCCTCTATTGGCAGAGCGAGAACAGGTGCTGAGGTCAGGCATCTTTAAGAGTTTGGAAACTATTTCTCACCCTCTTTACTCCAGGAGTAGGGTTCTCCTTTCGTGTCAGACCTCGGAGAGAACGACGATCCTTGAGAAGTCCTTGATGAACCGCCTGTAATAGCCAGCCAGTCCTAGGAAACTTCTGATTTCGGTGACATTGGTTGGTCTCTCCCAGTTGAGTACAGCTTCAACTTGGGGGGATCAATGGAGTGCCGTCTTTTAAGATGACATGGCCCAAGAAGGACACCTCTTCGAGCCAGAATTCACACTGCTTAGTTGGCATACAATTTGTTGTCTCGCAAGACTTGCAGTGCTATCTTCAGGTAGGGGTGAACATGGTCCGGTTGGTTCGGTTCACCCCATTTTTTGGTGTGAACCGAAACCGAACCGAAATCCTGTGAACCGAACACAAACCGAACGATTCGGTTCGGTTCAAACCGAAAGGTTTAATGCCACATGAAGCACAGCTGGGTTCTTGGTTGGTGGTTAGGCGTCGACTCTTCAGTCCGGGGGGAGGGTTCGAATCCCAGCTTTGGCTGGGGCCTTTGGACAAAAAAATGGCACTTTTGGGCCTTGGCAAACGTTTTTTTTGTAATAAAACCTGATGGCGGAGGGAGGATTCGAACTCCTCCCAGCGCAGACAACGCCAGCACCTGTAAACAAACTGACCGACTTTACATTTATTAATAAAAATATATGTTATTATATATTCGGTTTATTTCGGTTCTACAATATGAAACCTAACCGAAACCAGTTGGATGCAACCCGAACCGAAACCGAACCGAACCGAATCGAACCGGCCGATTCGGTTCGGGTTTTCGGGTTTGGACCAAATTATGAACACCCTATCTCAGTTGTTCTTCATGCTTTCTTGGTTTGGAGTGTAATAAGGATATCGTCGATGAAGACGACCACGAACTTGTCAAGGTATGGCCGATATATGCTGTTCATGAGTTGCAATAAAGGCTGCAGGAGCATTGGTTAGACAAAAGGCATAACGACGAATTTATAATGTCCATACCTGCTCCTGAAAGCCATTTTGAAAATATCGTCATCCTTGATCCTCATTTAGTGATAGCCAGATCGAAGATCGTTTTGGAGAAATATTGCGCTCCAGAAATTTGGTCGAATAGTTCATCGACCTAGGCAATGGGTATTTGTTCTTGATGGTGAGCTGATTGAGTTGACGATGGTCGATGCACAACCTCATCGATCCATCTTTCTTCTTGACGAACAGTACAGGTGCTCCCCATGGGGAAGTGCTTGGTCAGATGAACCCCTTTTCTAGTAGCTCCATCAGTTGCGTCTTCAACTCCTTTAGCTTGGCAGGTGACATCCGGTACGGTTGACGCGATACCGGGGCAGCTCCAGGGATCAACTCTATGGCGAAGTTGACATCACGTTCTGGGGGAATCCCTGGCAGATCTTCCGGGAACACATCGGGGTAATCCTGAACTATGTGAATGTCTTCTATCTTAGCACCCTTCTTTTCCACAACTACGACTGCTAGGAAAGCAATACACCCTTTCCTCATCATGTTGTGGGCTTTTATGGCGGAGACTAGAGACATCTGTCTCTTATGTCTAATCCCAGAGAATGCCAATTTAGGAAAGTCACTAAGGTAACATTCCCCTTCTTACAGTCGACACTTGCCTCATATGTGGACAACCAGTCAGCTCCCAAAATTACATCATAGCCTTCCATGGACATACACACCAGGTCGGCTTTTAGGTTATGGTTCCGATCATTACATCGGCAGAGGGAAAGCATTTGTTCAATTTCTCCTTTTCCCCTAGTGGCGTTGTGACAGAGAACTCACAACCCATGGATATAGGTTTAGCATTCACAGTATCAGCAAAGTTTTTGAGATATAAATGAATGAGTGGCTTCCAGTATCAAATAAAACAAATACTGATAATGAGAAAACTTGAAGGTACCTTCTACCACGCCACCCTTCATAGCAGGTTCCTCATCATGAAGGGCATATAGTCGGCCCTGTTTCTTAGACGCATTAGGGCGCCTTTCATTATCTTTCAGTAGCGGCACTCGGGGATGCGGTGCTCGCGGCTTCCACAGCGCAGACATGCGCCGGCTTCCTCCAGTATTCATCATCCGTGTGACCAGGCTTGTCCAGTATTTGCAATGGCTCTTTGTTTGAGTGTTGGGTACGAAACCTTGGTTTCCTTTCTTGGCTGGATCCCTCCGTGATGTTGAAGGGACGCTTCTTGCCATTGGTAGGCTTAGCAGATGACGACCTGAGGTCACTTCCTTCTTGACAAACTTCCCTTTGATACGGTCGGTGAAGTTCGTAGCGTCTTCTAGCAGTTGGGCTTTCTTTACCATCTCGGCATAAGTCTGAATGTCGAGAGGTGCTAGTTGAGTGATGTAGTGGGGCTAAGGCCGTTTAGAAAGCTTAGCCTTCATCCTTTCAGTGTTCACCAGATGTACAACATAGCGTGCCAGTCTAGAGAACTGGCTTCATATTCGGCCACAGTCAAGCTCCGTTGTTTAAGAGCAGCGAATTCCGCAGCCTTCCTTTCTTGAACACGCTCGGAGAAGTATTTGGAGTTGAACGCTTCTTTAAACTCATTCCAGGTGAATTTCCCATTCTCTCTAGTAGCTTCCACTGACTCCCACCAAGTGCGGGCGTCCTTCTCCAGTTGGAACGTAGCCAGTAGCAGCTTATCCCCCGCTGCATTGCATGACTCGGAAGATTCTTTCCATTTCCTTGAGCCAATGCTCGGCTTCATCCAGATCTGTGGATCCACTGAACCTAGGCGAGTTTAGACTTCTAAAGTTATGATGCAGATCGCCTGCACCGGCATGATTTCCCCTGCCTTGGGTAGCTTGCATGATGGCACGAGTCAGTTCTTGAATGGTTTGTTGCATGCCCCTCATTTGAGCACGTTTAGCAGCCATCTCGATTGCTTAGTTCCCTACAAAACTAGCTTATTGTCATGATATCGTTGTGGAATTTAATTCATGCGTGTGTGAGTTCATTTTAGCTAGTTACCCTTGGCTCTAACCACAACTCCATAGGTAGATAATTGACTCTAGTCGAGGCTGGTCAACCTAGATCATCCTATGCTTAAGATAACCTAGGCTCTGATACCACAAAACTGTCACGCCTGACGCGGAATATCAGAACGCGAGGTAGTTGCAAGTAAAGGGTATAGAGCGAGTACTAGACATCAAACCATTGCACAATGAATAATACTAAAGCAAATTCATTTCATTAATAACTCTCCAATGTCTAGTTACAACCACTAATATCAGAGCCAATCTATAGGGCCCAATTACATTGAAATAAAGTAAAGACTAAACTTCAACCTAACTACTACATGCTAAACATGGTAATAGGACACTAGGTACTCATGACATCACTCCAAGTTGTTCCCGTCCTCTTGAGTGTATTGTTCATCCTTGGTCTCACCTGAGAACACAACGACAATAACGCAGGGTGAGCGATAATGCCCATAGGACTTAAATCTCATAGTCAAGCAGGCTTTAAGTATTATGCATTAGGTAGCAGATTAAAGGTAGAGTAACTAACGATAGAAACAAGAAGTCATGTATTGCAAAAGATAGATAGCAGTGAATGAATAGTAAGACTTTCCAAATATAGACTTTCAAAATAGCACAAGTGTCGAGAATAGCACAAAATAGCAGTATAGCACAATGTCAAGTATAGCAAGATGGCCATAGTACAAATAGCACCACGAGTATAGCATAGCACAACGAGTATAGCATAGCATTTTGTTGTCAATGGACAATGCGAGAATATAGCACTTTTGATTGTCATTTAGATAGTCAGATAGATAGCACTTGAGTGTAATGCCAAACACTCTGATCATTTAACTCCCATAGGCACTAGCACTTTCGGGCGCACATCCCAGGACCAATCGGGCCCTTTTTATATTGCCAGACATTGTTATATTGTTTATCTTTAGACAATCAGTCAATGGCCAATATAGAGTACCAAGAAGTAGATGAGAGCACTAGATGAATAGACGAGATAGTAGAGTGAACGTGAATAGATGAGCGAGTAGAGTGTAGATGAGAACTAGTGGACATTGCACGTAACACGTCGAGTAAACATGCGATAGTAACAGTTTGCACAATACGCATACTCGGTGTCGGCAGTCAGGTGGAACTCACAACCCTTCCACTGGCCGTTAGCACAGGTCCAGGTTTCGGCGTGATTCAAGATGGACCGAACTTCTAATAGCCGTTTGGATCATATTGACCCTAAAGGGGGTCATAGGTGTTCGGGTACAACCGGCTCGTCGACCATGTGGAATCCATGACAGAGGAGACTTACGGAGGTCTTGAACAATGACTCCCTAGTCCGGCGAAGGGTTCCGTCGAGAGTTCATCCAAGTCAAGAAAGAGGGTAATTGACGAAACAAGTGCTCGACGTTCTAGAGGAGTTCTAGAACAGTGGAGCGTCAAGATCGGTGTTTCAAACAACGCAAAAATCGAGAACAAGTTCATTTCTAATTAAGGCAATTTAATTGCATAAATTACCAGATAGATTATGCCAATTAAGCCGCATTTGGATGGTTCAAAGTGTGTACTCAGTGACAAGAAATCATAGACATGACAGGTCATGTGACTAACTTGTATTAATTTAGAATACCTTCAATATGTACAACTTCATTTTCTGAAATTAAGACAGTAACAAGACCTGGATACTGCACAACAGCAAGACTTGCAAAAATGGAGTTTCATGCCAAATCCGAGATCGTGACGGACCTGTTGGGTGAGTGTTTATTTACACTATTTCCCTCCTATTTTGATGATGACAAGAAGTGTTTTCAAAAGCAATTCAAATGAACATGTCAAATTTATCATACCTGAAATCAATGTCAAAAGCATGTTTTAAATCACAGTTATCATTATATTCATGATAAATCTTTTATCTAATGATACATGTGCTGTACATTTCAGGAACAATTTTTTCTATGAAAGTGTGTCGACACACCTCTCATGGTGTCGACACAAGGCCTCAGGTCCCAAGGCAGAAATAGACAAATTTGCTAAAGTGTGTCGACACCAGCCATTGTGTGTTCGACACGAGTGGCCAATCCAAAAATCAAGCAACTCAGGTCGACACCATTGCAGAGCAGGTCGACACTAGCTCAAGCTCCCAGAACAGCCAATTTGCAGAATTGGGACAGGAGGTCGACACACTCTCATAGCAGGTCGACACAGGATACCTTTCCAGAAGATCAAGCTGTCAACTTCCAGACAAGTGTGTCGACACTAGTTGGGTTGTGTGTCGACACCAAAGGTCTACCAAAGACCATGCTTCAGCCTTCACTCAGTGTGTCGACACAGCCACCAGGGCAGGTCGAACACTCCATCAAGATTCCAACTTATCTGTATTGCTTGCCACGTGTCCTTCTAGGGCGATCAGAATCTTCCTAGGAACGCATGCCCTTGTACCCCAAAGGTATCTTTGGAATCCTAAGGCTATAAAAGGTCTTTTCGGCCAGCCTTCACATCAGAGAAGTGACCCAACTCTCTTAGAGCCTCCAAAAGCTCCTGGCGGCCAGAAAGAGCTCGTGTCTCCTTCCTCTGCTCTCCAAGTGCTTCCAGAAGACCAATTCCACCATTCAAGGTGTGGAATTGGAATTTGATTCCTGAAGACTCCTCAAGCATTCCAAGGAGGCAGATCCTGTAGAAGACTTCTTTGGTGAAGAATTCGAGGAAGATCCAACTTCTCAGATTGCAGAGCATCGACTTGGACTTCAAGCTTCACAAGTTTCTTCCCAATTCAAGCTTCTACAAGGGAGTACACTGAAGAACGAAGCCTTTCAATACAATTTTCTTTTCTTCTGTTCTTCTGAGATATCTTTTGAGATTATGCAAGTGCTTCTGCATAACTCTCTTAGAGTTCTCAATTTCGACTAGATCTGTTGCTAGGATCTTAGTCTTAAGTTGGTGTCTAGCAAGTTTTAGTGTGAGCTTTGTGCTCAAATTGTGTGAGCATTGTGCTCAGGTGTTGTGAGCCGTCGAGCTCAGTTTGAGTTGTCAAGCTCAAGGTTGGTTTGAGCAGTCTTGCTCAGTGTTTCTAGAGTAGTCTTGCTCTAGAGGTCGTGTGAGTTGTATGCTATGAAGTGTTGGAGTTGTTAGGCTCCTTTGGGTGTGTAGCCCAGTTGTGTTAGTGAAGCCTCACGGTTGTGAGGGGTGGATGTAGGAATCACTTGGGTGATTTCCGAACCCCTAAAAAATCCTTGTGCATTTGTCTTCTGTGGTTTGATTGATTCATCCGCTAGATGCTTGCATGGATCCGTTTTTAATTCACTTAATCAATTTGCTTCACATCTAAGTTTTTCAACTCACTCAATCTAATCAGATCTGTAGTTTTTCACTGATAACATTGCCTCTGATTCTAATAGTTTCAAATTACTTAAGCTTCCGCAAAAGTGGCTAAGATCTATTCATCCCCCCCCCCTTTTAGATCTTTTCCACACATTCATTTCGATCCTTCAGGACCCTTGTACGGGTCATGACAGGGACATAACAGATCGTGACAGGGTGCAGTATAGATTGCGACAGGTCGGGCAGGACAGGCGCTCGGAACGCGACAAGGGCATGAAGGGAACACGACGGGTTCTGGCAGACCGGGCAGCAGATCGCGACGCCAGGTCTGTCGCGATCTGATCGCGACAGAGGTACTGTCGCGACGGCCTTGTGAACGTGGCCTATCGGGCCGTCGCATTCACAAGGTCCGTGCCAGAGTCCGACAGGGAAAGGACAGAGCATTGGATTGCGGGCCAAACTTAAACCAGTTGATACATGAGGCTTTAGAAATCGAGAACAAATTGTACAGCGCATGAAAAATTGTGAAAACAAAACTAAACGACTCTAGATAGGCCAGGGTACATGCAGTATATAGGAATTTGAAAACTATAAAGGTTTCGACATGCTTCAGTCAAGTTAAACAGGAAGAACATGGAACAGGAATCAGTTGGAGTAAAAGAATTAATTCGCCCATTTGACTAGATGAAAATTAGGGCTTCCAGGGGCAAAAGAAAGGTAACATGCATCAGAACATCCAGTAAAATTTCGTGGCCTAGAATTTAAGTACACATGAAGAACAAGGTTAAAGATGAAGGTCGGGGTTATGTAGTTCACAAAACTTGGAAATTGAGAACTAAAGATTTGCTCAATGGAAAAATATGAAACTAAAGGGCTTTTGTTCCTGATAGACTAGACATCCTACAGAAAACGTTTCATGGATTATGCTCGTGAGAATGCCTACCTTGACTCAATTTTTCTCTCCTAGGCAAGAACATGAAGAACTCGGGGAAGAACTTGAGAGATCCCTCTTCTCCACGAATTCTCCTCCTCTTGGCCTCTCTTCCTGGTCCAGCAACCTCTTGGCACGAGCTAGGGCTGGCCATGACAGTTTAAGAGAAGTATTTAAGCTTCTCCCTATTCCCTTTCCTAGTTTAAGTCTAACTCCTATTAATTCCGAATCCCTATTTTCCTCTCTTCTTTTTAGCAAGCGATCTCCTAATTGGGTTAGGATGGAGCTAATTTTGTGGGCAACCATTAGGGTAGGTTTAGGAATCCCATTCCACCTCAAACTTCCTTTTTATACATTAAATGCTTCTTTTATAATTAAGCATTATTTTAGTACGAATTTAGAGTAAATTCCCATTATTCTCCTTTTAAAAATCCATATTTTGGCCCACTAAATTCTAATGAGTCCATTTAACAAAGCCTATTACTTCTTTTTGTTTAACGGGTTTTATTTATTTCTCTTTCCATTAATTTCCTATGTCATTTTATTTTCTTTTAATGATTTTTCTAATAAATCAATTTTTTTAATATTATGTAACTTTTATTTTTGTTCAAAAATTTAGGTTGCTACATGGTCGAAGTTTAAGACAAGGAGGACACTAGTGCTCAAATTTCTGAAGAAGCTAAGGATGAAAGAATTGAGAGTGTAGTAGAAACTGAAGAACTAAAACTCATGGTCAAGAAGAATTAGGATAGGAAGCTCCTCAGGAGGACATCTTTCCGCCCGATGAGGAAATAGTAAGAGAAGACCCTCATATTGAGGGGAGTTTAAGACCTTTCTCCAAGAGGATATCCCTGGAAAGGAGTGTTAAAGAAGCATTGATGAAGAAGAAGTTGAGGGTGAGACACCAAAGTTCCAAGGGCTACATTAGAAGACACCTTTAGTGAACAACTCCTCAGGTAGCTTCAGCATCGAAGAAGAAGAAGGAGAAGAAATGCCATCTACTATTGATGAACAAAATAAATATAATAGAAGACATTCGAATGGGTATGGTTAGGGATGCTCAAAAGTATCCGATTTGTGACTACTAACTCTTCTCTTCACTCCAATCAGAAGAGAAAAGAAATTTCCCTCAGGTAAGAAGAACACTTCCTCTTCCAATTCAATAAGATCATAAAACTGATGAAAATGTTATCTGTTACAGGTGCACAAGCCAGGACACATGAAGGGAGAGTGTCCTGAGAACAAGAAGGAAAAGCACAAGAGATTCCAGAAATATAAGAAGCCAAGGCCATGGTAGCCACTTGGTCTGATGAAGATACAAGTGAGGAAGAGAAGAAGAAGTCCTCAAGCTCAGAGAGTGATGAAGTCTGCTTCATGGCCACAGCTCAGATGGCAAGGTAAATACTTCATTTGAAGACTATACTGTTGAAGATGGCATGATGTGTATGCAGAACTGGTTGAAAGATATTCTGAAATGAGAAAAGAAAACAAACACATCAAAAAGAAAATTGAAATATTTACCATAACCAATCTTCAAACCATAGAATTTCTGAACTGGAAACTGAAGTAACAGACTTGCTTGAAGAAAAGGAAAATCTCCTAAACTTAATTGATGATTTAAAGCTTGCCTCTCAAAGGCTTCCCAAGAATTCAAAGACTTAATTGAAAAGCTGGAATTGAAAAACAAGAAAAACAACAGAAAATTGAGAAATTGAAACTCTTAAAAAATAGCTAAAAGAAAGGGATGAAGTCATCCAAACCTTCACAAAGGTAAGGATAACTTAGAGGCACTGCTAGGATCCAACATGACAACCACATCTCATGGATTAGGATTCAACAAAAGAAACCAACAAAAGATAAATCTGGTGAGAAAAAGGGAAAAGCACACTAATTAATTTTGTCACGGGTCCTAATCTGGAAAACACTGAAATCCAACAAACAGCAAACAAAACCCCAAACCAAACTCAAAACAAATCAAAACTCTCAAAACAAAAGAAGACTATCAGGTCGACACAGTCCCCTGACAGGTCGACACTAGTCCACAAGAAGAAGACTTCTGTGGCTGCTGTGTCGACACCAGTTCAGGAGAGGTCGACTGCTCAACACCAAAAACCATAAACAACTCAACCAAAAATTCAAATAAAAATCTGAAAAATAAGAAAAGGGAAAAAATAATCCATGAAAAACCTTGGACCTCAAAGACAACACTTCAAGAAAATTGGACTAATCCTTGGAACCAATGGTATGAAAATCCCTGTTGGTATTATCCTCATACCCTTATCCAAATTTCTGGATGTACCAACACAATCCATGGATTCCACCTCCTCCTCTGAACTCAAATTTTCAAATGAAAAACTCCCCTCCTACCAAAAACAAAGATCTTGGTGCTTTCATTCCTAAAAGAAGAACAAACAGAAAAAGGCTGAAAACACCAAAGTAACAAAACAAAAATCTAAAACAAATCAAATTTGGGTGAGAAAGGATTTGATGTCTTTGTTAAATCATTCTGATGTCCCAACTCTATTTGGGTACCAAAATCTTCTCTCCATGATCTTTGTGCAGGAAGGTCGTGCACCAACACCAATGTTTGGTTTCTTGATAGTGGGTGTTCACGACACATGACTGGAGATAGAGCCAATTTTCCTGTCTAATTGAAAGGAGGGAGGGTCAGTCACCTTTGGAGGTAAAAATAAAGGAAAGATCATTGGATCTGGTAAGGTTGTCAAACTTCTTTAAACTCAGTAGATAATGTTTGTTAGTTGATGGACTTGATTATAATTTGCTCAGTATCAGCCAACTATGTGACAAAGGTCACAAAGTTGTGTTTGAATCTGATTTTTGCAGATAATTGATCAACTGATAAAATCAAATTCTTTGGAAAAAGAGAAAACAATGTCTACATGATCAACCTTAATAAAAACTTTTCTGAAAATCTTTGTTTTGTTGCAAATAAGATGAAATTGCATGGACTTGGCACAAAAGACTTGGCCATGCAAGTTTCAAAACTTTGAATAAGTTGTTAAGATTGAATCTAGTTAAAGGTCTTCCTGAATCTTTTTCTAGTGTTGAAGGTCAAATTTGTGGGATCTGTGCTAAAGGAAAACAAACTAGGAAATCCTTTAAAGCCTTCAATGAAGTACTCACATCTAAGCCACTAGAACTTCTTCACATGGACCTCTTTGGGCCAACAAGAGTTCTAAGCTTAAGTGGCAAGAGATATGGGTTTGTAATCATTGATGACTTTACTAGATTTACCTGGGTTATTTTTCTATCCCACAAAAGTGATGCATGCCTTGAATTCAGGAATTTCTGTACCACTATCTTAACAACTTATCCATTTAAAATTAAAAATATTTTAACTGATCATGGGGGTGAATTTGATAACACATCCTTTTCCGATCTATGTGCTGAATTTCAAATCTTTCACAAGTTTTCTTCACCTAGAACTCCAGAACAAAATGGAGTTGTGGAAAGAAAGAATAGAACTCTTGTGGAAATGGCTAGATCCATGCTCTTAGGAAGTAATCTGCCCAAATCCTTCTGGGCTGAAGCTGTTAACACAGCCAATCACATCCTAAATAGAGCTTTGGTCAGACCAAAGATCAGAAAAAACCCCCTATGAATTGTTGAAAACAAAAAGCCACTGTTGCTTACTTCAAAACTTTTGGGTGCAAGTGTTTTGTACACAATAACAACAAAGAAAACCTTGACAAGTTTGATGCTAAGAGTCAGGAAGCTATCTTCCTTGGCTATTCTGAAGTGTCAATGGCTTTCAAAGTGTACATATTAAAAACCAAAACTGTTGAAGAATCACCACATGTTATTTTTGATGAAAATTCCTTTTCCACTAATGATTCTAAATCTTGCAGGGAAAAACAAGACAATGAAGAGGATGACCTCATTTGGATTCTTCACCAACCGTTGAGGAGATTAACAACATTGAAGAGAACCTGAACAACAACTGACCATCTTCAAGTGGTTCAGGTAATATTGCTCCAGAAGTGGGCACTTCTCAACAGGTAATTTCTGAACCTCGTTTTCTAAGAGATCACCCATTAGACAGTGTAGTTGGCAACTTAAATGATAGAGTTAGGACCAGATCATCCTTTTTGCAAAACATTGAAGAAGACTCACTAGCTCTAATTTCCCAAATTGAACCCAAGTCAATGATGAAGCCTTATCCAGTTCTGATTGGATTAATGCTATGCATGATGAACTTCATCAATTTGAAAGAAATCAAGTGTTATTAGTGCCTAGACCTATGAAGGGTTATGCGGAAATACACAATACGGTAATCTAGAAGGGGGGGGGGGTTGAATAGATTACGGCAATTTCAAACTATTGATGGCTTCTTTTCGATGCTACAACAATCTTAATGAAATTTGATTAGAATTCGATTAAGTATGAGACCGCTTGAGTTGATCTAAATGAGAACAGGGAATCAAACGTGCGTATGAACACCGTGCCTACCAATCATCTATCGCAAAACGCGAACAAACCACAGAACACGATGATTTAAGGTGGTTCGGAGTACACAACTCGTGTATCCTACATCCACCGTCCACACACACACGCAGAAACGACTGCTTATGAGCGAGTTCAACAGAACAACTCAACCACACACACGTTGTCTGATGAAACACAATCAGAACAACCACAAATACGTGAATCAAGCACAAGGGATGCTCGAAACACAACCACACACACACACGATGGAATGGAAATTATGAAATGGAGAAGAATTCAGAGTTGGGGAACAAATCCAGTTGGAATTCTTCTCGTAGATCGTCCAAACGCTCTTCAAACTTCGATTGGATGTAGATTGATCGATGTAGAAGGTTGAAGTGATGACGATCCGGCTTCAGCTCTGCATAGATGGCGATTCCACGACGATCTGGGCGGAAAGTTGAAGCAGAGCAGCAATTTGGGGCTCTTCCTCTTGGTCCCTTGGAGGCTCTTGGATGGGAGGCTGCTCTCAGCGAATTTGGCTCCAAAAGGATGCTTATATAGTGTTAGGTAAAGGTGGGGGTCGTGGAGGAAGGAAACACCCAAGTGGGGGCCGGATTTGGAAACTCAAAATCTCATGTTTCCGTCGTCTGTCGACAGGTGCACTTGCATCTGTCGACAGGTGCACTCAGGCTGAGAACTGGGTTTCAGGAAATTGAGTTTCTGAGTGTATCTGTCGACAGGCAGTTTGCATCTGTCGACAGATGCACTCAGGAATAGAACACAGAGTTCTGTCCTGGGTTGACTGTGTGAATCTGTCGACAGGTACATTGCATCTGTCGACAGATACACTCAAAGATGCAAACCTGAGTTCTGTCTTGGAATGACTGTATGAATCTGTCGACAGGTACATTGCATCTGTCGACAGATACACCTCTTTGACAGATTTTTGTGCTTTTTACTCATTTCTTCAATGCCTCTTCAATGCTCCATCTTTCATGCTGTGCACCTACATGCAAATACATTGTTAGTGATGTACATTGTATGATTTAGCAATGTTTAACTCAATCACTTTCATGGTGTTTTCATGTTAGTTAGCACATCAATTTTGCATTAAATCAATGTTCAAGGATGTTAATGTGATCATCAAAAACATGATATATGGAAAACCCAACAACCTAGTGACCAAACAGTGATTGGCACTAGATGGGTTTCAGAAATAAATTGAATGAAGCTGGTCAAGTAATAAGAAACAAAGCTAGGCTAGTTGCAAAGGGGTATAACCAAGAATTTGGAATTGACTTTGAAGAATCTTATGCCCCTGTAGCTAGACTAGAAGCTGTGAGAATTTTCCTTGCTTTTGCATCCTCCATGAAATTCAAGTCTTTCAAATGGATGTCAAAAGTGCATTTCTAAATGGATATATAAAGGAAAATGTTTTTGTTGAACAACCTCCTGGATTTGAAAATGAAAAATATCCTAACCATGTTTTCAAGCTTAATAAGGCACTCTATGGTCTTAAACAAGCTCCAAGAGCTTGGTATGATCGTTTGAGTTCCTTTTTACTTGAAAAAGGATATTCTAGAGGTAATGTTGATCAAACATTGTTCACAAAAACAGTAAAAAATCAAATAATTGTTGTCCAAATTTATGTTGATGACATAATATTTGGATCAACTAATAAAGGCCTTTGCACTGAATTTTCAAATCAATGAAGAATGAAATGAATTAATGGAGCTTAATGGGAGATTTAACATTCTTTTTGGGACTGCAGGTTAACAAACCAATGACGGAATCTTCATCAGTCAAACCAAATATGTCAAGGAGCTACTGAAAAGGTTTGACTTTCAGAACCTTAAACACTCAAGCACACCCATTGCAATAAATGCTAAGCTAGAAGAAGACCCATCTGGTAAGTCAGTAGATCCAAAGACCTACAGAGGTATGATTGGCTCTCTGCTCTACCTTACTACTTCTAGACCTGACATTCAGTTTTGTGTGCGCTTATGTGCTAGATTCCAATCTAATCCTAAAGAAAGTCATATGCTTGCTGTGAAAAGAATTTTTAAATATCTTGTTGGAACATGTGACTTAGGAATTTGGTATCCTGCTGGTTGCAAGTTAGAATTGTTTGCCTATTGTGATGCTGATTATGCTGGGTGTAAGTTAGATAGAAAAAGCACAAGTGGCTTGTGTGTATTTCTAGGTGGGTGCCTTATTTCTTGGGCTTCTAAGAAGCAACATTCAGTTGCTCTGTCAACTGCAGAAGCTGAATATGTTGCAGCAGGTAGATGTGGAACTCAGATTCTCTGGGTGAAACATCAACTTCTTGATTATAACCAAGATTTAGGGTGTGTACCCATCCTATGTGATAACACAAGTGCAATCAACCTTTCTAAAAACCCCATTCAGCACTCTAGAACAAAACACATTGAAATTATGCATCATTTCTTGAGAGATGAGGTTGCAAAGAAGTCTTTTGAACTCCACTTCATTGAAACTGAAAAACAAATTGCAGACATATTCACAAAACCCCTTCCTGAAAATAGATTTTCATCTTTAAGGAGAGAACTTGGTCTTTGCAAGTGTCCACCTTCTGATTTCTCTCTAGGTTTGGGTTGAGTGTTATGCATTGTCTAAGGGGGAGTTCGTTGCATTTCATAGCTCTTTGCTTCCTTCATTCACATTGTTCATATCTCTCTCACTTTCAATTCTAATTCTTTTTTTCTTACAATAAATTCTCCAACTCTTATTGTGTTGACACTTCAAGGTATATCAAATATGAATTGGAGAAGGACAGGTTATACTTGTCTGGAACCTTTCACTATGCGTGAGAACATATCTCCGCCAAGTACTAAGAAGTTAATATGCAATAGTTGAGGGGGAGCTTTTATTGTTCAAAGAGAATTTCTTTTCTGATTTCAAAACTTGCACAGTTTTAACTTTCATTTCTTTTGGCAATGAATTCTTCAACTCTTATTGCATTGAAGTTACTTGGTATATCAAATGGTGATTTGAAGAAGGACAAGTTAGGCTTGTCTGGACACTTTCACTATGCGTGAGAGCTTATCTCCGCCAAGTACAAAAAATGAATATGCAATTGTTGAGGAGAAGTTCTTGTTGTCCAAGAAGAAAATTCTTTTCTGATTTCAAAATTGCATATCTTTATTTTGATGAAAAATGGTTGAAATCATCATCTCAGGGGGAGCTAGAAAATTCACAAGTCATCTTTTTGCAAAATTCAAAACCCTTCTTGCATTTCATCAATTCCTTGCATGATGTCCTCATTCTAAAGTCTAGAGTCACAAAATGAACCTTGAGTGATTTATTATATTTTTACTAATCAACTTTCAACTATGTCTCTCAATCCACAGAAATTCAGATCTCTTCCTAGACTAAATAACAATTTGTGCCTTGAACTTAAAACATTTCCTTGTTTGCAACTGATGACTGATGTATTTGAATTCTATCTCACAAACTCTCCAAAATCTTGTAAAATCCAACAGAGCAATGGCATCTGTGCTGAGAAACTGCACACCTTCACAATGAATGAAGTGCCATGTATGTCATGAGGCATTATTGCTAACTCTGTTCAAAGGGGATCAAAATTGAAAATAAATTCAAAACTAAGCAAAAATGTGCTATGCTTTTTGATGATGACTGAGTAACTGGAAATATTGGCGTCTACAAAACATATTTTCATGTCAAAAAGTCATCATTTACCCAGGGACTATGGTGTGTAAAAAGCACTAGTACTTGAGTGAAAGAGATTTATATTATTTGATAGTTTGTTAAAAGAACAAAAATATGAAAATTATTGGAGATTTGTTTAGAAAGAATCATCTTCTTCCTTCATCAAGTTGTTCTTTAAGTTTGTGTTTTACTTTCAACACAATTGTATTTGGTCTAGATGACATCTTTAATTCCTGAAAATTGAGAAACATGGTAGTTTTTGTTGATTGTTAGATACAGTATATCCCTCAATTTATCATCTTGTTGACTCAAGTCTTGGAATGCTAATATCCTGTTGGGAAATTGCTTGAAAAACTTGATTTGTGATGAATTCTTGCAAAATATAACAAATGAATTTTTTAAGCCCCTTAAAAATCCTTGAAATGATAATTCCTCTCATTCTTATCATTCTAAAGATGTCCCCAAATTTCTCAAAAATTTCCTCTTAAAAATTCAATTTTCATCAAGGCCGTGTCGACACACATTGTGACCCGTGTCGACACACACTCTGGGTCAGGTCGACACACCCTCTTCATGTGTCGACACCCCCTTGCCAGAATCCTTTTTAGACCGTTCGGGTTTATGATTACCCCTTGTTGTTCCTGCGGGACAGTGTACCACTGAAACCCCTTTTGGGCATCAGGTCGACCCGACGGCCCTCTTTCTCATTGTTTCTGGCAAGAATCTCCACCATTTTCTCTCTAAATCATATCCACTCTTCAATCCCCTCTCAAATCTTCCATCTTCTTCAATTTCCACTCCACCCTAGCACCATGGTCCGGAAATTGGGTCCCCGGCGTGGCGCCAGATCAAGGGCATCTTCCAGGCCCATTCCGGCGGAAATAGCCGTTGAGCAAGTTGAAAGAAGAACCAAGAGGAGAAACGATCCTGCTGAGCACCAGGATTCTTCTTCTGCCACTCAGAGAGCTTCCAAGCGAGGTAGAACCTCCACTTCAGGCCGAGGTAGCCATTCTCCAAACCCTAAACAAGAAATTCAGGGTTCCCCCTCTGAAGACCCTGAGGAATCCTCCTCTTCTTCTGAATCCTCTGAGTCTCAAGAAGAAGAAATCACCTCAGAGTCTCGTATTGCTGCCAAGCTTATCCTGAAGCCCAGAATTCTAGATTTGACAGACAATGAGCTAGCAAACTCATTCCCAGAAATTCGGACCTTATTTGCTTTTCAGTCTTGGTTGATCTTCATTTCAGACTTTCCTATCTTTTACCCAAGATTAGTTCAAGAATTTTACAAGAACTTAAAGTGCACAAAGTTTGGGTACAAGTCTTTGGTCAAAGGAGTCGAAATTGATTTACCAACAACTTAGCTGCCACCTTGTTTCATGCCCCTGATGAAGGTGAAAATTGCAACAAATACCAATTGACCTTCATGAAGCCTACACCCTTCTCACAGGCCTACCCTCTGATGAGTCTGATCCCAAACAGACTCATGTCACCAAATACAACACCAATACTTTTTCCCCATCCTTGAGAATTATCCATCACATGTTAACAACCATAATTACCCCTCAAGGTGGTGGAAGGGACAGGTTGACAGAGACACAGAGGTTTATCCTGTATTGCATGAAAAAGGACATCAAGATAAATCTTCATGACATTATGTATCAGATAATGTCAGAAACAATTAGAAAGAACCTCAAGAGATCACTCCCCTATGCTGCTCACCTCACATCAGTTTTTGAGCACTTTGGTGTGCCATTAGCAGGAGAGAAATCCCAATCAATTCCCAAGTCAAACATCTACTGCTTCAAGAACATAAAGAAATTTATGGGATTTAGATTGGAAGACAACCAGATAAGAAGAGGTCCAGTTCTATTTGAAGCTCCTGAAATACAAGAGGACCAGCCTCAAGTCCAAGAGGACCACCCTCAAGAGCAAGGGGATCAGCCTCCACATGTTGAGGGCCAGCCTCAAATTCAAGAGGAACAGCCTCTTAGGCCAGAGGATCAAGTCCAATTGCCAGAAGTTCAAGTTCACTTGCCAGAGTACCAGCAATTAGTGGATGAGGATCAGCCTCAACATTCTCCTGAAGGTGACATTCTAGCTAATAGCCCTATCTCACCTCATTTTGAGCCCTCCTCATCCATTCCCCCTGACCTTGAACCTCCCACTTTCCAAGCTTCAACTTCTTCTGGTGGGTCCTCAATTCCACCAGAATTGTTCTCCTTCCTTAACTCCAAGTTTGATACTTTGAACTCCTCAATTCATACAATGTCCGAAAGGTTTGAAGTGAGGATCAAAAGGTTAGAGAACAGAGTTTCAGCTAATTTCATTGAGCAGAAGGCAGCATCAGACTATGCAGCTCAAAGATTCAACAGGCTCATTGGATCCCTAGCTGATGCCTCACAAGATCTGAAGGAGCACCAACAAAAGCTAGAGATAGTTCTCCAGGGAATTTTGGCAAATTCCCAAGCAGATGTCTTCAACACCTCAGAGACCCTCTCTCAGCTACACATGACAAGGTGTGCCTTTGCTCACCTAGCTGATGACTTGGAGAGCATGAAAAACTTTAATGTTCACTTGGACAATCAGATTTCAGAACTGAAAAAGGAATTCAAGATCTTGTCCAGACCTGGTTGGTCAGTTGGTTCTTCATCAACCTCACAACCAATTACAGAAGATCTACACAGCATCCAAGACAATTTGATGGAGAACACCAATCGAATGGAACATTTTCTTCACACCAAACTGACAACAATCCATGAGCAGATGAAGTCTAGCATGGCTTCCTTGGAGAAGAGGATGTCAGACATAGAGACAATCCTCCTTCCTCTTCCTCCTCCTCCTCCACCTTCTACTTAATGTAATCTTGTTTTGATGATGTCAAAGGGGGAGAAGAAAGAAAGAAAGAATGAATGAAAAATCATTGTAATGTTTTGGGAGAAAAATGAATGAACTTGATGTAATGTGTTTCTGAATTGAAATGAATGAAATGTTTGTTTGCTTGTCTCAATGAACTTGTTGTGTCATTGTGAATGAAAATCTTTGTGTTTGAATACTTGTTAAGTTGCTTGACTTGTGTGTACAAAAATCTCAATTCAAGTAACATTGTGTTTCACAAATGCACCATCAATTGTTACTGAAAAATTTCAAAAAGTCTTTGACAAGTATAAACAAAAGAAAACAAAAATTTTGAATAACAAAAATTGTTTAAAATTACACTTCATCAAAACCACATTGAAATATGGATTTAATGTTGCCATCATCAAAAAGGGGAGATTGTTGGGTTGAGTGTTTATTTACACTATTTCCCTCCTATTTTGATGATGACAAGAAGTGTTTTCAAAAGCAATTCAAATGAAACATGTCAAATTTATCATACCTGAAATCAATGTCAAAAAGCATATTTTAATCACAGTTATCATTTATATTCATGATAAATCTTTTATCTAATGATACATGTGCTGTACATTTCAGAACAATTTTTTCTATGAAAGTGTGTCGACACACCTCTCATGGTGTCGACACAAGGCCTCAGGTCCCAAGGCAGAAAATAGACAAATTTGCTAAAGTGTGTTGACACAAGCCAGATTGTGTGTCGACACGAGTTGGCCAATCCAAAAATCAAGCAACTCAGGTCGACACCATTGCAGAGCAGGTCGACACTAGCTCAAGCTCCCAGAACAGCCAATTTGCAGAATTGAGACAGGAGGTCGACACACTCTCAGAGCAGGTCGACACAGGATACCTTTCCAGAAGATCAAGCTGTCAACTTCCAGACAAGTGTGTCGACACTAGTTGGGTTGTGTGTCGACACCAAAGGTCTACCAAAGACCATGCTTCAGCCTTCACTCAGTGTGTCGACACAGCCACCAGGGCAGGTCGACACACTCCATCAAGATTCCAACTTATCTGTATTGCTTGCCACGTGTCCTTCTAGGGCGATCAGAATTTTCCTAGGAACGCGTGCCCTTGTACCCAAAAGGGTATCTTTGGAATCCTAAGGCTATAAAAGGTCTTTTTGGCCAGCCTTCACATCATAGAAGTGACCCAACTCTCTTAGAGCCTCCAAAAAGCTCCTGGCGGCCAGAAAGAGCTCGTGTCTCCTTCCTCTGCTCTCCAAGTGCTTCCAGAAGACCAATTTCCACCAATTCAAGGTGTGGGAATTGGAATTTGATTCCTGAAGACTCCTCTGAAGCATTCCAAGGAGGCAGATCCTGTAGAAGACTTCTTTGGTGAAGAATTCGAGGAAGATCCAACTTCTCAGATTGCAGAGCATCGACTTGGACTTCAAGCTTCACAAGTTTCTTCCCAATTCAAGCTTCTACAAGGGAGTACATTGAAGAACGAAGCCTTTCAATACAATTTATCTTTTCTTCTGTTCTTCTGAGATATCTTTTGAGATTATGCAAGTGCTTCTGCATATCTCTCTTTAGAGTTCTCAAATTTCGACTAGATCTGTTGCTAGAGGATCTTAGTCTTAAGTTGGTGTCTAGCAAGTTTTAGTGTGAGCTTTGTGCTCAAATTGTGTGAGCATTGTGCTCAGGTTGTTGTGAGCTGTCGAGCTCTGTTTGAGTTGTCAAGCTCAAGGTTGGTTTGAGCAGTCTTGCTCAGTGTTTCTAGAGTAGTCTTGCTCTAGAGGTCGTGTGAGTTGTATGCTCTGAAGTGTTGGAGTTGTTAGGCTCCTTTGGGTGTGTAGCCCAGTTGTGTTAGTGAAGCCTCACGGGTTGTGAGGGGTGGATGTAGGAATCACTTGGGTGATTTCCGAACCACCTAAAAAATCCTTGTGCATTTGTCTTCTGTGGTTTGATTGATTCATCCGCTAGATGCTTGCATAGGATCCGTTTTTAATTCACTTAATCAACTTGCTTCACATCTAAGTTTTTCAACTCACTCAAATCTAATCAGATCTGTAGTTTTTCACTGATAACATTGCCTTGATTCTAAATAGTTTTCAAATTACTTAAGCTTCCGCAAAAGTGGCTAGATCTATTCATCCCCCCCCCTTTTAGATCTTTTCCACACATTCATTTCGATCCTTCAGGACCCTTGTACGGGTCATGACAGGACAGAACAGATCGTGACAGGGTGCAGTATAGATTGCGACAGTCGGGCAGGACAGGCGCTCGGAACGCGACAAGGGCATGAAGGGAACACGACGGTTCTGGCAGACCGGGCAGCAGATCGCGACGCCAGGTCTGTCGCGATCTGATCGCGACAGAGGTATTGTCGCGACGGCCTGTGAACGTGCCTATCGGGCCGTCACATTCACAAGGTCCGTGCCAGAGTCCGACAGGGAAAGGACAGAGCATTGGATTGCGGGCCAAACTTAAACCAGTTGATACATGAGGCTTTAGAAATCGAGAACAAATTGTACATCACATGAAAATTGTGAAAACAAAACTAAACGACTCTAGATAGGCCAGGGTACATGCAGTATATAGGAATTTGAAAACTATAAAGGTTTCGACATGCTTCAGTCAAGTTAAACAGAAGAACATGGAACAGGAATCAGTTGGAGTAAAAGAATTAATTCGCCCATTTGACTAGATGAAAGTTAGGGCTTCCAGGGGCAAAAGAAGGTAACATGCATCAGAACATCCAGTAAAAATTTCATGGCCTAGAATTAAGTACACATGAAGAACAAGGTTAAAGATGAAGGATCGGGGTTATGTAGTTCACAAAACTTGGAAAATTGAGAACTAAAGATTTGCTCGATGGAAAAATATGAAACTGAAGGCTTTTGTTCCTGATAGACTAGACATCCTACAGAAAACGTTTCATGGATTATGCTCGTGAGAATGCCTACCTTGACTCAATTTTTCTCTCCTAGGAAGAACATGAAGAACTCGGGGAAGAACTTGAGAGATCCCTCTTCTCCACGAATTCTCCTCCTCTTGGCCTCTCTTCCTGGTCCAGCAACCTCTTGGCACGAGCTAGGGCTGGCCATGACAGTTTAAGAGAAGTATTTAAGCTTCTCCCTATTCCCTTTCCTAGTTTAAGTCTAACTCCTATTAAATTCCGAATTCCCTATTTTCCTCTCTTCTTTTTAAGCAAGCGATCTCCTAATTGGGTTAGGATGGGAGCTAATTTTGTGGGCAACCCATTAGGGTAGGTTTAGGAATCCCATTCCACCTCAAACTTCCTTTTTAATACATTAAATGCTTCTTTTATAATTAAGCATTATTTTAGTTACGAATTTAGAGTAAATTCCCATTATTCTCCTTTTAAAAATCCATATTTTGGCCCACTAAATTCTAATGAGTCCATTTAACAAAGCCTATTACTTCTTTTTGTTTAACGGTTTTATTTATTTCTCTTTCCATTAATTTCCTATGTCATTTATTTCTTTTAATTGATTTTTCTAATAAATCATTTTTTTAATATTATGTAACTTTTATTTTTGTTCAAAAATTTAGGTTGCTACATGGTCGAAGTTTAGACAAGGAGGACACTAGTGCTCAAATTTCTGAAGAAGCTAAGGATGAAAGAATTGAGAGTGCAGTAGAAACTGAAGAAGCTAAAACTCATGGTCAAGAAGAATTAGGATAGGAAGCTCCTCAGGAGGAGATCTTTCCGCCCGATGAGGAAATAGTAAGAGAAGAACCTCATATTGAGGGGGAGTTTAAGACCCTTCTCCAAGAGGATATCCCTGGAAAGGAGTGTTAAAGAAGCATTGATGAAGAAGAAGTTGAGGGTGAGACACCAAAGTTCCAAGGGCTACATTAGAAGACACCTTTAGTGAACAACTCCTCAGGTAGCTTCAGCATCGAAGAAGAAGAAGAAGAAAAAGAAGAAAATGCCAATCTACTATTGATGAACAAAATAAATAGAAGACATTCGAATGGGTATGGTTAGGGATGCTCAAAAGTATCCGATTTGTGACTACTAACTCTTCTCTTCACTCCAATCAGAAGAGAAAATAGTTATCCTTAATTTTTTTAAAAAACTTACATTCATTTTATTGTTATATTCTTTAAATTACAATACGACTAACATCTTGCAAGATTTTGTTTATCCTCTTTATAAGATCAATGTAGGTATAACTCTTGAAGACTTGACAAAACAAAGTGGATATGTCTAGTAGATAACAAGATCAAACACCAATAAGTAGAAATTAATAAGAAGGTGTTGACAAATTCAAATCTGGTTGTCGACAGACAAAGCACAAGTCGACACACAAAGGGTACAAGTCGACACACAAGGTTCAAATGTCGATAGGTGATGACAAATTGGTCGACATACAAGAGGAATTTGTGAAGACTCACGAAAGCATCAACTAATGGGGAGCCTCATAATAAGGGGTAGCCTCACATCAAGAGGGGTTTGCACATTCATGACAAATATTGTTGACCGTTCGTCTTCAAAATGGTAAGAAATTTCCATAAGGGGAAAATGTCAATGGTAAGATCCTTCCTTTTTGATTATTGACAAAAATGGGGAGAGTATTTTTAAACCATGAATTTTCTATTTATTTCTTGTTTTGAAGTATCTATGTTAGAAAATTCTCATAAGTTTTGTCATCACTAAAAATGGAGAGAGTGTTGAACCACTATTATATTTTATCCTTTTATTTTGGTGATAACAAAATTCATGCTTAATTAAATATCATTGATATATTAATATCATTGTCTCTCTTGATTATTGTATTTTCAATTTCCAGTAGCTTCGTCATATCTAAAGCCTTAACTTCGTCATACATGTTTTTATCTTAATCAATCGAAGCTTACTTCATCATATACGAAGCTAGCTTCATCATATCCGAAGCTTTCACTTCGTCATGCATGATTTTGTCGTGATCAGTCGAAGCTAACTTCGTCATATCCCAAGTCTCACTTCGTCATATACAAAGTTCTACTTCGTCATATCCAAATCTTATACGAAGTTTACTTCAACTGACTATGTTGTTTCACTTTGACCCACAACATTAATTTCTATTCCATCCGAAATCCACTTCGTCATATCCAAAGTTCCACTTCAACTAACAACATTGTATCTTTACCAGTCAAGTTGGCAGTCGAAGTGGCCAGTCGAATTGATATATCGATTGCATTACACATCGATTATTGTTATAATTAAACATCGATTGCCTTTGAAAACATCAATTGTCTTTATCATATCGATTGCCTTTAGACATCGATTGGCTTAAGAACATCGATTGCTCTTCATTCACATTGATTGTTGTTATGCATATCGATTGTCTTTAAGTTCCATATCGATTGACTTCATTCATATCGATTGCCTTTAAACAAACATTGATTGCTTCTATATTTTTACCGATTGGTGTTATAAACATAGTTTCATATCGATTGCTTTTACCATATCGATTGTTGTTATTCATATCGTTTGTCATTAACATATCGATTGCCTCTATGATATCGATTACCTTTCAGCATATCGATTGCGTCCATGATATCAATTATTCTTCTCATATCGATTGCTGTTATAACTCACATCGATTGACTTTCAAATATTTCAAAATGTCTTTGGCACCCAAATGAAATTTCAAATGTACTTCATATGTTTAACTTATTATTTCTCTGACTAAAGATTTTTTTGCCTGTCTCATAGGATTTCTTCCTTTCTGCAAGAAAGAAAAAGACCTACCTATTATTTCTATCTATCAATAGGTCAGAAACATGGCAAAAGAGGTATAGGCTATCTGTCAGAGGACTTTTCTAGTCTAACATCTTCTTTGCATTAAATGCCTGTGGGTCCATTCTGCTCATAGTCAACATCTTAGACCTACTGTTGGCACTCTTGGAAGCATGCACCAGCTAGAATATCTTTTGTTCCAAGTAGCCAGTAGTCACAATAAGACACCCGTTAGACTCAAGAAAGGAGAGCAGAAGAAGAAGAGAGCCAAGAACTCCAATGGCTATCTGTCAACAGGCCTCTTCACTGCTCCATAAAAGGATAAAGCAAAATCTGAAGAACAATAAGTGTGAACATGAAGATCATGCAAGGAGTGTACATCCAGTGAAAAGCCAAAAACTCCATACACACTCAAAGCAAGAGAGGAACACTCAAAGCAAGAGAGGAGAGCTCGAGCCCATTCAAAGAAAGAAGAAGCCTCAAGCAGAAATCTTCAGAAACTTTCAAACCTTTCTCTTTCTTTCTCATTCTCTCTTTGTGTGTCTTTGTGTATTTGTGAGAGAGTTGGGGGTCTACCTAAGAAGAGTCTTTTCTTGTAAACTCTTTCTTTCTTAGGTATCGTCTCAGATCAAGCATTTCATTGTTTATCTTGAGTTTGATCTAGGGGCTTCAGGTCCAATATTCTATGTTCAGAAGTGTTCCTCTCTAGTTGGAAGAGGCTTGTTGTGCATGCGTTCCCCTTGTGTTAATAGAAGAACTGCATTGAGGTTTGTACCAGGAGGTTGACTTCTTGACCTGTAAGAGAAGTGGGCTGCCTTCTTGCCCGGAAAGAGAAGAAGACCAGTAGGGCCGGGTGTTGTATGTTCTTAAGGGGGATTGTACCCTTGGTGTACGACCATCTTTATATCGGTACGATTATACCAATCCCCGTCGGTACAAAGGGCGTCATTACAGTGGGATAATAATCCTGCACTTAACAATAGGTTGATATGTACGTGGATAGCAATTGAGTACAGCGGAAATAAAATAAATAACTCAACTTTATTTCATCACCATCACACATTCCACAGTCTATGTAGCAAGAAAAGTAAAGACAACGTCCACATTATTACAAATATAAGAACTACATTGTCTATTACATTGTTCATGCAATTAACTTTATTCATACTAAGAAAGGGAAAAGTACAACTACTAAGCGCTCCACAAACTACTCCTCACGCTCGAGGATGCTCCTCGCTATGCCTTCCTCTAGTACGGGATACCTGCCTCACTTGTACGCCGAAGCAAGTATGAGTCTAAAGACTCAGCAAGCAAACCAAAGATTCAACTATACACATATCACACACATGTTAACTATTACACAATTGAGAAAACACATACTATCTTTTCACAATAAAGCATTACATGGCACATGCTTTAAACACCATCCACATATCTAGACCACTTAAATATGCTTTAGATTAACATGTACTCATTCTAGATCATGGATACTAACATGAAATTCTATTAAGCCAAAGCTATACTGGCACATGGACATAATAACATATATCTACACATACTTCCTATACATGACACTTAATTTATCTCATGATTCAACCCATAACTTGTGTCAATCATATCTTAAAATAAATAAATATCTATACATGCTTACTACATTTAACATGTAATATGATTTAATAATCTAACCATTATCCCTTTTATGATACAATTCTACCAACTAGAGCATAGATTTAAGCACAAAGTAAAGAACAACCTAGCTTGATATCTAATCATGTTCACATGCATTTTACACATTTAATTACACATTTCATTTTCTGTTTTACTATAATTAAATCTCATTACACATGATTTCACATTTTATAACATGAATTGAAGATTTAAAACGTATTCAAGTTGGTTGGCAACAATAAGCAATTAAAGCATGGAACTTTGTACTAAGTAAACATTACATCTAGCATGGAACCTAAACATTCTTTCATGTATTTATCACATTCCTAACCACACTTTACTTGCTGTTTTGACATGAATTTAACTCAATTTCATAGAATTAGATTTATTCACACTTTACCTTATTCATTTAGCAATTCCACATGTTCATCTCTTACGTTGCATAATTTCCATGTCTACATATGTATACTCACATACACGATTACATGAAGATTAATAAAATACATGGCATGATACTAAACATGATATTGCATTTGAAGTATTAATACATGAAAGTATGAACATATGCACTATTATATTGGTTTCACATGTAATCATATTCTCATTCATATTTGCTCTCCCTTACATATCTTTTCGCACATTCTTCACATTATTTATTCTTGCACTTTCATTTATCACATAACATATCATTTGCACTCACCATGTGCCACATCCACATATTACTTTACACTTTATTCATATTTTATTGCTTAAATCGCCGTGACACATAGTCCTAACTACCTACTAGAGGACACACGCACCCATATCGCATAGCACATATCTCATAGCACATAGCTCATCTCATAGCACATCACATCACATCTCATAACACATACCCGCCACCTGGGCAATCTAGTGGCGAATCTTGGTAACTGTGCAGACTGGGAGAAGCCCTCTCCACCCTATCTAGTGGTACTTGTCCACCTCCAGGTTTTCATCCTAATACCCTTTAGGATATACTTTTCACAATGTTGAGCCTTCCATAGGGACTTTTCTATAGTACAGCTCTCGAACCTCTATGGTAGTAGTGTCAACTTCGGCCCAATTATTACACATTCACTTTATCACATTTTCTCACATTAATCATATATTTCACATATACTATTTAATCATTTTACATGCTTATTTAACAATTGCACATGCCTCAATTAACCTAACATGTTACTACTATTTTCAATAATAAAACAACTCATATTACAGTCCTAGACATACTGTTAACTACTGAATCACACAAGGTTACATTTAACATGCTCAATATGACTAATTTACATGGTTTAGCTAAGAAATACACTTGCTGTCATCAGAATGGATCCAAATTTTTATCACAAGATATAACCAGAAACATATCACCTTTTCAATTTTCCAAGATTTTCCAAATAGTAAATATAATTTTACTAATTAAGACAAGTTTCAGGCCTATTTATCAAGAAATTCAATAATACATGAGTTACTACCAACCAGTCATGTATAACAGCTCAAACTCAGGGAACAGTCATCATATGATTATATAAAATTTCCAAACCCTAATACACAACAAAGCTAATTATTCAGGATTTAACATATATAAATCATGCTTCTCTCAGAAATGCAAAAATTTAAATAATTAACACCATGTATAGAAATTCACAATAACCTCATGATGTGACCTAATGATTGCATATGACTATCCATAAAATTTACAGCATGCATACTCATTTAGAAGTCCAAGTAATATAGTTTAAAGATCAAACAGTGTAGTTTTTAAACTCTGAAAACTTAACTACACAGGATGTGGCCGCCCACTATGAACGGCACACTCTGGTGCCGCCTACACAGGATCTTGGTGGCACAGGATGTAACGTCGTGCGTTTTTCGGATTCCCGTGGATCCAGGTTTAGCGGGTTTGGTGGCCAATGTGAGGCCCATTAGTGTTGTGTGTTTCTTATTAGATCCTTACCGGGGCTTGGTTATGGGTTTGTGTTGGTGTTCAGTACGCTGGACATCAACATTTGTTGGCGTCCAGGTGGGTGACGTCGACTTTATGTTGGCGGCCATGGGTTGTCGTTAACATGGTTTTAGCGTCCACCGATGTGGACGTCTACCATGGTTCTGGTGTGTTCCGTTGTACGAACTTGGCGGCCAACGATGTGGACGCCTAGTTGGGTGGCGGTTTGGTTAACGACACAGAGGTTGACGTTAACCTGACGCATCTATGTTTTTAGGGCTGACCCGAGCCCTGTTCCTTCCCCACTCTCTCCCCTCCTCTTCGCCCACCTTCACTCTTGAGCCTCTTCACGAGTTCTGGTGGTCGACGGGAGTACGAGGAGCAGCCGTGGTGCGCGTGGTAGCGGCAAATCAGGCGGGGAATGACGAATTGGAGCGCGGTGTTCACGGGGCGTTCCTCGGGTTTCGGCGTAATTCAAGGTTCTTCGGGAGTTTAATCGCGTTTCTGAGGTAGGGATTGGACCCCTTGACTTCTCTTGTTTGAATTGTTATGCTCCGTTTGTACAGATTACTTGTTATTGTATTTTTGGGAAAAAGGGTTACCATGCCGGAATTGGGTGGTTTGATCGATCCAAGTACTGGATCTTGCTTTTCTGGTTTAATTATGGTATATAGATGTAAGGGGAAGTGTTTCCCCTTGTTTTTCTATTGTATTTATGGCTAGATTGCCCGTGCAATTGGTCTAGGGCCATTTTGTGTGTTCTGGCGGTTCTGCAGTGAAGATCTTGGCGTCAACATCGGTTGACGCAGAGTTCTTCGTTGGGAGATTAACGGCTAGTATCTAGCCGTTGATTGTGGGTAAACGGCCAAGTGGTGGTCGTTTACTTGGTGTTGACGGCAAGGAACATTGTCGTCTATATCCTATGGACGGCAATCGATGTTGCCGCCAACCTGTGCATGTATCAGCACAATGTGTTTTCAATGGCATTCTTATTATAAGTGTTGTGGTGTATTAACACTTGTGGTGCTCTGGGAGCACGGGGCTTTTGAGGTCAGTTTACCGGCTATGTAGTTGTGAAATATTATAGGGTTTTGATGTCGTGCAAGTGGCTTGTATATGCATGCACATCGTATGTTATCATGTTTATTATATATTTAATTTTGTGGTGTTGTGGCGATGAGGCTCACGTCTGAACCTAGCCTTGATCCTTTAAGATCTTTTATAGATTATCTTGGATGGATAATTAGTAAAGTGTAAGTATGATTATTATGTAAATATTGTGGTCAGTGTTTAGTGTGACCTCTACTGTCACAAGATGATCGATGATAGGCCAAGTATGATTGGCTATCGTGGTTTATATGTGTGTTTGTGTGAGTTAGCTTGGAGGTCACAAGGTGACCGATGACAGGCTGTGGTGTTATTATTAATATAGTTTATGTGTGTGATTATGCAGGTTAGCTTGTAAGTCACAGGGTGACTGGATAAGCTATTCCTAATATGTATACCGTGATTGGTAATAGAAAATGTTTGTGTATATGTCGTGGTTTGTGCTAGCCGAGTGTGGTGGTCCGGCGCCTATTCCGGAATGCCTCTCTAGTCGGGTACCCCAGGTTCTTTGTGAGCCAGGCACTTGTGTTTGTTGTGCTCGGGGTTTGTCCCGGTATAGTGTGGTATCGTTGAGGTCTGTGTCGTCTTCCTGGACACCCTCACTCCTGTGTTTGAGTTGTATGTCCGACTGAGGGAAAGACGGCAGTAGGGCAGCGGCTAGCGTGTTTGTGGTGTGCAGTCGCTTGTAGCGCGCTCGTAGTTGGGGGTACAGACACCAGTAGTCGACACTGGTCCCCAGCTAGTCCTGTTTTCCAGTGCCTCACTTTAGGGTGCTCCGGCCAGAGACCCTAGAGGTGCCAGGCATGGGCCTGCAGCTGTGTGTCTGCAGGTGGTGTGTTGGTTGGTCTCCACAGTTGTTTGACTTGTTCTCATGGAGCGGCAGTTGGACCTTTCGTCCGTGACTGCGAGGCTGAGAGGTTGTTCTTGTGTTGTGTTGTCCGGGTTGGATACTGGCCTGATCAGCCAGTAGTCCGTTCCCGTGTGGTGGCGTCGTTCCTTTCCGACTCGTGCTTTACCGACTCTAGTTGTGGCTTGTGTGACTAGCCGGTCGAGGTTTCACTTGTAATGTTGTGCCTAAGTGAAGGCATAGTTAAGTTGTGGTTCTGTGTGGTGTTTACCACCTACTAGTACCTTTCGTAAGGTTGTTTGTGTTGTGGTACCTTGAGATAGCAGGTACATGTTCCCTTCGTGGGTTACTTTATAGTTTTGTGGTGGTACATTGTGTACCAACCTTTTCAGGCTCTCGTGTGTTGTAGAGGTCTTGTGGTTTGACCTGCCACTTGTTATATCCTATCCGTTTTAAGTAGATCTTAGTTTATAGTTTATCATGGATTAGTTTGTGGTTGTCAGATATGTTACCCTTTGTGGGTAATTTGCCGATGAGGCTTATGGCCTAGGCGTACTGTGGTTTGGTGGATTTGTACTTTGTGGAGGCCGTGTGAGACCTTCCACTTTGTTGTGTTTTACCCTTCTTGGGTATGGTTCCGATTATGGTGTTACTGTGTGATAGACTAGCTAGCTGTAGCCAGTCCTACCACTTTATGTGTGGCTTTCGACGTGGTGTGGTTTGGAGTAAAAGGGACTAGCTTTTGGTTAGCAGTCCTGTTACTCAAGTGTTTGAGGTTCGCCTATGAAGCTTGTAGCCTGGGCAGTGCTTTGCCTGTGTGGCTTTTAGCTTAGGTAACCAGTTGTTGTAACAGTGTGTCGGTGAGACTGTGGTTTAGGCACTTTAGTAGTTGGGCTGACTAATAATATTATATTAGTCCCGTAGTCCCACACTCCTTCCGAGGACTTGTTGTTTATTGTTATATTTAAAGTTCAGCTATTATCTACTGTGAATGTTGTGAGCATGAAATGGTTTGGCTATATGTGTGGCCAGTGAGACCCCTTTGAGGTTGAGGTCTCTTTTGTTTAGTTGTTGTTGTCCTTTGGGGGCCTCCCTACGGAGCCTGTGACTTGTTGAGGCTCACTCCCCTACAGTTCTTTTCAGGGCTTGCTGTGTGTTTGACTTGAAGAAGAGTTGTGTCAGACTTGTACCACCAGCAGTTGTGTTGTAGTTAGTGTTGTGTGAGCTTGTGCTCCCTCGGGGTATGCCCCAGGTAGTTGTACTTTTTAATTGGACATGTATTAATAATGGGACAGTTGTAAATTGATTATGTAGGTATGAGCACATGTTCTTACTGGACACGTGTGTGAGATATCCCTTGCGAGACTTCGGTCCGTTCGCGGGAGGCGGGTCTGGTTATGGAGCCTTATTGGGCATAAATACCCCGGTCCGTCACACAGGATGTGACCGCCAAGCTCCTGCCAGCAGACCATGCAGACAGCAAATCAAAACTAGGGGAAATTAGAGGTTTCAGGACATGAGGAAAAATTCAAAAAAATGCTAGGACTTAAGGGGACATGTATAGGGTTGACATCAATGGGTTACTTACCTCTAAATAAATTCACAACGAGAGAATTAGCCCGAAGAAGCCCTCCTCGGCCTTGCCGAAAAGGTGCTCAAAACTACCTTCGATTCGGTTCTTCTGTTGATGCAGATGGTTCCTCGGAGTTGGGGATGCCTCCTTGATGGTTGAAATATCTTCCAGTCATTGTAGACCTCCAGGAAACTCCTCCAGTCGCCAGATCGAAGTCTTCGAAGTTTAGCTTTTCTCACAGGGAACTCTAGGGCTTCCATAAAGACCCAAAAAACTTGGCGCGACCAGAAAAGGTGTTTTATAAGGATGGGCAGGTTGGGTATGCACTAGGGTAGGTTGCCTACGGTTACACAAGACTTTCCTAAACTGAAACTAGACCAAACGCGAGCGTTACCAAATCTGAATCGGCTTGCACACGGGGAACTTGGCGTCCACCTTTTGTGCCGTCAGCAGGGGTACTTGGCATCCATCGATATGGATGCCAACCCTGGCCTGGCAGTCAGCGGCAGTAGATCTTGCCGCCAATTGTGCACTTTGGCCAGAATTGAGACAAACACCAAAATAAACATACCATTGCATCATAACCAGTTTAATGGGAACTGAAGTAGGTAGATATCATATGTACAATGTTAAGCATATGCATACATACATGTACTCAATGTAATTACATCCAACCAACTAAATGTGCAATGAAATAAATAAATATACATTCACAACATAACTACATGCATTACACACTATTTTCATAATATAATTTGTACTAATCTTAATTAAAGATAACATGCACAAAATAACATACATATGTATATACATACACACTACATAATTACATGCATTATGCACATGATTATTTAAGCATCATACATATCATAACAATTTAACATGCTTAGAAATAGATAGATATCATTTGAACAAGATTAACATATGCATGTATACATATACACATCATAGTTACGTACAATGTGCATGGAATAATTAAACACAATATGCATATCAATAATTAAATAATACATGCACAGTTATATATATATGTACATGTACGAAAGTAACTCACGTGTACCTACAAGGTAATGACAATACTTACCTATCATACGCACAATATTATTCAAGTACTGTAACATCTCGGGCTTTCCGGCTTTCCGTTGTGTGTGGGATGACTGGCCTTTCACGACGGAGGTGCCCGTCGTGACAGTCATCCCTGTTGCGACCGCCTTCGGCGTCACGTTCTTATCGCGCCCGTCAACGGTCGCGACTGCTTTATGCTTTTCGGTCGTCTGACGCCTGTCAGAATGGTAGGCGTGGCAGACTGTCATGTCTGGTTGTCGCGGCGCCTAGTGGCGCGATCTGGTCACGGTCTGGGCAGCCGTCGCGTTACGGTTGGTAACGCGATGCCCTGTCCCGTCGCGTCTTGGGGGCCGAAGGCTAAAAGCCTTGGCCGGCACCCCTTCCCCCTCTTTTGGCATTTCTCCTTCCTTCTCCTCCCCGAGGAGAAGAAGTTTCCCCCCTCTCCTCCTCCGGCGGTTCGAGCTTGGCGGAGCGGCGGCGACTCGTGCGGAGCGGTGGCGCATCATGTGGAGCGAGGAGGAGGCGGCCGTGGCGTCGTGAAGGCCCTTCGTGGGTTTGGTTATTCGTTCTCTGGTAGGGATTCTTGTACCCTTTCTTGTTGGTGTGGATTGGGAGTCCTCTTTGTGGAATGCATGCTTTTAAAGCTTTCCCCATTCTCCCCTCCCCGTTGTGGTGTGATTAGTGTAGTTGTGGCGACCCCGGGATGTAGCATCCCGAAGGTCCTCCTTCCAGCTGATGTCACGACCGCCGAGCGCGTCGCGACATCAGAGAAGGCGTCGCCCCGGTCCGACGCGACCTTATCGCTGCGCGGGTGGCCGTCGCGATAAGGGTCATGTCGCGACCCGATTTCCCGTCGCGATAGGGTTATGTCGCGTCATGGTCGGTTGTCGCGACAAGGGTGTCGTGACCCGGTTTCCTGTTGCGACAGCTCTGTTGTTGCGACCCGCTTCCCCGTCACAACAGGGTGCTTGTCACGGTGGCCCTGACCATCGCGATGTGATCACGACGGACTAGGAGGGTGTGACAAGACCTATGTTGCCGTGGGTGTTTTCTGTGGCCACGGTTGGCATGTCGACGTGTGTCCCAGGGCAAGGTGTGCCCTTAGGACCTTCTGGTGGGAACATGGCAGGTTGCCTCCCTGCATTCACTGACCAAAGGTGACACCTTCGTGGCCGTGTCCTAGCGGCGATGCTAGGAGGCGCGCGTCTGTCTAATAATCGATTGTCTGACGGTCAATTGATTATTAGCAGAGTGTTGGTTTCTATTCTGTCTGGTGGTGTTCCAGTTTCTCGGGCAGTGCCTTGTGTGCCGGCGTTGGCCGACAGCCCTTCTAGGGGTTTTCCAGAAGGGGTGCCATGCGTGCCTGTGCCTGCTAGGCTTGTCTTGGTTACGAGCCAGCGGTGCCATTTCTGTTGGTGGTTGCCACGCCAGTGTTCTCTTTCGCCCGGTGCTCGGCACTTGAGGGCTTGTCCGTAGACAGGTTGTTACCGTTACCTAGGACCCTAGCCCTGCGCGCGGGCAGCGGGCGTACTCAAGTCTTCGACTTGGAGCAGAAGGGGAAAATGGTGGGGACAGTGGCATAGAGTCGCTTGTGGAGCTCCCTTAGTTGGGTCTGGGACGCCGAGGTTGTTGTGGTGCTCGTTCGGTGCGGACCAGCTAGTCCTTCTCACTGCCTCGCTCTACATTAGCTCTGGAGCCACGTAGGGGTCAGGCGTGGGGCCGCAGGTCGGCCGGGCTGTGGTGGTTTTGTTGTTCTTTGCTGTGACTCGCTAGCCTCACTCTATCATGGAGGGTGTAGGTAGGATCAGCGGCTGGTGAGCTAGGAGTGGACTGTGTGCCCTCCTCTTAGCTGCATGTGGTGGTGGCTTGATTGTTCTTGTTGTGACGTTGTTTCACACGCTGGTTCAAGATTGGGTTTCTCATCGCCCTAGTTTACACGGTGGTTGTAGCATAACCGTGTCTCATTTCCTTAGCTTTGTCGGTTGGCCTTGTGGCCATGTTTAGTGGTTTCCGTTTGCGGTTCTCTTCGGGTGTCTGTGTAGACACCCAACTGCTATTTCGGTTGCCTGTTCCTTGGTGCCATTCGTGGTGGCACCGGTAGGTGTAGTTCCCTGACCTCGTGGAGTGTCCGAGGTGCGGTTTGGTTCTGCTGTGGACCCTCGACCTTGTGGAGGTCTGAGGTGGCCGTGCCTGTGGTGAGACATTGCTTCTCACATGGTGTTCGGTGTCTCTCGTGGTGACACCTGGTTGTTCCTTCCGACCTCATGGAGGTCTGGGATGTTGGGTGCTTGTGTCGTGAGACTCTGGTCTCACTGGTCACTCCGTGTTCCGTGAGCTTCTTTGTCTCGACGGGTGTGTGCCGAGGGTTTGTTTTCGCATTGTGTTGCTCTGGCCCGACCCTGGTTGCGGGTCGTGGTGTTACTCTAGTTGCTTCCGCATGTGTTCGACTCTGCTGGTTTTGGGGAGTCGTCTTTGGCCTGACCCGGGTTGTGTCGAGGCGTTTCTTTATTTCCGCTGCTTTGTAGTACTCTGTGGTAGGCATTTCTCCCTTTACTACTTTGTAGAGTAGTTCTACTTCCGCTTGTTGGAGTTCCTGTTGCTCTGGCTGGTAAGGACTAGTAATCCCTATTGAGCCTTGTTCACGAGGCTCACCCCCCTACTCTCCTCAAGTAGGGACTCACTGTCGCAGGAGTTTGTTGCCGGACGGTCGTGGTGGCGGTTGTTGCACTGTGCGTTGCTAGCAATGTGAGTTGTGAGCGTGAGTGCTCTTGTAGCATGAGTTGAGAGTAGCCTTTTGCAAGTCCTCGGGTATGCCCCTTAAGGATTGCACCTTCTTTCTGTACCTGTACTTTTATTTGGGACATGTGTACTTAATTTTCTTTATTAATGTACAGTCTTTCGTGTTATAGTTATTTGAATTCATTGTTTATCTCACTGGACTAAATTCTAACCCTTTCGGGTCTTCAGATCCATGGGTTGTGGCACGACCTTCGGGGGTCCCTGGCGGGGGTCCGGGAGGTCGGGTCATTACAAGTACCATATATATACTATGAACAACTTAATATGTATAGAATTAGATAGATATAACATGCATAAGATGAACATACATATATACATATGTACAACGTATACTTACACACAATATCCGTGGAATAGTAGTATAATATGCACTTCATTAGTTAGATAGTACATGCATAGTATTATTGAGATGCAACATGCATAAAGTTAATAAGAATAATCTACACAACCATAATTAACTTGCATACACACACTTAAATTGACATATACATATATGCATGCTAATGTTGCTAATGATATTATGTGCAAGAGTTTTGAGAATTGAATGCAGGGGGAGTTTGAGATGAGCATGACGGATAAGTTAATTACTTCTTCGGTCTATAAATAAAACAAATTAATAAATGAATTCACATCAGCTGGTGTAAATATGCCAAAGACATGTTGAAAAAAATTGGACTTCAGAAAGTCAAGCCTCTTGGAACTCCCATGAGAACATCTAAAAAACTAGACAAAGATGAAAATGGTAAGAAAGTTGATCAGAAGGTCTACAGGGAAATGACTGGACCTCTTTTGTATTTAGCATCCAGTAGACCTGACATTCTATATAGTGTATATGTATGTGTGCTAAGTATCAAGCAAATCTTAGAAAGTCGCACCTACTTAGTGTTAACAGAATATTTATATATCTATTTGACATATGTGAACTAGGTTTATAATATCCTAGGAATGTTGTCTAGAATTAGTAGGATATTTTGATGGTGACTATGCTGGTTGTAAAGTAGATAGAAAATGTACCAGTGTAGTTGTCAATTTCTTACAGATTACTTAATATCCTAGTCATCAAAGAAGAAAAATTCAATGGATTTGTCAATAGTAGATGCTGAGTATTAGCTACTGAAGGATGTTGCACGTAGATAAGCATCAATTAGAAGAATATGGAGTCAAATTAAAGCAAATATCCATACTCTATGACAACACCAGTACGAAGAATTTAACCAAGAATCAAGTTAAATCCTCAGAACAAAACACATGGAGGTATGCCATCATTTTATTAGAGATCACATTAGTGATGGTATTAACAACTTTAGCTTTGTTAATATAAACATCAATTGATTGATATTTTCACAAGCCACTCATGAAAAAATATATATACACTTCGTAAGGAAATTGAGATGTGTGCTTTATAAATGAAAATTGTCAACACAAGTCAAATATTCAAAAATCAAAATGATGAACAGAAGAATGCAGCCTATTTCTATGGATATCTACACCAAGCAACTTTTGGTAAGAAAAACAAATTAAGAAAAGCAACCATTAAAGGATGAACCAATTAGGGAGAGCCAAAATCTCCCACATCATGGGGAGCTTTCTATTCTGAGCTTTCTATTCTTCAAAAGCTCCTTTTTTTTCCTTTCCCTCACTTCCTTTAAATCCCAAGGGCAAATAAAAATTGTTGAAAATGGTGGATCAAGCACTAATTATTCCCACTAGATTCACTAACATCACAAGCCCTCCTCGTGTCTAAGGCTGTAAATGGTACCTGATTATCCAATAAATTGATCCAATTTCGATAAAAAATATGGATAACGAAAACCTCTAAAACCACTAATAAGTTTATCGGTTTCAAAATCGGATATTACGATAAGCTATCAGAATCAGATATGGAAAAGTCTTGATTCTGTATCCGATTACTGATTTTTGAATCTGATAACATATTTATTTAATTATTATATATTACATATGCTCGTACTACTAACCTACAACTAGGATCTAATATCTAACTAAGAGGCTCCCCAAACCCCATCCCGCCCCATTCGTCTCTGCACATCGCCCTACAGCAAAGTCGCCTCCTGAGAGGTGAGAGCTCTGCTGTTGCTATCACTCTCCTCTCCCTTGAGAACTCAACAGTCACCATCGCCTCCTCTCCAAAAAATTGCTCCACCGCTGCGTCATATGCACTAGGCCATCGCGTCATCTCTAGCAATCGTCATCTCCCTCCTCTCCTCCTGCGAGCTTCACCGCTGCGTCGCCTGCACTAGGCCGCCGTGTCATCTCTAGCAGCCATTGTTGCCCTCCTCGCCTCCTGAGAGCTCCATCGCTGCATCGCCTACACCAATAGCCAAGCCATCGCATCAGCAGTCGTTGTCGCCCTCCTCTCCTCCTATGAGGTCCACTGCCACGTTGCTTGCGCCAGGCCATTGCGTCGTCTCTAGCAACCGCAGTTGTCATCTCTGGCAAGACAAGTGACTCCCACTCCTCCTATTCAGACATTTGCCCTATCCTTATCACTCCCAAGAAGCCTTATATTTTTAGTTACTTAGGCCAGGACAGTCACTTGATAGAAGGCAGGACTCCCACTTCGTGCAATCATAGAGCTCAACTTTCTCTGAGGAGATGTTGAGACCCACGACAAATGTGTGTGTTTGTTCTTGACTTAGTGAAACTTGTTTTTTTTGGCATCTTGGAGCTTATGTATGTTATTCTTTGACATTTGAGGAGCGTATTAAAGTAGTAATTGAAGTACTGCATAATCCTTGTGTTCTCTCTCAGCAAGTAGGAATTGTTTATCCGATTGTACATTATACACATGTATATATTATGATGTTGGCTTATGCTGATGTTGGTTTCGAATATTTTGCATTGTAGGGGGTTGGGTTTGTTGTAAGAACACCTAAACACTATTATTAAGTTTTGGAGTTAGATTTGTTTTAAGACCATCCTAAACAGGTTATTTTTATGCTTTATGTACTTATATCTTCTTGTAATGATCCAACAGGTGCTGTTAAGCAGCAATATCTGATTACCTAAATCTATTTTATCCAATTATCTGAATATGTTTTATCCATTTTTTTCAAATCAATTCATACTCAACACTACTTGATTTTCAAATCTAATTTTTTAATAATTTGTGAAGAAACGGATTCAGATATGGAAACTATCTGATTCCAAGTCCATTAATATTTGTTTATAATTCTTATTGGATTTGGATACAGAAACAAGAGTTTTTGACTTCAACTCTGACACGTTTACACCCCTACTCATGTCTCCTTTGCACAATTCTAGAACATCTTTTAGACTTTATTTCTGCTAAGCAAACCTTTTAGGAAACTTTTGTGCATAGCCTCTTTGCTGAAAAGTTCACCAATCCACTAGAGAGCAACTCACCTTTTCAGATTATCTCTATAAATTTCCTTGAATCAGTATATATTATGTATTCCCTTTTTTTGTGATCTCTAAGAAGGAAAAGAAAAATGCTCATCAACATTTTTTTATGGTAATCAGTTGAATGCCATGTTTTATGAAGGATCCTGTTTAATGCTTATATGAGTATTCTGTTGATATGGCATGTATTCCTCATGCTTTATTTAATTCATTGAGAGTAATTCCCTTTGAAATCTTTGAGAGAATATAACATGGAACATTTATTTTTGTCATTACAAAAAATGGGGAGATTGATTAATAAGTTATGTGTAATTTGGACATTAATGACCTGATTTCTCAAAATTACATGTAATTCACTCCATCAATTTGAATAAGCTTAAGTTTTAGTCATAATAGAATTAAATGCAATCATAAAGCAAAATATGATAACAAACTAAATGGAATGACAAAGTTAACTGTGACAACAAAATTAAATATGGGAATCAATGCTTAGTAAAAGAATCAAGTCTCATTTCCAAGTCATAAAAATTGAGTCTCAGATACAATGAAAATCAAGTCTAAAAATGACTCTAAATACAATGAAAATCAAGTCTCATAAATGACTCTCAGGACATAGTGAATCAAGTCTCAGAAATCGAGTCGTAGACACCTGAGAAGCTTAGTCTAGATAGAATGAGAAGTCAAGTCTTAGGCACAATAAAAAAATCGACTCTCAAACTCAATCAGAAATCGGTCTCAAACACAATGTAAATCTGAGTCTCAGAATAGAAATCAAGTCTCAGATACAATCTAAAATCATGGCTTAGATACAATGTAAAATCAAATCCCAGACATAAACAAAAATTAAGTCTCATATACAATCTAAAATCAAGTCCAAACACGATGTAAAATCGAGTCTCAAACACAACAAAATCGAGTCTCAGATAGAAATCGAGTCTGACAAAATGAAAGAATCGAGTCTTACAAGGAATCAACTTAAGGTCAATGAAATAATATACTCTTAGAGAATTGACTCTTAATGAAAAGAATTGACTCTTAGAGAATCGACTCTCTTAATGAAAAGAATCGACTCTTAGAGAATCGACTCCCTAGTCAATGAATATAATCAACTCTCATAGATCGACTACTTGAGTCAATGAATACATATGAATCGACTCTTAGAGAATCAACTTCTTGAGTCACAAATATAATACTCTCAGAGAATCAACTCTGTGAGTTTAGATAAAATCGAATTCACAAAATTGACTCCATGAATAAAGACAAATCTTTTGAGTCATCAAGTCTCACATAACGATCTTGAATAACATCAAACAATAGATTGACATAAATGTGTCAAGCCTTTTGGGCTAACGTGAAGATTGCGTTGGATTGTTCTGTCGCGTAAGATCGTGTCGGAACATGCATCATGACATACCCAGTCATGATGTATCGGGGCATTGCGATCAGGGGGTCTCTGTCCGATCCTAAAGTAGAAACTAGGCCTCCTCAGATTGAGGGTTGCTTTCCAAGAGGACTTGACACAACATGTTTAAACAACGAAATTCTCAGCATATACTTGATGGAAAATAAAACTTGGATAGAATGAAACTAGACTTGTAAGAGAACAAACAATAGCATGAAATTAGGGTTTCATCATGGTTTTAACATGCTATATAGAGTCCGTTTATGGAAGATTAGGATTCACGACATAATGGACTTGATTAAAAATTTGTAAAAGATCCATAATAAATTGGAAAAAATTGTACCAACATGTTCAGGACATCATGATGTATTTTGGTATAGTATTTTTCTCATCTAAAAAAGAGAGAGTAAAAAGATCTAGATGAAACATGAAAGGTCGGGTTGAATATGAACAAGAAAGTTGCAACACGAAATACGATCAAATGCAAGATAGGATTTGGGAAAATATGCTCATGAGATTTCTAACATCAAGAAATGCAATAGGGTCATTTAATTAGATTAACCTGAGAGAATGCCTACCTTTGGTCATTTTTGTCTCCTAGGGTTCTTGCTCGTGTTTTGAGGAAGAACAAG
>CM024756.1:96560479-96614335 GCA_014218235.1 Colocasia esculenta | reverse complement strand
AAAAGCTCTGCTCTCGGGCTGCCCTATTTCAACAGGCCCGACCAGTCGACGTCAACATCTCTGGTCGCCCACTGAACCGCCTACAGACTGACGTCCAGATCCCTGTCACTGAGTTCTACATCAAACGTCCACATCGCTGGACGCTGACTCTGACTCAACGGCAAGCCCTGGCCGTCAACCACACAGACCTCTAAAGACCCAATAAGGATCCACTAAAGACCCGAGATCTTACAGCCCTCCCCCCTTAAGGAATTTTGCCCTCAAAATTCAACAACACAAAGAAAGAAGACTTACCAAAGAGGTACGAAAACTGCTCGCGCATTTCGTCCTCCCGCTCCCATGTCGACTCACCACCGGAGTGCCGCTGCCACGCAACACGAACTAACGGGATAGCCTTGTTCCTCAACCTCTGAACTCGGCGATCCTCAATGTGCAACGGAAACTCTGGTACAGTCAACACTGGAGTTACCTCAGACCACTCTGCACTCTGCAGAACGTGAGACTCGTCAGAAAGGTACCTCCGAAGCATCGACACGGGAACACATCGTGTACTGCTGCCAACTCTGACGGAAGCTCAAGTCTGTACGCCAAACCTCCGACACGCTCAGAAATGGTGAAAGGTCCAATAAAGCGAGGACTCAACTTTCCACGCTTACCAAACCTCACCACTCCTTCATAGGAGACACACGGAAAACACCTGGTCTCCTACCTGAAACTCGAGCGGTCGCCTGCGCTGATCTGCATAACTCTTCTGCCAACTCTGAGCTGTCTGAAGCCTCTGTCTCACAAGCTGAACTACCTCAACTGACTGCTGAACCAACTCCGGCCCGTGACAACACGCTCGCCAACCTCGAACCAGTCAAGAGGAGTGCGACACGGTCGTCCGTACAAAGCCTCATATGGTGCCAACCCGATACTGGAGTGATAACTATTATTATATGCAAACTCGACCAACGGCAAGTGAGCTGTCCACGACCCCTGCCACTCCAGACAACAAGCTCTAAGCATGTCCTCCAAGTCTGGATAGTCCGCTCAGACTGACCATCTGACTGAGGGTGGTAGGCGGAACTAAAAGCCAACTCTGTCCCCAAAGCTCTCTGGAAACTGCGCCAGAACCCAGAAGTGAAGCGAGGATCCCTGTCTGACACAATAGAGATCGGCACTCCATGCAAAGGAACAATCCGCTCTACGTACAACGCGGCCAACCTACTCACACCCCAACTAGTCCTGACAGGCAAGAATCTGGCAGTCTTCGTCAATCTGTCCACAAGAACCCAAATGCTGTCAAAACCTCCAGCTGTCCTCGGCAAACCACAAACAAAGTCAGTCGTCACGTGGTCCCACTTCCACATCGGAATCTCTAACGGCTGCACAAGTCCTCCTGGACGCTGATGTTCGGCCTTCACCTGCTGACAGACCAAACACCTAGCAACAAAAGCCGCTATGTCTCTCTTCATCCCAGGCCACCAAAACTGACGTCTCAACCTGTGATACATCTTGGTCGCCCCTGGATGAATAGAGTACCTGGAACTATGTGCCTCCTGCAAAATAACTTCCTGATAGACTCCTCGACAGGAACATAGAGTCTATCTCGGAACCTAACAGTCCCGTCCTCACAAAGCTCAACCTCTGGGAGAAGCAACACACTGTGCAACTCGGGATCTGACTGCTGAGCCTCAGCAACCTGTCTCACAACTGCGGGAGCTGCTAACAAACTGCCCAACACAATCTGACGACGACTGGACGAAACTCTGAAAGATCCCTCTGTCGCAGACTGCCACAACTGCCACTTTCTAAGCATCAGATGACTCATCTGTGCTTTCCTACTCAAGGCATCTGCAACTACATTCGCCTTTCCAGGCTTATACTCAATGCTGAAATCATAGTCTTTCAGATATTCCATCCATCGACGTTGCCTCATATTCAGATCCCTCTGAGAAAACACATATCTCACTCTGGTGGTCAGTGCGGACTACAAAACTCACTCCGTACAGGTAAAGACGCCAAATCCTCAAAGCAAACACCACAGCTGCAAGCTCTAGGTCGTGGGTCGGGTAACTCTCCTCGTGGGGCTTAAGCTGGCGAGACGCATAAGCCACCACTCGACCTTGCTGCATCAAGACCGCACCCAAACCAACACCTGAAGCATCTGTGCAAACCTCAAAACCCTCCTCACCTGAAGGTAAGGCAAGAACTGGCGCCGACGTAAGCAGTCGCTTCAACTCTATGAAGCTCTGCTCACACTGCTCCGACCACACAAACGGAACTCCCTTCTCATCAACCGAGTCAAGGGTGCAGCAACCTGAGAAAAGTCTCAAACAAACCTGCGGTAGTAACCTGCCAAACCCAGAAAACTACGAATCTCAGACACAGATCTGGGACTCTCCCACTGCAAAACTGCCTCAACCTTCGCTGGATCCACAGAAACCCTCACCTGAGATCACGTGCCCCAAAAAGTGAACTTGTTGTAGCCAAAACTCACACTTACTAAGCTTGGCATACAACTGGTGCTCTCGCAAGTCTGCAACACGATCCTCAGGTGTTCGGCGTGCTCCTCCTCCGAAGCGGAGTACACCAGAATGTCGTCAACAAACACTACGACAAACCGGTCCAAGAACTGGTGGAACACCCGGTGCATCAGATCCATGAAGGCCGCTGGAGCATTGGTGAGCCCAAACGGCATCACCAAAAACTCAAAGTGTCCATATCTGGTCCGAAAAGCAGTCCTCTCAATGTCCAAATCTCTAATCCGCAACTGATAGTAGCCCGACCTCAAGTCAATCTTCGAGAAGACACGAGCAGACTGAAGCTGATCAAAGAGATCATCAATCCTAGGCAAAGGATACCTATTCTTGATGGTCACTTGATTTAGCTTCCTATAATCAATACACAGTCTCAGGCTACCATCCTTCTTTCGGACAAACAAAACAGGTGACCCCCACGGAGAAAAGCTAGGACGAATATAGCCCTTCTCCAGCAACTCCTCAAGCTGCCTCTTCAACTCCCTCAACTCCGCTGGTGCCATATGGTACGGTGCCTGAGCAAAAGGTAAAGTGCCAGGAACAAACTCTACAGTAAACTCAATCTCTCTCTGGTGGTAGACCAGGCAACTCTTCTGGAAAAACATCCAGAAACTCACACACTACAGGAATGTCTCCCACTCCCGAGGCAATCTGGTCAAGAGTAACTGCAGAAACTAGGAAACCCTGACAACCAGAAGCAAGTAACCTCCCTGCCCTCAAAGCAGAAACTAAAAAGCGAGAAGTAAGAGGTACGATACTCTGGAAGTAGAACGCCGCTTCCCCAGGTATCCGCAAATGCACCTCTTCTTCTGGCAATCCATCACTGCACCATACCGCTCTAACCAGTCCATACCCAAAATCACATCATAATCATGTAACTGCAAGGCAAACAGACGAGCTGACAACCACTGATCCTGCAACTGCACAGGTACCTCCTCGAGACAGTAGGACGTAAGGACAAAGTCCCCTGTCGGCAACTCTACTGCCAACTCAACAGACTCTCCCGAACTCAACTCTCCAAGGGAGTCTAAAAAGTCCTCAGACACAAAAGAGTGAGAGGCACCGGAATAAAAAAAACTCTAGCTGCACAACCAAAACTGAAACAGTACCTTCCACCAGGTGAACTGCCTCCGCGTCTGCACGGGTCAAGTGAGTAACACGACCTCTACCTCTCGACCCACCAGAACCTCCGGTCTGCTGACGGCTGCACAGGTGCCTGCTGCTGCTGCTGCACTCGGGGCTGTGACTGGGTCTGCTGCTGCGGCACACGAGGTAGCAAAGGACAATCTCGCGCCATGTGACCCATCTGGTCACACCGGTAACACTGACCAGCAAAAGTACACTGTACTTGCTGCGAAGGCTGTCCTGCCGGCTGCTGAACACTCCCAACAGACTGCTGTCTCTGCTCTACCTGCCTCCTATCACGCCGAAACTTCCTCCGAGATCCTGACTTCGCCGTCGTCCCAGTAGAAGTGGACGCGTAGGAAGTTGTAGTCCTCGGGGTCGTCTACACACTACCCTGCTGCTGGTGAGGCTGAGAAGGAACTACCTGCGTCTGAACCTCTGCACTCTGAGCACGAGTCCGCAAAGTGTCTGCCTCCAATGCTGTCGCTGTCTGATAGGCCGCATCCAAGTCTGTGACACGAGCAACTATCAGCGCCTGCCTGAGCTCTGGCCTCAAGCCTCTCACAAACTGCTGAGTCCTCAAACCCTCATCTCCCATAATCTGCGGAGCGTAACGCCCTAGCTCCACAAATCTGGCCCTGTACTGCACCACAGTAGAGTCCCTCTGCTGCAAGTCCAGGAACTGGTACAACCTCTCTCCGTCCGGACGTAAGTAGGACAGAAGTCTCTCTCAAAGAAACGACAAACTCCTGCCACTGAATCTGCCTAAGTGGACGAGACTGAAAAGTAGTCTCCCACTCAGCGGACCACCAAGTCACGCCTGCCCTGCAACTGTAACTGGCTAGAAGCACTCGCTCCTCTGAAACACACTCCATGGAACGAAAAGTCCGCTCCACTGCATCTAACCATGCTCGCGCTGCATCTGGATCAGCTGGCCCAAAACTGGGAGGCTGAAACTGCAAAACTCCCTCAACACACCTTCCCATACGCCCTGGGTACCGGCGCTCACGGTGCTGAGCAACAAACTGAGCCAACCCCTCAAACTCGAGTCATTCTAATCTGAGCTAACCTGAGGTGGAGATGCGGCGGCGGAACATACCACTTGTGCGCTCCTGTGGCAAAGGTGAAGGATCGAGGTGAATGTGTGGAAAAGATCTAGAAGGGGGGGGGGGATGGAATAGATCTAAGCCCACTTTTGCGGAAGCTTAAACAATTTTAAAAACTTTAGAATCAGAGGCAATTTTATCAGTGAAAAGTCACTGATCTGATAAGATTAGAGTGAGTTGGTAAAAATAGATTGAAATAAGTTGTTTAAGTGAGTAAAACCGATCCTATGCAAGCATCTATGGATGAATTAATCAAACCACAAATAGACAAGTGCACCAGGATTTTTTAGGTGGTTCGGAAATCACCCAAGTGATTCCTACATCCACCCCTCACAACCCGTGAGGATTCACTAAACACAACTGGGTAACACACCCACTGGAGCCTGACAACTCCAACACTGGAGAGCTTACAACTCACACCACTTCTAGAGCAAGACTACTCTAGAACAACTGAGCAAGACTGCTCAACCCACACTTGAGTTCGACAACTCAAACTGAGCACAACGGCTCACAACAACCTGAGCACAAGGCTCACACAATTACTTGCTAGACACCAACTCAAGACAGAGATCTTCTAGCAACAGATCTAGTCGAAATTTGAGAACACTAATGAGAATTATGCAAAACACTTGCATAATCTCAAGAGATATCTCAGAAGAACAGAAGTACAGTAAAATGTATGATGACTTCGTTCTTCAAGTGTACTCCCTTGTAGAAGCTTGGATTGGGAAGAAGTTTGCAAACTTGAAGTCCAAGGCGATGCTCTGCAATCTGGGAGGTTGGATCTTCCTTGAATTCTTCTCCAATGATGGCTTCTGCTTGATCTGCTTCCTTGGGATGCTTCAGAGGCTTCTTCAAAGATCAAACCCCAATTCTCACACCTTGAATTGGTGAGACGAGGTCTTCTGGAACCTCCAGGAAGGCAGAGGAGGGAGACACGAGCTCTTGTGGCCGCCAGGAACTTTTCAGGAGGCACAAGAGTTTGTTGGGTCGGCTCTATCTGATGATTGGCCATAAACTGGGCTTTATACACAAAAGATTCCAAGTATACCCTTTTGGGTACAAGGGCACGCGATCCCAATTGATTCCTGATCGCCCTAGGAAGACACGTGGCATTCAGCAAAGGTAAGTTGGAATCTTCTTGGAGTGTGTCGACCTGCCCTGGTGGTAGTGTCGACACACTGATCAAAGCCTGAAATATGGTTCTGGAAAACCCATGGTGTTGACACACCTTTCAGGTGGTGTCGACACACTGATTGCAAACTGAAGGCTTGATCTTCTGGAAAGAGCCCATCCTGTGTCGACACACAATCCAATTGGTGTCGACACCCTGATTAAACCTGAGAACTAGCCTTCGGTGGGAAGTCCAGTGTGTCGACACACTCACTGGCCTGTGTCGACACACAATCAGCACAGATGTGTTTTCTACCTTCGGACCTGAGACCTTGTGTCGACACCATGAGGGGTGTGTCGACACACTTTTACACACAGGTTTGTTCCTGAAATATACAACACATATATCATTAGTTAAATGATTTATCAAGAATATATGATAAATGTGGATTAAAACATGCCTTTTTGAACATGATTTCAGGTAACATATTTATGACATGTTTCGTTTAAATTCTTTTAAAAAATACCTCTTGTCATCATCAAATAGGAGGGAAATGTTATGAAATATACACTCTCAACCCAACAATCTCCCCCTTTTTGATGATGGCAACATTAAATCCATATTTCAATGTGGTTTTGATGAAGTGTGATTTTAAGCAATTTTTGATTGTTTAAATTTTTTTTTCTTTTTGTTCATACTTGTCAAGGACCTTTTGATATTCTTCAGTAACAATTGATGATGTGTTTTGAGATACAATGTTACTTGAAATGAGAACTTTGTGCACACAAGTCAAGCAACTTGACAAGTATTCAAACACAAAGCAAAGATTTGCATTCACAATCACAATATTTTTCATTGAAGCCAAGCAAACATTTCATTTCATTCAAAAGACCATTACATCAAAATATTACATTCAATTCATTCATTCTTCTCCCCCTTTGACATCATCAAAACAATATACATTAGGTAGAAGATGGAGAGGAGGAGGAGGAATTGGAGCACAAGAAAAGCTCAATGTCTGACAATCTTTTGTCCATTGAAGTCATGCTTGACTTCATATGTTCGGATATTGTCAGCCTAGTGTGAAGATAATGCTCCATTCTATCAGAATTCTCCATCAAGGTGCTTTGATTCTTTTCAAATCATCTACAGGGTTGAGAGCTTGATGAAGATCCATCTGACCAACCAGGACTTGAAATTATCTTTACTTCCTTCTTCATGGCTGAGATCTCTTGACCAACGTGTTCATTAAAGTGTCTCATGCTTTCCAAATCATCAGCTAGATGAGCAAAAGCACACCTGGTTATATAAGCTGAGAAAGAGTCTCTGTAGTGTTGAAGACATCTGCTTGGGATTTGCCAAAATTCCAAGTACTACTTCCAGCTTTTCTTGGTGCTCTTTCAGCTCAATATAGGCATCTCCCAGAGTGCCTATAAGTCTGTTAAATCTCTGAGCTGCATAATCTGAGGCTTCCTTCTGCTCAATAAGCTTAGCTGACACTGTGTTCTCTAGTCTTTGAACTCTCAACTCAAATTTGTCTGACATGGTTTGAATAGAGTTCAATGTATCAAATTTAGCATTGAGAAAGAGACAATTCTGGTGGAATTGAGGACCCACCAAAGAACTGGATGATTGGAATGTAGAGGAGAAATGTGGAGGTTCAGAAATATGTGGAATGGAAGAGGAAGGATCAGCTTGAGGTGGAATAGGGTTTCAAGCTGAATGCCACCGTCAGGAGTGATATGAGCTGGTCCTCATCCATTAGAGGCTGTTCCTCTGGCAGTTGAACTTGATCCTCTTGAACTTGAGCTGGCCTCATGATTTTGAGGCTGACCCTCCTGATCTTGAGGCTGAGCCTCCTGAACCTGATGCTGGTCTCCTTGGATTTCAGGTGCCTCAAAAAGGACTGGACCTCTCCTAATTTGGTTGCCCTCCAGTCTAAATCCCATGAACTTCTAATGTTCTTGAAGCAATAGATATTGATTTGGGAATTGTCTAAATTTCTCACCCGCCAATGGCACACCAAAGTGCTCAAACACTGGGTTTAGGTGGCAGCATATGGAAGTGATCTCTTGAGATCTTCCTGATGGTCTCTGACATTATCTGATACATAATGTGATGGAGGTTCACCTTTATATCCTTTTTCATGCAAAAGAGTACAAACCTTTGAATTCTGTTAATCTGTCCCTTCCACCACCTTGGGTAATTATGTGGGTCACAAGTGGTGGATGATCCTCAACACTGGGGAAAAGGTGTTGGTATTGAATTTTGTGACATGTGTTTGTTTGGGATCAGAGGATCAAAGGTAGGCCAGTCAAGATGTGTAGGCTTCATGAAGGTTGAAGTCAAACGTGTTGCAACTGGCACCCTCATGGAGCATGAAATAGGGTAGCAGCTAATGTTTTTGGTAAATTTATTTCTACTCCCCTTGACCAAAGATTGGTACCCAAATTTTGTGCATTTCAGATTCTTGTAAATTCTTGAACTAGTCTTGGATAAAAGATTGGAAAATCTGATATGAAAATCAACCAAGACTGAAAGGAGAACAGTGTCTGAATCTCTGGAAAAGTGTTTGCTAGCTCAACATCTGTCAAATCTAGAATTCTGGGTTTCAAGATAAGTTTGGCGGCACTATGAGACTCGAGGAAGACTCGAAGATTCAGAGGAAGAGGAGGATTCCGGAGGGTCTTCAGAAGGGGAACCCGGAATTTCTTGTCTAGGTTGGGAGTATGACTACCTCTGCCTGAAGTGGAGGTTCTACCTCTCTTGGCTGCCCTCTGAGGTGCAGAAGAAGATCCTGGTTGCTCGGCAGGATCGTTTCTTCTCTTGGTTCTTCTTTCCATTTTTCAACGGCAACCTCTGCCGGAATTGGCCTTGAAGAGGCCCTTGACCTTGCGCCACGGCGGGGACCCAACTTCCTGACCATGGTGCAAGAGGAGTGGAATTCGGAATGGATGGAAGATTGGAGAGATGATTGAAGGATTGATGCGATTGAGAGAGAATTTGGGAGGATTTCTTGCGGAAAACAATGGGAATGAGGCCGTCGGGTCGACCTGACGCCCAAAAGAGGTGCAGTGGTACACTGCCCCGCAGGAACAACAAGGTTTAAGGTGAACCCTAACGGGTTGAAAAGAAATCTGGCAAGGGGTAGTGTCGACACAGGAGGAAGGTTGTGTCGACCTTACCGAAAGTGTGTCGACACGACACACTGAGTGTCGACACGGCCTTAGAAGAAAATTTTGAATTTTTTTATTTTGAGAAAATTTTGGAGAAATTTGGGACATCTTTAGAATGATAAATATGAGAGGAATTATCATTTCAAGGATTTTTAAGAGGCTTAAAAATCATTTGTTATATTTTTGCAAAATTCATCACAATTCAGTTTTTTCACACAATTTCTAACAGGATATTATCATTCCAAGACTTAATCAACAAGATGAAAGTTTGAGGGATATATATATCTAACAATCAACTATAAGCTACCATATTTCTCAACTTTGAAGAAATAAAAATATCATCTAGACCAAATACTATTGTGTTGAAATAAAACACAATCTCAAAGAACAACTTGATAAGGATGAAAGTGAGTCTTTCTAGACAAATCTCCAATAATACTCACATTTTTTGTTCTTTTAGCAAACTATCAAATGATATAAATCTCTTTCACTCAAGTACTAGTGCTTTTTACACACCATAGTCCCTGGATACTTAAGATTTAGTCATTATCAAGTCTCAAAGGGGTAAATGATGACCTTTTGACATGAAAATATACGTTTTGTAAACGCCAATATTTCCAGTTACTCAGTCATCATAAAAAAATCATAGCACATTTGCTTTTGTTTGAATTTATGTTTATTTGTTCCCCTTTGAACAAAGTTAGCAATAGTGCCTCATGACATGCATGGCACTTCATTCATTGTGAAGGTGTGTAGTTTCTCAGCACAAGTGCCATTGCTCTGTTGGATTCTTAATGATTTTGGAGAATTTGTGAGATAGAAATCAAATACATCCATTCATCAGTTGCAAACAGAAATGTTTTAAGTTCAAGGCACAAGATGTTGTTTAGTCTAGGAAGAAATCTGAATTTCTGTAGGTTGAGACATATAGTTGAAAGTTGATTAGTAAAAAATATAATAGATCACTCAAAGGTTCATTTTGAGACTCTAGACTTTAGAATGAGGACATCATGCAAGAAATGATGAAATGTAGAAAAGTTGTAAATTTTGCAAAGTGATGACTTGTGAATTTCTAGCTCCCCCTGAGATGATGATTTCAACCATTTTTCATCAAATAAAGATATGCATGTTTTAAAATCAGGATATTTTCTTCTTGGACAACAAAGACTCCCCCTCAACAATTGCATATTCATTTCTTAGTACTCGCAGAGTTATGTACTCACGCATAAAGGTTTCCAGACAAGCCTGACTTGTCCTTCTCCAAACACCATTTGATATACCAAGAATTTCAATACAATAAGAGTTGAAGAATTCATTACCAAAAAGAAATGGAAGTGAAAACTAGCAATTTTTGAAATCAGAAAGAGTATTCTCTTTGAACAATAAAAGCTCCCCCTCACTATTGCATATCAACTTCTTAGTACTTGGCGGAGTTATATACTCACGCATAATGAATGGTTTCCAGACAAGCCTAACTTGTCCTTCTCCAAACACCATTTGATATACCAAGAGTGTCAACACAATAAGAGTTGGAGAATTTATTGTAAAAAAGGGTTAGACTTGAAGAGAGAGAGATATGAACAATGTAATTCAAGGAAGCAAAGAGTTATGAATGCAAAAACTCCCCCTTAGACAATGCATAACACTCAACCCAAACCTTAAGAGAGATCAAGAAGGTGGACATTTACAAAGACCAAGTTCTCTCCTTAAAGATGAAACTGTTTTCAGGAAGGGGTTTAGTGAATATGTCTGCAATTTGTTTATCAGTTTCAATGAAGTGGAGTTCAAAAGATTTCTTTGCAACCTCATCTCTCAAGAAATGATGCCTAATTTCAATGTGTTTTGTTCTGGAGTGCTGAATGGGTTTTTAGATAAATTATGGCACTAGTGTTATCACAGGATGGGTACACACCCTAAATCTTGTTGTAATCAAGAAGTTGATGTTTCACCCAGAGAATCTGAGTTCCACATCTACCAGCAGCAACATACTCACCTCTGCAGTTGACAGAGCAACTGAATGTTGCTTCTTAGAAGCCCAAGAGATAAGGCACCCACCTAGAAATAGACACAAGCCACTTGTGCTTTTTCTATCTAATTTGCACCCAGCATAATCAGCATCACAATAGGCAAACAGATCTAACTTGCAACCAGCAGGATACCAAATACCTAAGTCACATGTTCCAACAAGATATTTGAAAATTCGTTTAACAGCAAGCATGTGACTTTCTTTAGGATTAGATTGGAATCTAGCACATAAACACACACAAAACTGAATATCAGGTCTAGAAGTTGTAAGATAGAGCAGAGAGCCAATCATACCTCTGTAGGTCTTTGGATCTACTGACTTACCAGATGATCTTCTTCTAGTTTAGCATTAATTGCAATTGGTGTGCTTGAGTGTTTAAGGTTCTGAAAGTCAAACCTCTTTAATAGCTCCTTGACGTATTTGGTTTGACTGATGAGATTCCTTCATTGTTTTGTTCACCTGCAATCCCAAAAAGAATGTTAAATCTCCCATTAAGCTCATTTCAAATTCATTCTTCATTTGATTTGAAAATTCTGCAAAGGCCTTTATTGGTTAATCCAAATATTATGTCATCACATAAATTTGGACAACAATTATTTGATTTTTTACTGTTTTTGTGAACAATGTCTGATCAACATTACCTCTAGAATATCCTTTTTCAAGCAAAAAGGTACTCAAATGGTCATACCAAGCTCTTGGAGCTTGCTTAAGACCATAGAGTGCCTTATTAAGCTTGAAACATGGTTAGGATATTTTTCATTTTCAAATCCAGGAGGTTGTTCAACAAAAATATTTTCCTTTATGTATCCATTTAAGAATGCGCTTTTGACATCCATTTGAAAGACTTTGAATTTCAGGAGGATGCAAAGGCAAAGAAAATTCTTACAGCTTCTAGTCTAGCTACAGGGCATATGATTCTTCAAAGTCAATACCAAACTCTTGGTTATACCCTTTGCAACTAGCCTAGCTTTGTTTCTTATTACTTGACCAGATTCATTCATTTTATTTCTGAAAACCCATCTAGTGTCCATCACTGTCTGGTCACTAGGTCTAGGTACTAATTCCCATACTTGATTTCTTTCAAATTGATGAAGTTCATCATGCATAGCATTAATCCAATCAGAACTAATAAGGCTTCATCAATTGACTTGGGTTCAATTTGGGAAATTAGAGCTAGTGGGTCTTCTTCAACATTTTGTAAAAAGGAAGATCTGGTCCTAACTCTATCATTTAAATTGCCAACTACACTGTCTAATGGGTGATCTCTCAGAAATCGAGGTTCAGAAATTACCTGTTGAGAGGTGCCCACTTCAGGAGCAATGTTACCTGAACCACTTGAAGATGTGATGTGTTGTTCAGGTTCTCTTCAATGTTGTCTATCTCCTCAACGGTTGGTGAAGAATCCACAATGAGGTCATCCTCTTCATTGTCTTGTCTTTCCCTGCAAGATTTAAAATCATTAGTTGAAAAGGAATTTTTCATCAAAAATGACATGTGGAGATTCTTCAACAGTTTTGGTTTTTAGAATGTACACTTTGAAAGCCCTTGACACTTCAGAGTAGCCAAGGAAGATAGCTTCCTGACTTTTAGCATCAAACTTGTCAAGGTTTTCTTTGTTATTATTGTGTACAAAACATTTGCACCCAAAAGTTTTAAAGTATGAAACAGTTGGCTTTTTATTTTTCAACAATTCATAGGGGGTTTTTTGATCTTTCTGGTCTGATCAAAGCTCTATTTAGGATGTGATTGGCTGTGTTAACAGCTTCAGCCCAGAGGATTTGGGCAGATTACTTCCTAAGAGCATGGATCTAGCCATTTCCACAAGAGTTCTATTCTTTCTTTCCACAACTCCATTTTGTTCTGGAGTTCTAGGTGAAGAAAACTTGTGAAATATTTGAAATTCAGCACATAGATCAGAAAAGGATGTGTTATCAAAATTCACCCCCATGATCAGTTAAAATATTTTTGATTTTATGAATAAGTTGTTAAGATTGTGGTACAGAAATTCCTGAATTCAAGGCATGTATCACTTTTGTGGGATAGAAAAATAACCCAGGTAAATCTAGTAAAGTCATCAATGATTACAAAACCCATATCTCTTGCCACTTAAGCTTAGAACTCTTGTTGGTCCAAAAAGGTCCATGTGAAGAAGTTCTAGTGGCCTAGATGTGATTACCTCATTGAAGTTTTAAAAGATTTCTAGTTTGTTTTCCTTTAGCACAGATCCCACAAACTTGACCTTCACATTAGAAAAAGATTCAGGAAGACCCTTAACCATTTCAATCTTAACAATTTATTCAAAGTTCTGAAACTTGCATGGCCAAGTCTTTTGTGCCAAGTCCATGCAATTTCATCTTTATTTGCAACAAAACAAAGATTTTCAGAAAAGTTTTTATTAAGGTTGATCATGTAGACATTGTTTTCTCTTTTTCCAAAGAATTTGATTTTATCAGTTGATGAATCAATTATCTTACAAAAATCAGATTCAAACACAACTTTGTGACCTTTGTCACATAGTTGGCTGATACTGAGCAAATTATAATCAAGACCATCAACTAATAAATATTATCTACTGAGTTTGAAGAAGTTTGACCAACCTTTCCAGATCCTAAGATCTTTCCTTATTTTACCTCCAAAAGTAACTGACCCTCCCTCCTTTTCAATCAGACAGGAAATTTGCTCTATCTCCAGTCATATGTCGTGAACACCCACTGTCAAGGAACCATACATTGGATTTGGGTGCACGACTTTCCTGCAAAAGATCAATGGAGAGAAGATTTGGTACCCAAACAGAGTTGGGACCATCAGTATGATTGAGCACAGATATCAAATCCTTTCTCACCCAAATTTGATTTGTTTTTGACTTTTGTTTTGTTACTTTGAGTTTTCAGCCTTTTTCTGTTTGTTCTTTCTTTTAGGAATGAAAGCACCAGATCTTTGTTTTTGGGAGGAGGGGAGTTTTCATTTGAAATTGGAGTTGAGATTAGGAGTGGAATCCATGGGTTTTGTTGGTACATCAAGAAATTTGGATAATAGAATTGAGGATGATACCAACAGGGATTTTCATACCATTGCTCCAAGGATGGTCCAATTATCTTGAACTGTTGTCTTGGAGGTCCAAGGTTTTTTAGGAATCATTTATTTTACCTTTTCTCTTTTTTTTCAGATTTTTATTTGAATTTTTGGTTGAGTTGTTTGTGATTTTTGGTGTTGAGCAGGTCGACCTCTCCTGAACTGGTGTCGACACAACAGCCACAGAAGTCTTCTTCTTGTGGACTGGTGTCGACCTGTCAGGGACTGTGTCGACCTGATAGTCTCTTTTTGTTTTTGAGTTTTTGCTTTGTTTGGTTTTTTGTTTAAGGTTTTGTTTGCTGTTTGTTGAATTTCTGTGTTTTCCAGATTAGGACCCTTGACAAATTTAATCAATGTGCTTTTCCTTTTTCTCACCAGATTTATCTTTTGTTGTTTCTTTTTGTTGAATCCTAATCCATGAGATGTGGTGTCATGTTGGATCCTAGCAATGCCTCTAGGTTATCTTGGCCTTTTGTGAAGGTTTGGATAACCTCCTCCCTTTCCTTTAGCTGGTTTTTTAGAGTTATAATTTCTTCAATTTTCTGTTGTTTTTCTTGTTTTTCAATTTCCAACTTTTCTGTTAATTTTTGAATTCTTGGGAGGCCTTTTGAGAGGCAAGCTTTAGATCATCAATTAGGTTCAGAGATTTTCTTTTCTTCAGCAATTCTGTTACTTCAGTTTCCAGTTCACAATTCTATTGTTTGAAGATTGGTTATGGTAAAGATTTTCAATTTTCTTTTTGATGTGTTTGTTTTTTTTTCTCATTTCAGAATATCTTTCAACCAGTTCTGCATACACATCCTGCCAATCTTCACAGTATAGTCTTCAAAGGAAGTATTTACCTTTCCATCTGTGCTGTTGGCCATGAAGCAAACCTCCTCACTTTCAGAGCTTGAGGATTTCTTCTCTTCTTCTTCCTCACTTGAGTCTTCGTCAGACCAAGTGGCCACCATGGCCTTTGGCTTCTTGTACTTCTGGAATTTCTTGTGCTTATCCTTCTTGTTCTCAGGACACTCTCCCTTCATGTGTCCTGGTTTGTTGCACCTGTAACAGACAATATTTTCGTCAGTTTTGTGATTCTTGTTGAAATTAGAAGAGGAAGTGTTTTTCTTACCTGAGGAAAATTTCTTTTTCCCAGCCATTTTTCCTTTTCTATATTTCAAGAATTTCTTGAATTGTCTGGTCATGAGGGCAATCTCATCCTCATTTGACTCAGACTCTTCAGAGCTTGTCTTTTCCTGACTTTTATCTTTATTGCTTGAAGAGGCCTTAAGTGCCATAGGCTTGGTCTTAATTATGTGTTCTTCATTATTTCTTTTTAAGTTGATTTCATATGTCATTAAGGATCCAATCAATTCATCCAAAGAGATTTTGGACAAATCTTTTGAATCTTCAATGACAGTGGCCTTAGTATGCCAAACTGAAGAAGTGAACGCAAGATTTTTCTTACCAAGTCTGCATCATGTATTCCTTACCCAAGGCCTTCAGTCCATTGACTATCACCATGAACCTGGCAAACATTTCAGAAATATTTTCGTTAGACTTCATCATAAAAGTTCATTCTGAAACTAAAATATTTGCCTTGGTCTCCTTGACCTGAGATGTTCCCTCATAGAGTAATTCGAGTTTATCCCACATCTCTTTGGCATATTTGCACATAGAGATTCTCGAATACTCCTTGGGATGGACAGCACATTGAATCATGTTCATGGCAATAATTCAATGTGGCTTTCCTTATCTGTTCCCTTGTCCAGTATCTTCTTCTCCCTGGTTCTCATAGGGACCCACCTCAACTACTTTCCAGATCTCATAGTTCTGGGCCCTCAGAAATACTTGCATTCTATTCTTCCAATAGAATAGTCCGTTCCATTAAAGAATGTTGGCCTATTTATGGAATGGCCCTCAGCTATGAAACCCTTTGAATCCATGACTCTAAAGAAATTGCACATAGAAAGAACTAAGCAAGCAAACAAACAAACGAGCAAACACTCAAACACACCACACTCAGAAATAAAAACTGCTCAGATCAAATCAGATCGATGTAAACCCCGCTCTGATACCAATGAAGGATCGGGTGAATGTGTGGAAAAGATCTAGAAGGGGGGGGATGAATAGATCTAAGCCACTTTTGCGGAAGCTTAAACAATTTTAAAAACACTTTAGAATCAGAGGCAATTTTATCAGTGAAAAGTCACTGATCTGATGATAATTAGAGTGAGTTGGTAAAATAGATGTGAAATAAGTTGTTTAAGTGAGTAAAACCGATCCTATGCAAGCATCTAGCGGATGAATTAATCAAACCACAAATAGACAAGTGCACCAGATTTTTTAGGTGGTTCGGAAATCACCCAAGTGATTCCTACATCCACCCCTCACAACCCGGAGGATTCACTAAACACAACTGGGTAACACACCCCTGGAGCCTGACAACTCCAACACTGGAGAGCTTACAACTCACACCACTTCTAGAGCAAGACTACTCTAGAACAACTGAGCAAGACTGCTCAACCCACACTTGAGTTCGACAACTCAAAACTGAGCACAACGGCTCACAACAACCTGAGCACAAGGCTCACACAATTACTTGCTAGACACCAACTCAAGACATAGATCTTCTAGCAACAGATCTAGTCGAAATTTGAGAACACTAATGAGAATTATGCAGAAGCACTTGCATAATCTCAAAGATATCTCAGAAGAACAGAAGTACAGTAAAATGTATTGAATGACTTCGTTCTTCAAGTGTACTCCCTTGTAGAAGCTTGGGTTGGGAAGAAGCTTGCAAACTTGAAGTCCAAGGCGATGCTCTGCAATCTGGGAGGTTGGATCTTCCTTGAATTCTTCTCCAACGATGGCTTCTGCTTGATCTGCTTCCTTGGGATGCTTCAGAGGCTTCTTCAAGATCAACCCCAATTCTCACACCTTGAATTGGTGAGACGAGGTCTTCTGGAACCTCCATGAAGGCAGAGGTGGGAGACACGAGCTCTTGTGGCCGCCAGGAACTTTTCAGGAGGCACAAGAGTTTGTTGGGTCGGCTCTATCTGATGATTGGCCATAAACGGGGCTTTTATACACAAAAGATTCCAAGTATACCTTTGGGTACAAGGGCACGCGATCCCAGGTTGATTCCTGATCGCCCTAGGAACACGTGGCATTCAGCAAAGGTAAGTTGGAATCTTCTTGGAGTGTGTCGACCTGCCCTGGTGGTATATCGACACACTGATCAAGCCTGAAATATGGTTCTGGAAAACCCATGTGTCGACACACTCTTCAGGTGGTGTCGACACACTGATTGCAAACTGAAGGCTTGATCTTCTGGAAAGCCCATCCTGGTCGACACACAATCCAATTGTGTTGACACCCTGATTAAACCTGAGAACTGGCCTTCGGTGGGAAGTCCAGTGTGTCGACACACTCACTGGCCTGTGTCGACACACAATCAGCACAGATGTTTTTTTGCCTTCGGACCTGAAACCTTGTGTCGCACCATGAGGGGTGTGTCGACACACTTTACACACAGGTTTGTTCCTGAAATATACCACATATATCATTAGTTAAATGATTTATCAAGAATATAAATGATAAATGTGGATTAAAACATGCCTTTTTGAACATGATTTCAGTAACATATTTATGACATGTTTTCGTTTAAATTACTTTTAAAAAATACCTCTTGTCATCATCAAAATAGGAGGGAAATGTTATGAAATATACACTCAACCCAACAAAAGGCTGCGTCTGCTGAGGTGGCGAGCATCTCCAGCCTCCTGACGATCACCTGCTCGGCTACTCCCTCTCTAGGACGTCGCCTAGGCGCCATAGAACTACCACAAACAAAATACACACATAAATACACTAACTACCTCCGGGCTATTAGCTGCAACTGTACTCTTTTACTCTGAGTTTACATGATGGGCATTTCCTTATATTATCCCATCAGACCAAAGCTCTGATACCAAACTGTAACGAACCCGAATCCGCATTACCCTACAACTAGTAACCCGAATCTGACCCCTAACCCCGACCAAGCTCGAAGGGTAGAAGTAAAGTCCGAGGAGACTATATGTAAGAAGATACACACCATGCAAAGCTGTAAATTTCACTATATGAACATATCATATACCACTCAGAGTCTGAACAAAGTACAGAGTACAGAATATAACAAAAAAGGTACTACTCACTGCAGCTAAGGAGCACCAACACCGGAGTGACTACCTCGCCTGGAACGGGAGTCGACGAGACCCACCTGAAAGGGAAGGGAGTGAGTCTCAAGAAAAGAGACCAGTAGGGAAAAGTACCCCACCGGTAACATTTCTAAGTGCGGAAAGTAAAAACTGAAAGTAGTACACGTCACACAACACACAAAACTGTAAACCACGCGGCTCAGTAACACACACTCACACACACACAGTAAGTAGGACTCAGCTAGGGTCTGTGGCTCGGCGTCCCGTCACCACAGAGGCTCTCAACCCCAGCCACATGTGCACACTATAGACTCTCGCTCTCTCTCGCGTCTGGTCCCCGACCGTTTTTTCCCCTACGCTTGATCCTACGTAGAGAAGGGGCTCCACGGAGACCTCAAAAACCACCACAAGGAGTACGCACAGGACAGAGTCGCACTCAACATCCTGGCCTCACTAGCGGAGATAACCACACACTAGTCTCTAACGGAGTCGCACCCACGCCTAGGTAACACAACAGAAATGGGTACACGGTAACGCAAACGCGCGTACACACAGACGGAACACACTCAACGTCTGAAACCCCGCACATAAGTAAACACCTCGTGCTACAACTAGTCTCTTATCGCACAAGCAGAGTCACACTCTAAACCTGGCTCATATGTGCTAATAGGGCGGACATCACATGTCAATCGCCTCTAAAAACACAACTCAAGTCTGCTGAGACAAGGAGATTAACGACCATATCGATTGCCGCCAATGGAGGTAAAAGGCACTCATCATGTCGTTTATCCTGATTAAACGGCAATCGACCTTGTCGTTTAAATCACCCCTGAAGATCCCAATGTCAAGAGATGTGGACGTTGATCTCTTCAGTCCCCTAAACCCAGAACTGAACCGAATCAGTTCAAATGGGCAGAAAACTCAACAACTTCGACTGATGGAGGGGAAACACTTCCTCTCATCAGTCCAAACTACCAAAACATCAATTAAACTTCTACACCTAGATTGTCCAATTCACCCCTCAATTTCAGCATGATACAACCCAACCCTAAACCATGATTTGCCACCAATTCACTTAATTGGACATGCTGGTTTGCTGGGAAGGTTATAGGGTTAAGTCCCTACCTCAGAAAGCTTAAACAATCCCCGAACAGCCACCTCGCGCCCCGATTCCCTCGAAGACTCCGCGCGAATCGCACCAAACCACGCGCTTTCCCCCGATCAAGCACTGCCACACGATCCAGGGCCTTCCCACGAGCTCAAATCACCCAACAGGCTGTGGAAAACAAGAAAAGCAAAGGTGGAAGAAAGGAGAGGAAATGAGAAGGAAAAGCTCTGCTCTCGGCTGCCCTATTTCAACAGCCCCACCAGTCGACGTCAACATCTCTGTCGCCCACTGAACCGCCTACAGACTGACGTCCAGATCCCCTGTCGCTGAGTTCTACATCAAATGTCCACATCGCTGGACCGCTGACTCTGACTCAACGGCAAGCCCTGGCCGTCAACCACACAGGACCTCTAATAGACCCAATAAGGATCCACTAAAGACCCGTGATCTTACAGACTCTCTGCAAGATTTGAAGCTTTCTCTTCTTCCCGCGAAGAATCCCTCGAGGGCTTCCATCTCTTCCATCATCTCCCTTCTCCAAAACCGTTTTCTTCTCTCTACCCATGGCCGCTCCGATGATCTCCGGAAGTGTAGGGCTACAGTGCTGAGTACCTATCCGCAGAGCAGCAGAAAGATTCACCTTCGTGAAGACAAAGGTATGCGGAAACAAGGCAGTGGATGTTCCAAATCTCGAGAAGAATGGCATGGGAAGTTTAGCAGAAACTCTGAGAAGGATGCAGTGGATGGAAATTGCCACTTTCACCGAGGTAAGCTATCCCGACCTGGTGAAAGCATTTTTATGTGTTTAAGGTCAGAGGCAGATGGGTCCCTTGTATCATCGGTAAAGGAATCCAAATTAAAGTCGATCATGAGTTTTTGTTGCTCATGTTATTTGGAGTGAAGACGTCTGGATTCAGTGGGGTTCACACAGTGAACGATGAAGCAAAGGGCCTTGGCATTATAGGTCCAGGGTTCAGGCTAAGAGACGGGAAATTGGATATTACAGATGAATGCATACAACTGTCTTCTTCATTTCATTATCTGCCAAATTTTAGTTCCTCGCAGTGCCACCTTCTCAACGTGCACTAGGGCGATTCTGATATGATTTTTGGGCGATTCAACAAAAGGAGATTAATGGCCCAAGTCATGCTGGAAAGGATGAAATTTGCCCGAGATCAAATATGGATACAAGAAGTAAGTTGAATGTCTCATTGCCCTATGCACATCTACTTACAAAGGTTTCAAATTCAACATGTGGAGTAGATTTATCTGGGGCAGTTGTGGAGAAGATGGGCAGTATATAAGGTCCAAGAATCTCAAGAAAAGTGGTTTCTCTCAGTAATTGAAGGTGCATGGTCTAAGACCACTGTGGCCGAGGAGAGGCCATAATTGGATGTAGAAATTCCTGATGTTCAGGAAATGGCAGCAGTAGCACCAGCAGCAGAACAGCATCAGTAGCACCATCAGCACAGCAGCAAGCAGTAGAGTCATAGCAGAGTAGCAAGCAGTAGAGTCAGTAGCAGAGCAGCAAGCAGTATCACCAGCAGTTGAAGAGCAGTAGCACCAGCAATTGAGCCAGAACCACTTACAGCTCCTGTAGTTGAGGAGAAGTAGCGTAAAGCCAGTGATCTGCCTACCTCAATAATTAGCTCATTCTTAGGAGTTTGGTTGAATCAGCTCTCTCCACACTAGTCCACTCACAGTCTGGTGAAATTGAAATGGAAGAAGCTGTGGCAGAAGGCCACATTGAAGAATCAATTCCTGTGGAGCAGTCCAGTGCTCCAGTAGATCCAGTTGAAGAGGAAGCTCCTGCTCAGGGGAGCAAATGGAAGTTGAAGAGGAAGCTCCTGCTCAGGGGGAGCTCTATTGAAGAACCAGCACCTCAGAGGAAAGGGAAGAGGGTGGTTCACAGAAAGCAGAGAAAGAGCCACAGGAAAGTTAATCTGAAACCTGTTTTGGAATTATTGAAAGCTCAGGAGAGATTCTGTCAGCAGTGCAGTCTAGTGTTCAAGGAATAATGCCATCCAAGCTTTAACTACTTCTGAACTATCCTCAGTCAGAAATGCTATGAGGTGGTTCAACAAGGAAATGGCAGACATGAATCGTTGTTATCTGTACTTTCAAGGTCAAGTGTGTTTCTCCTGCAGCTTCTCAGAGCAGATCAGCAGCTGTTCCTCGCCACCAGGCCTCCAGCTCAAGAGTCTCGGCCAGCAGGGCCTTCAGCTCAAGCATCAGGGCCACCAGGGCATCAGTGCCAGCATCAGGGCCATCTGGGCTGTCTTCAGTTGTCAGAGAGGGTCATGCAAAAGGAAAGAGCCCATTGAAGCTACCAAGGCCTGACACTTCTACTCTTGCAACTCCAACCCTCTCCTCACCTTCATCTCCTTCTACAGCCCCTCCAGCACCACCACTCTCAAACACCCTATGCCTCGCACCCAACCTTCTTCCTCTCTCATTTCATCTCAACCTTCTTTCTCTCCCACTTCTTCTCACACCTCAGCTCCATCATCACCTTCTTCACCTCTCACTCAAACCACTCCAGTTCACACCGTCTACATCCTTCAATCCCAAACACCTCTTCTATCCTCCTACTCCTCCTTCCTCTGTCACCTTCATTCCGAAAAACCTCAACTTCTTGGTGTCTTTGACACTAATATTCCGGATGAATTTGAGAGAAATACCCTCATCTCTATTCTCTCCACTGCCACTCATATCCACAGGACTGATCCTCCCATCCTGCCAAGAAAAAGAGGAAACATCATCCTCTGTCAGCATCCCCTCCTCACCTTTATTTCCTCCTCTTTGGTACTCTCTTACCCTCGAACCTCAGAGAAGACCTATCTATAGGGAATACCTTCAAAAATGCATCCTCTCCACCGTCTATGGTATTCCTTTCCTCCACCTCTCTGAGCATCTAAACACTGTTCTTTCCTTTTACCCAGCTGTCCCACCCTAAAATCCAAAATCTTTGAGGGCACTGAGTTCAAGACTGAAGATCAGTGGCCAATGTCAAGGGCAACAAAGCTCAGTACGCAAATATTTGACTGCTAGGCAGAATCCCTTACCCATAAGCTCACCCACTCACTCTTTCTGAGTGGTTTACTCTTCAGCATAAAAACTCTTGGGGACCTTTCATTTTGAAAGAGATTAGAATTGCCAAGAACTTCTAGCTGTACAGTGATTTCTGCTACTTGAACAAGCTGCCTGAAGTCCATTTCTACCAATTTCATTCAGCCATAGTGATGCTGAGATCAGAACGTCCAATAAATCTTCCCCTCACAGTGGATTTTGCCAACCTCAAAGTTGACTCTTCAGTTCTTCTCTACCGAAGCTACACTCTTAGTGTTTGACTCAGATGCAGGCTCCCATGCCTTTGATATGTTTGCTAAGCAGATGGGTAGAATGTCAGCTAAGCAGGGTAGAATGCCTTCCTTTTTGCGGTTTATCTTCAGAGAATACCACTCTGGCCGCATTTCCTCTCAAGTTTTGGCTCCACTCATTTCTGAGTGTGAGAGACTTTCTCCCACCATATGGGAAATACTCTACAAGGTCATACCCAGAAATTTCATTATTAAAAATTTTAGATAAATAGAAAATTCGTCAATTTATAAAAAAAAACTAAACTAGCTAAAAGATACACGTCATTATTGCATGAGTAGAAACTCATGTAAAAAAATCTATAAAAATAATAGTTGTACCTTAAAAATTATTATCTAATGACCCATTAAGAAATTTGGGCATAGAAAAATAATTCGGACCATGATTTAGAATTTTTGTGACTTATTATTGTAATAAGGAATAAATTAGAGAATCCATTATTACATGAGCCAAGTGGATTAACAATTGAAATAAAATTTTGGGTAGACTTCAAACATATGTGGGGATAGTCCATAAAAGGAATTGGATCAACGGACAACTTATGACCTATGAACAAATTCAAGTATGAAAATAGTAAATAAATAACTTACGTATTATCGAAATGATAGAACTTACGTACCACTATCGTACGTGAGAAACACATTAGAAAATTCCGTAAAATTATAAATCAACCTCAAAAATTATTCTTAAGAGTTTCATGAAGAGATTCGAGCAACGAAAAATCCGATTGGCCAAGTGTATGTTACACGTGACCAAGTTAACCGAATTAGGGAACTAAGTCGGAAAATATTAACACGGAAAATAACCCAACCATAAATTAAATAAATAGGTTGGAGAGACTTATAACATTATGTATTAGTGACCCATTAATGAAAATGGGCCAATGGATCACTTTTAGCCTAATAATAAATTGGAACATAAAAATACTCAGAAATTCGTACCTGTAAATATGCAATAATTGTGAAGGGCACATTAGGGTTTAAATTAGGGTAATTAGTCATACAAGGTAAGTCAAAATCGACCCAACTCTAAGAGGTGGTTTCCTAAACCTTTGCTACCTCCTTTGGGTGAGAGAAATCTCAGATTTGGAAACTAGAATGCAGAAATTCGCAGCCCTCTTTCTAGTCCCATTAGGACATGAAGTAGCACCCTAAAACTATAAGAACTCTTCACAAACGTTTGGGGAAGTTTAGCATCAAGTTGGGGTCGTGTGCAGCATGTTTGGGGCGCTGGAGGAGAGGAGAAGGCTGGGGAAAAACGTGGTCTTCTTCCACCTCGCCCTGTAGCGAACTAGGAACCTGCAGGGAGTTCTTTGCATTCAAAGGTAGGCATTCTTGGTCAAGATTAAAGAAAAATAATACCATCTTGTAGAGCTTCGTGTCTAGCTTCATTTGCTTCTGATTTTACTAATTTTCATGGAGTATACTTTGTGTATTAGTCGTTCTCCTTAGTCGCGCACAGTTAGGGCTTTTCCCGTTCTTCTTATTATGCATGAGATTTGAGACCGAATTAGACTAAATCATAACATCAAAGTTCTTTTCCTTATAGTCACGATCATCTTTCATGTTGAACGTTTTGTCTAAAAGTTTTTAGTTAGAGAGTTATGAACCCCGTAAGAGAGTCATGCATAATACTGCGTTTTCGGGTTTGCAGTTAGCCTTAGGTTCTTCCTATTTTGCTTGAGATTTAAGACCGAAGTAGGTCAATCCTCCAACATGAAAGTTATTTTATTAGTCGATATGGTCATCTTTCATGTTAAATGTTTTGCTTAAATGTCATTATTCAGAGAGTTATAAACTTCGTAATAGAGTCGTGCATGATACTGCGTTTTCTGGTTGCATTTAACTTTAAGTTCTTCATGTTTTTCACAAGGGAAAGACCGAATTAGGTAAAACCCCCAACATAAAAGTTCTTCCAATATTGTCTTGGTCATCTTTTATGTTAAACGTTTTGTCCAGATATCAGTAGATCTCATGTTACAAGCCTAACATGTAAGTCGCAACAAAGTCATGCATGTTTAGGACTTTTTTATGTTCTTCCTGTATTTCATGCAATTAGAGACCGATTCAGACCCAGCCCACAACACAAACGTTCTTCTAATAGATGTCCTCGACATTTTCTATGTTGAGTTTTGTCTAAAGGTCAGCATAGAGAGAGATATAGGCATTTCATGAATATCGCCCTATGTCAAATCATGGTAGTTTGAATCAAGAGCATGTCAGATCCCTGTCGGACTCAGGCGCAGACCCTGTGAACGCGACGGCCCGATATGTCGCTTCTGAGGTTGGGTCGCGACAGTACTTCTGTCGCGTTCTGGTCGCGACAGTACCCCTGTCGCGTTCTGCCTGCCTGATCTGACGACCCCGTCGCGATCCTTGCAAGACCACGTCGCGATCTCAGTTTTTGGGCCAGAAAACCCATCTTGTGCAAGTCTCGCTGTACCACCCTGTAACTTCCATATCATGTTAACGGTCTTATTACAAAAAAATGAAGTTGTAAGTATTGGTTGCATTTTAATATAATAAAAGTCAATCACTTGATCTTTCATATCCATGATTTCATGACACATGCACACACGTTGAACCATCCAAATATGGCTTAATTGGCATGAATATGATACATAACCTATCTGGTAATTAATGCAATTAATTACCTTATTTTAAGAAGTACTTGTTTACAATTCGTGCGATGTTTTGGAACACCGATCCCGACGCTCCACTGTTCTAGAATTCCTTTAGAACGTCGAGTACTTGTTTCTATAATTACACACTCTCTTGACTTGGACGAACTCTCCATCGGATACTCCTTCCGCCGGACTAGTGAATCCTTGTTCAAAGCCTCCATAAGTCTCCTCTGATCATGGATTCCCACATGGTCGACGAGCCGGTTGTACCCTAACACCTATGATACACTCTAGGGATCAGTAAGATCCAAACGGCCTTAGATTGTTCTCTCGCTCTTATCTTGAATCACGTCGGACCTCTGGACTTGTGCATAACATGGCCAGTGGAAAGATCGTGAGTTCCACCTGACTGCCAACACCATGTGCGCGTGTTGTGCAACTGTTACCATCGCCTATTTACTCGTCGCATTATGTGCAATGTCCACTAGCTCTCATCTATACTCGACTCGCTCATCTATTCACGTTCACTCTACTATCTCGTCTCTCTCATCTATTCACGTTCACTCTACTATCTCGTCACTCTCGTCTATTCATCTAGTACTCTCTTGAGACTCGTTGAGCTGTTGTGGCTCCTATCGTTTGTACTATTTCATGACTGTCTAGCGCTATAATGCATACTGTGCAGGGCACGGAGAGTGTCCGAGGGGCTCTAATCTAGTCCTGGGGGCAGAGAGCCCCCGAAAATACCTGCAGGGCTATTGACGGTGTTCTGCATTGCACCGGTTCTGACTATACTATCTTGGCTAGACATCTGACTACTATCCTTTTAGTCTGAGGAGTTCAGACGTACTGTGATATTACTGTGCTATCACAAACTGTTATACATTAGTTGAGGAGTTCAGACGTAATGTACTATCGTGAAACGACTACTGTCCCAAAGTGACTATTGTCGTACCCTACTAGTGCACCGTTGTGCAACCATACACGCTATCTCATACACGCTATCTCGTTACACACTAACTCGTTACACGTTATCTCGTTACACGCTATCTTGTCATACACTCTACTTGCTCTACATGATACTCGCTATCTTGATTTACTGTGTGCTATCGCGACTTATCACATTCAAAGTACAATTTACTCTTTACATGACCATCTACTATCATCTCTTCTTGCTATACATGTCGCTTGCTATTCTTGACACTATCGTTACTTGCTATTGTTGATATCGTTTTCTATCGTGACTTGACTTTAATTATCGTGCTGTACTTGATTCATCTGCTATTTGAACCAGTTACTTGTGCTATTTTGGAAACTATACTCGATCTCGTGCCATTGTGCTATCCTATTACCTGTTGCCCTATCCCTTGCTATATTTTGACTCTCTTATACCTGCTATCTTTTACCATACCTGACTCTCTCGCTCTAATCGTGTTACTCTGCCTTTAATGCATTAACTACTTAAAGCATGCTTGACTCATGAGATTTAAGTCCTACTGGGCGTTGTTCGCTCACCCTGCGTTTTTGTTATTGTGTCTCAGGTAAGTCGGACAATGACGTTAGATGCACCCATGGGACAAGACCCGAGTGTTGAGTGACCTGGAATTAGTTGATGAAGATACTCTAGTACAATGGAGTCTAGTAGATATTGTTTTTTTTTAGATTTCTTTCTAATGTAATAGAGTCAATGAGCTATATGTTTTGGGCTCTGGATTAGTGGTTGTAATAGTCTTAGTGGAATTTCAATGAAATAAAGAGTTTTATTCTAATTATTGTTCATTAGATACTCCTCTCTGATTTATTCACTGATTGTACATGTTACTCTACTATGTACTTCGTTCACGTCTCCCCCGATTTATTCCGCTTCTAAATTGGAGGGGCGTGACAGTTGGTATCAGAGCCTAGGATATCCTTATTAGGATATTTTAGGTCCTAGGATGTTCTAGGTGAATTGACATGACACTGTCTAAGACACCCCCATACTTATGTGAGGATTGGGTAGAACCATGGTTAAGATATAAAATGTGTATACTTACCCTATTGGTTTAATACTACTTTGTACCCTAATGTCAACCTCATTCTGGAAGGTAACTTTAAACCTACCCTCATTATTACCTTTAACATGGAAATGAATGTATAGGTAACTGAAGAAGTCAGGAATTTGGTGGACCAAATTCTTTTAAGTGGGGGAGGATGTCATACCCCAGAAATTTCATTAATTAAAAATTTTAGATAAATATAAAATTCGTCAATTTATAAAAAAACTAAACTAGCTAAAAGATACACGTCATTATTGCATGAGTAGAAACTCATGTAAAAAAATCTATAAAAATAATAGTTGTACCTTAAAAATTATTATCTAATGACCCATTAAGAAATTTGGGCATAGAAAAATAATTCGGACCATGATTTAGAATTTTTGTGACTTATTATTGTAAATAAGGAATAAATTAGAGAATCCATTATTACATGAGCCAAGTGGATTAACAATTGAAAGAAAAAATTTTGGGTAGACTTCAAACATATGTGGGGATAGTCCATAAAAGTAATTGGATCAATGGACAACTTATGACCTATGAACAAATTCAAGTATGAAAATAGTAAATAAATAACTTACGTATTATCGAAATGATAGAACTTACGTACCACTATCGTACGTGAGAAAACACATTAGAAAATTCTGTAAAAATTATAAATCAACCTCAAAAATATTCTTAAGAGTTTCATGAAGAGATTCGAGCAACGAAAAATCCGATGGGCCAAGTGTACGTTACACGTGACCAAGTTAACCGAATTAGGGAACTAAGTCGGAAAATTGTTAACACGGAAAAATAACCCAACCATAAATTAAATAAATAGGTTGGAGAGACTTATAACATTATGTATTAGTGACCCATTAATGAAAATGGGCCAATGGATCACTTTTAGCCTAATAATAAATTGGAACATAAAAATACTCAGAAATCGTACCTGTAAATATGCAATAATTGTGAAGGGCACATTAGGGTTTAAATTAGGGTAATTAGTCATACAAGGTAAGTCAAAACCGGACCCAACTCTAAGAGGTGGTTTCCTAAACCTTTGCTACCTCCTTTGGTGAGAGAAAATCTCAGATTGGAAACTAGAATGCAGAAATTCGCAGCCCTCTTTTCTAGTCCCATTAGGACATGAAGTAGCACCCTAAAACTATAAGAACTCTTCACAAACCGTTTGGGGAAGGTTTAGCATCAAGTTGGGGTCGTGTGCAGCATGTTTGGGGCGCTGGAGGAGAGGAGAAGGTTGGGAAAAACGTGGTCTTCTTCCACCTCGCCCTGTAGCGAACTAGGAACCTGCAGGGAGTTCTTTGCGTTCAAGGTAGGCATTCTTGGGTCAAGATTAAAGAAAAATAATACCATCTTGTAGAGCTTCGTGTCTAGCTTCATTTGCTTCTGCTCTGATTTTACTAATTTTCATGGAGTATACTTTGTGTATTAGTCGTTCTCCTTAAGTCGCGCACAGTTAGGGCTTTTCCCGTTCTTCTTATTATGCATGAGATTTGAGACCGAATTAGACTAAATCATAAACATCAAAGTTCTTCTACTTATAGTCACGATCATCTTTCATGTTTAACATTTTGTCTAAAAGTTTTTATCTAGAGAGTTATGAACCCCGTAAGAGAGTCTATGCATAATATTTTTTTTCGGTTTGCAGTTAGCCTTAAGTTCTTCCTGTTTTGCTTGAGATTTAAGACCGAAGTAGGTCAAGCCTCCAACATGAAAGTTATTTTATTAGTCGATATGGTCATCTTTTATGTTAAATGTTTTGCTTAAATGTCATTATTCAGAGAGTTATAAACTTCGTAATAGAGTCGTGCATGATACTGCGTTTTCTGGTTGCATTTAACTTTAAGTTCTTCATGTTTTTCACAAGGGAAAAGACCGAATTAGGTAAAACCTCCAACATAAAAGTTCTTCCAATAGTTGGCTTGGTCATCTTTTATGTTAAATGTTTTGTCCAAATATCAGTCGATCTCATGTTACAAGCCTAACATGTATGTCGCAACAAAGTCATGCATGTTTAGGACTTTTTTTTTACGTTCTTCCTGTATTTCATGCAATTAGAGACCGATTCAGACCCAGCCCACAACACAAACGTTCTTCCATATATGTCCTCGACATTTTCTATGTTGTGAGTTTTGTCTAAAGGTCAGCATATAGAGAGATATAGGCATTTCATGAATATCGCCCTGTGTCAAATTCATGGTAGTTTGAATCAAGAGCATGTCAGATCCCTGTCGGACTCAGGCGCAGACCCTGTGAACGCGACGGCCCGATATGTCGCGTTCTGAGGTCGGGTCGCGACAGTACTTCTGTCACGTTCTGGTCGCGACAGTACCCCTGTCGCGTTCTGCCTGCCTGATCTGACGACCCCGTCGCGATCCTTGCAAGACCACGTCGCGATCTCAGTTTTTGGGCCAGAAAACCCATCTTGTGCAAGTCTCGCTGTACCACTGTAACTTCCATATCATGTTAACGGTCTTAATTACAAAAAAATGAAGTTGTAAGTATTGGTTGCATTTTAATAATAAAAGTCAATCACTTGATCTTTCATATCCATGATTTCATGACACATGCACACACGTTGAACCATCCAAATATGGCTTAATTGGCATGAATATGATACATACCTATCTGGTAATTAATGCAATTAATTACCTTATTTTAAGAAGTACTTGTTTACAATTCGTGCGATGTTTTGGAACACCGATCCCGACGCTCCACTGTTCTAGAATTCCTTTAGAACGTCGAGTACTTGTTTCTATAATTACACACTCTCTTGACTTGGACGAACTCTCCATCGGATACTCCTTCCGCAGACTAGTGAATCCTTGTTCAAGGCCTCCAAGTCTCCTCTGATCATGGATTCCCACATGGTCGACGAGCCGGTTGTACCCTAACACCTATGATACACTCTAGGGATCAGTAAGATCCAAACGGCCTTAGATTGTTCTCTCGCTCTTATCTTGAATCACGTCGGACCTCTGGACTTGTGCATAACATGGCCAGCGGAAAGATCGTGAGTTCCACCTGACTGCCAACACATGTGCGCGTGTTGTGCAACTGTTACCATCGCCTATTTACTCGTCGCATTACGTGCAATGTCCACTAGCTCTCATCTATACTCGACTCGCTCATCTATTCACGTTCACTCTACTATCTCGTCTCTCTCGTCTATTCACATTCACTCTACTATCTCATCTCTCTCGTCTATTCACGTTCACTCTACTATCTCGTCTCTCTCGTCTATTCATCTAGTACTCTCTTGAGACTCGTTGAGCTGTTGTGGCTCCTATCGTTTGTACTATTTCATGATTGTCTAGCGCTATAATGCATACTGTGCAGGGCACGGAGAGTGTCCGAGGGGCTCCAATCTAGTCCTGGGGGCAGAGAGCCACACGAAAATACCTGCAGGGGCTATTGACGGTGTTCTGCATTGCACCGGTTCTGACTATACTATCTTGGCTAGACATCTGACTACTATCCTTTTAGTCTGAGGAGTTCAGACGTACTGTGATATTACTGTGCTATCACAAACTGTTATACATTAGTCTGAGGAGTTCAGACGTAATGTACTATCGTGAAACGACTACTGTCCCAAAGTGACTATTGTCGTACCCTACCAGTGCACCGTTGTGCAACCATACACGCTATCTCATACACGCTATCTCGTTACACGCTAACTCGTTACACGTTATCTCGTTACACGCTATCTTGTCATACACTCTACTTGCTCTACATGATACTCGCTATCTTGATTTACTGTGTGCTATCGCGACTTAATCACATTCAAAGTACAATTTACTCTTTACATGACCATCTACTATCATCTCTTCTTGCTATACATGTCGCTTGCTATTCTTGACACTATCGTTACTTGCTATTGTTGATATCGTTTCTATCGTGACTTGACTTTAATTATCGTGCTGTACTTGATTCATCTGCTACTTGAACCAGTTACTTGTGCTATTTTTGGAAACTATACTCGATCTCGTGCCATTGTGCTATCCTATACCTGTTGCCCTATCCCTTGCTATATTTTGACTCTCTTGTACCTACTATCTTTTACCATACCTGACTCTCTCGCTCTATCGTTAGTTACTCTGCCTTTAATGCATTAACTACTTAAAGCATGCTTGACTCATGAGATTTAAGTCCTACTGGGGTTGTTCGCTCACCCTGCGTTTTTGGTTATTGTGTCTCAGGTAAGTCGGACAATGACGTTAGAGCACCCATGGGACAAGACCCGAGTGTTGAGTGACCTGGAATTAGTTGATGAAGATACTCTAGTACAATGGAGAGTCTATAATATTTTTTTTAGATTTCTTTCTAATGTAATAGAGTCAATGAGCTATATGTTTTGGCTCTGGATTAGTGGTTGTAATAGTCTTAGTAGAATTTCAATGAAATAAGAGTTTTATTCCAATTATTGTTCATTAGATACTCTGATTTATTCAACTGATTGTACATGTTACTCTACTATGTACTTCGTTCACGTCTCCCCCGATTTATTCCGCTGCTAAATTGGAGGGGCGTGACAACAAGGAACCCCATCTTCAGTTGCAAGCCATCAACAGTTCCTTAGTCCGTCAAGCTAAGCCTATTCTATCAGCCGAAGCCTTCATGGATCTCAACTCCATAAATCCCATTCAAGAGATCTATGTTAGTGGGCAGCCAGATATACTGCTTTCTATGCCCTAAAGAAGGATCTTCTTGATCAGAAGATTTTTTATCCAATCTCCCTGGACAGATTTCTCCATCGTGCCAGCTTTGGAAAGAGCACCTACTTCAGATTCATACTAGACAAAGATCAGTATGAGGCTTCCTGGAAGAGCAGCGGCAGCTTTTCATTCAGAGGATCTCTCCAACCATGGTTCTTCCTTCTCAGTTGCTCCTGGTGTTTTCCGCCAGACTTTTGAAGATATGGAGATCAAGGCATGGGCTGTCATTTCCCAGCATGCCTCTCTCTTATCTCCGGTGTATTATCTTACTCCTAATTAATCCAAAGCATTCTCTATTCTTTGTCTCATCGACTATCTTTTTGCTTATTGACAAAAGGGGGAGAAAACTAATGCAACTCTGAAAAACATGTTGTTCTCTTATGTTGTTTAGTATATTTTGTCATCATCAAAAAGGGGGAGATTGATGACCAAACTTTCTCCATATAAATTAATTCACTCATTTATATATTAATTTTGATGATTAACAAAACGTTACTAATAAATTACTTGAGCCTTGAGGACAGGAAATAAAGTAAAAGAAAGTTCAAGACAATCAGGTAAAACTCTCATTTCATAATTTTTCCCAAGTCATTGCATCGACTTCTTCATACTTCATATCGACTTCTATTGATAATCAGAACCATTTCCTTTCTGACCGAAAAGTCGTGATGTTTCAAACAAATCGATACCGTAACGATTTCTTAAAGATCTCGTAACGATTCTATAAGACATCGCAACGATTTCTTTTGAACTCGTAACGACTTGTCTGTCGTAACGATTTCTTTAGTACTCGTAACGATTTCTTTTGAACTCGTAACGACTGTCTGTCGTAACGATTTCTTCAGTACTCGTAACGATTTCTTTTGAACTCGTAACGACTTGTCTGTCGTAACGATTTCTTCAGTACTCGTAACGATTTCTTTTGAACTCGTAACGACTTGTCTGTCGCAACGATTTCTTCAGTTCTCGTAACGATTTCTTTAGAATTCACAACGACTTTCTAGCCGTAACGATTTCTTTAGAACTCACAACGACTTTCTAGCCGTAACGATTTCTTAAGTTCTCTTAACGATTTCTTTAGAACTCACAACGAATTTCTAGCCGTAATGATTTCTTAAGTTCTCGTAACGATTTCTTTAGAACTCATAACGACTTTCTAGCCGTAACGAATTCTTAAGTTCTCGTAATGATTTCTTTAGATTTCACAACGACTTTCTAGTCGTAACGATTTCTTTAGTTCTCGTAACGATTTCTTTAGACCTCGTAACGATTTGCTTGTCGAAACGATTTCTTTAGAACTCAGAACGATTTGCTTGGTGCAAAGATTTGTTAAGAGTTTCATATCGATTTCTTTGATGATTATAACGACCTGCTTACCAGCAACGACTTGGTAAGTAATCACATCGTTGTCTCTGATGCTTATAACGATTCGATTTGTGTAACGATTTCATAAGTCATAAAGGCATCGGGCTTGTCTATATCGATTTCATTGTAATACTCCTTAATATACGTTGAATAGTCAAAGTCATATCTCGTCTGTTTGACTGCTACGTATTCAATGCTCTCTGAACGTATCTCTCATGCATGCAGACAATATCTTCCACTTTCATGCTACTCTGTCTACGTCCTTTTTAGACAGAAAGGAGCAACTAACAATCGACGACAGTCCTAGCTGTCCTCTATTTATGTTGATATGCTCGCAGATATCTGAGAAGACTTATCTGAACAACGTTGGACACAAGATACAAGATATTTCTCTAGCGTGTACTAAATGATAAAAGACTGAAGATCAGAAGCTTCCTTGCAGACCTATCTAACGTACACCAGGATGAGAGACAACGGATCTTTAACGTTCAAATTTCAAGTAGAAGCTTAAATACAAGACTCAAGACTAAGAAGGATAACAACTCTTGAAGAATATTATTCCGAAAGAATCATCGCCAATCCTTCAAGTCTTCTGTGATTCAAACAAGAGCGAAGCACTCCATTCCAATCTACCTTAGCTCTTTAGCTCTCAGTGTTCAAGAAGAAATTCCTGTGAGAGCTAGTGTAGTCTTTGGAGAGAAATCAGTGTTAAAATTCCTTCTCTCTCGAGGCTTGTTTGCTTCAGATTGTAGCTGTTTGAGCTAGTTCCTGAAGCTTGTTCTTATACTTCCTTTTATTAGTTGTATTTCCCTTCTGGGTGAAGAGAGACCTGGTGGTATCCAGGGTGGTTGTTTTTCCCTTCAGGTGGAAGGAAGACCAGTTGAGGCTGGGTGTAAGGATCCGTGAGGGGGATAGTACCCTTGATAGTGAAATCCTGAGGTATTGCTCAGGGACTGGACGTAGGTCTCTGTGGAGAGGAGTTCCGAACCAGGATAAAAATCCTTGTGTCTTGTGGTTGTGGTTTGTGTGTTTGCTGTCTCATTCCTCTAACTCTAACCTTCGTTTTAGCTATTGTGTAATCCTTTTAGTGAACAGGTTTTAATCAAAGATCAAATTTTAATAACCCATTCACCCCCCTCTGGGCTAGCTAGCTGGGCAACAGGTTGTACCCTAACACCTATTACACCCTTTAGGGATCAATATGGTCCAAACGGCTGTTAGAAGTTTGCTCTTATCTAGAAACATGCCGGACCTCTGGACCTGTGCTTAACATGGCCAGTGGAAGGGTCGTGAGTTCCACCTAACTGCCAACACCAAGTGCGCATGTTGTGCAACTGTTACTATCGCCTGTTTACTCGACGTGTTACGTGCAATGTCCACTAGCTCTCATCTATACTCTACTCGCTCATCTATTCATGTTCACTCTACTATCTTGTCTATTCATCTAGTACTCTCATCTATTTCTTGGTACTCTCTATTGGCCATTGACTGATTGTCTAAAGATAAACAATATAACCAATGCCTGGCAATATATAAAGGGCCCGATCTGGTCCTGAGATGTGTGCCCGAAAGTGCTAGTACCCATGAGAGTTAAATGATCAGAGTGTTTGGCATTACACTCGAGTGCTATCTATCTCGACTATCTAATGACAATTAAAAGTGCTATGTTCTCTCGTTGTCTATTGACAAAAGTGCTATGTTCTCTTGTTGTCTATTGACAAAAGAGCTATACTATACCCATGGTGCTATTGCTATACTTTGTGCTATACTCAACACTTGTGCTATACTTAGAAAGCTTGTGCTATTTCCATCATACACTATCCTGCTATCTTTTACTTGACTCTCTCTCTCTATCATTAGTTACTCTACCTTTTAATACCTTAATCATTTAAAGCCTGCTTGACTATTGAGATTTAAGTCCTACTGAGCGTTATCGCTCACCCTGCGTTATTCGTCGTTGTGTTATCAGGTGAGACCGAGGATGACACATACACTCAAGAGGACGAGAACAACCCGGAGTGAAGTCATGAGTACCCTAATGTCTTAGTATTATGATTAGAGTGTTAGTTTAGTCTTTTACTTTTATTTCAATGTAATTGGGCCCTATAGAATGGCTCTGATATTAGTGGTTGTAACTAGACATTGGAAAGTTATTAATGAGAAGAATTTGCTTTAGCATTTATCTTTGTTTAATGGTTTGATGTCTAGTACTTGCTCTGTACCCGTTTACTTGCAACTGCCTTGCATTCTGATATTCTACGTCGGGACGTGACACAAAAAATTTTGGGTACCAAAAGGCTCAACTTGATTATGTTTGCAAGGGCGCTTGAGAGCATCCAAATGGTATTTGGATAGTGGGTGCTCTAGGCATATGACAGGAGATAGAAAATTATTTACAAGTTTCATAAATGAAAATGGTCGTCACATATGGTGATAATGAAAAAGGAAAAGTTATAGGATGTGGAACCATAGGAAAAAGGAAAAGGATTTAATAAAAGATGCTATGTGTGTGAAAGATTAAAGCATAATCTCATTAGTATTAGTCAATTATGTGACAAAGGTCACTTAGTGAAATTTTAGAATGACAAATGTATCATCTTGAAGGATGAGAAAGTAGTTTTTGAAGCTCAAAGAATAAAGAATTTGTACATCTTACAACTAGACAAATTGAAAGAAGTCAATTTGTGCCTTGCAACTACAAAGAGTGAAGAAATTGATTTATGGCATAGAAGACAAAGACATGCCAGCACTTCAGTGATCAAGAAATTAATCAAGCATGATCTAGTTGAAGGTCTTCCAAAGCTGAAATTGAAGAAGTCCGGAATCTGTACAGCCTGTGCAAAAGGAAAGCAAACCAAGACATCATGTACCGTAGCACATTTTTCGGATCTTCGTGGATCCTTGCTTAGTGGGTTTGGTGGCCAGTGTAAGGCCCATTAGTCTGTGTTTCAGGTGTTCTCATCGGTTGTGAGGCTTTGTGGGCCAGCAGATTGGGCCCAAAGCGCTCACAGGTTTTCTGCCTGTGAACGCGACAGGCGTGTGCATCGCGTTCTGAATGCGACGGCCCTGGTGGTCGCGTTCTGCTTGTCGACCGAGATGCGGTCCTCGTCTGCATGTGCACCGCGTGTCGCGCGAAGGGCGACTTACTGACGTCGGCCTTGGGAAGGCGATGGCCTAGGATGTCGCGTTCAGGTCGCGATGGAGGTGCACGTCGCGTTCCCAACTGCGATGTGTTTTTAAGCAAGGTCGGCCGAATAGAGCTCAGCAAGCTCTGCTCGGCCAGGGGAGGCTGCTGCGGAAGCTTTCCGGGCGATTCGGTGTTTCAGAGTGGTTTTCGGCGCGCTCTCGCCGCGAGGACGTTGCATGGAGTGGGGGAGATGTCGTGCCGTGGTTGGTTTGCGTGTTCTTTGCGAAGGTAGGGATATCCCACATGGTTTTGTTGCATGGATCGCGTATGATGCATGCTTGGACTGTTTATCGCTTTATAAACAATAGATATCATGCTAGGGCAATCATTAAAGCATGAAAAATGAGAATTAAGCATGGTTTGTATGGCTTGTGGGGGTGATCTGGGGAGAGCATCCCGGATTAGGGTTCCTACTTGTGAAGGCGACCGAGCCCCCTGTCGCGTTCTGAACGCGACAGGCCGACCCGTCGCGTTCAGGTTCTTGAACGCGACATATCGGGGTGTCGCGTTCTGAAGGCGACATTACCCCACGTCGCGACCTCAGCCTTGGTCCTTTAATGTTTATTATAGATTATTTATTTAAGATGGTTTAACTGGTAAAGTGTGAGTATGATTATTAAGTGGTTATTGTGTAATGAGCTTAATGCAGCTATGGAGGTCGCCTCGTGACCAATGACAGGTCAAGTTATTACTAGTTAATGTAATTTATGTATGTATCTATGCAGGCTAGCTTGTGGGTCACTATTCCTCACATGTGTTGTGACGACCCAACCAGCAAACTGGCCCAACAATCGTGCCAGTTGGTAGACTTCCCAGGAAGGTCACCCATCCTGGGACTACTCCCAATTGAGCACGCTTAACTTCAGAGTTCTTTTCCTGCTCGAGCTCTGAAAATGACTAGTCCGGGTTGTTGGTAGTCTACTGATTTAGTCCATTTACATATTCTTATATGGGGCGTTACAATCTACCCCTCTTATATAAGCGACGTCCTCGTCGCTGCTCACATATAGCACACAATCAAACCCCAGGCAGGCAGGATTCTAGAGGTGGCCCCCACAGGCTCAAGAGGTGGCTCCCACTATGTAGCACTTTGCGCCATTATGGCCTCAAGAGGTGGCTCCCATAGCGTAGCACTTTGCCCTGTGTGGCACTTAGTTCCTGCACTTCCGGCTGGGCAAGGCTCTGATACCACAAAACTGACACGCCCCGACGCGGAATATCGGAGCGCGAAGGCAGTTGCAAGTGAACGGATATAGAGCGAGTGCTAGACATCAAACCATTGCGCAATGAATAATACTAAAGCAAATTCATTTCATTAATACATTCTGATGCCTAGTTACAACCACTAATATCAGAGCCGATCTATAGGGCCCAATTACATTGAAATAAAAGCAATAGACTAAACTTCAAACCTAACTACTACAACGCTAAATATAGCAATAGGACGCTAGGGTGCTCAAGACATCACTCCAGGTCGTTCCCGTCCTCTTGAGTGTATGGTTCATCCTCGGCCTCACCTGAGAACACAACGAAAAATAACGCAGGGTGAGCGATAACACCCAGTAGGACTTAAATCTCAGGATCAAGCATGCTTCAAGTGATTAATGTCTTATAAAGCAGGATAACTAGAGAGAATAACGAGAACGTATAGCAAGTACTAGTACATGATAACAAGAAACAATAGCACAATGCACGAGACTATAGCACGACAAGTGTTGATATCGGATTGGCCGTATAACAAGTTAACAAGTAAAGTTGCACAACAGTGCACAAGTCACGATAGCAAGTGTTGGTCGATATTCTTTCAACCACGAGATTCAAGTAAACCAATAATTGATTGTTTGATTAATTGATTGTCATAGATCAAATCTTGCGTGTCATGCGTTAGGTGTATGCCATCACCCTGATCATTAGACCCCCGCGAGTTATAGCCTTTCAGGTGCTCCTCCCAAGGACCAGATTGGGCCCTTATAATGTTGCCTAGCATAGTCATGTTTTTATCGTAGACAATCAATCATTTAATTGGCCAAATAGAGAGTACCAAGAAATAGATGAGATCGCTAGATGAATAGACGAGATAGTAGAGTGAACGTGAAGAGATGAGCGAGTCGAGTATAGGTGAGAGCTAGTGGACATTGCACGTAAAGCGACGAGTAAACAGGCGATAGTATCAGTTGCACAACACGCGCACGTCGTCTTGGCAGTCAGGTGGAATTCACGATCTTCCCGCTGGCCATGTTATGCACAAGTCCAGAGGTCCGACGTGATTCAAGGTAAGAGCGAACTTCTAATGGCCGTTTGGATCATATCGATCCCTAAAAGTGTCATGGGTGTTAGGGTACAACCGGCTCGTTGACCATGTGGGAATCCATGATCAGAGGAGACTTACGGAGGCCTTGTGCAAGAGTTCACTAGTCCGGAGAAAGGAATATCCGACGGAGAGTTCACCACAAGCCAAGAAAAGTGTGTATATAAAACAGGTGCTCGACGTTCTAGAGGAATTCTAGGACAGTGGAGCGTCGATATCGGTATTATAAACAACGCAAGAAACGAATACAAGTCCTTTAAAATAGGGCAATTAATGTACTTTATTTCAATAAATTACCAGGCACATTATGAGATATTTTCTGCAATATTTCAGCCATAAATGGATGGTTCAAGTGTGTGCATGTGTAAGAGAGATCATAGATAGAAATAAATCGTGAAGATGTATTTAAAATTATTTAATATTGCTCCATTCTTAGGCAAGGTTTTTACTGGGGGTATAACGGTAAGAAGGCGACAAAAATATTTTTCATGGGTTTTTCTCAAAACTCTTATGAAGGCGACATAGGCCAGTAAGGATTGCGACAGGGTTGTCTGCTCAGGCGGCCAGAAAGCGACGTAGGGTACTGTCGCGTTCAGAATGCGACAGGAAAGGTGTCGCGACGGGCTTGAGAACGCGACGATGGAATCTGTCGCGATCAGATCGCGACAGAGCGCTCTGTCGCGATGGCCCTTATGAACGCGACCAATCGGCCTGTCGCGTTCACAGGGTCTGCGCCAGAGCCTGTCAAGGTTCTGATCTGTCTTGGATTGCGGTCCAGAGACTTGCCCTTTTGACACAGGGTAGTTCAGAAAATCATAACTAATTGTATAGTCAACGAAAAATCATGAAACCAGTTGCAAATTAAACTAGACATGTAAGGGTACTCCCAGTAAATCGGAATTAGAGAGAGAGCATGGTTTGAGAACAAACAAGGACGAGTAACATAGAACATGATATAGAGAGCAAGACTGATTTAATTCGAGCAACATGCTCAATGAAATTTAGGCTTTTTAGGGGCAAATGATCCCTAATAACATGAAGTATCTACAGTAAAACTTACGTAGCATGGGATCAAGTCTACATAGAGATCAAGAGTTAAGAAGAGGGCTCGGGGTCAAGAGAGTTGCAGAACTTCTAAATTCAAGAAGAAATTATTGGCTCGATGGAAAATTATGAAATTTGAGGGTTTTGTTCCTGATGTATGGAACAATCTACAGACGAAATTTTAGGATTTGTGCTTGTGAGAATGCCTACCTTGACTCGATTTCCTCTTCTAGGGCTAGAACTTGAAGAACGGGGTTGAGAGCTTGAAAGGTTCTTCTTCCCACGAAATCTCCTCCTCCTAGGCCTCTCCTCTTGGTCCAGGAATCCCTTGGCACGAGCTTGGGTCGGCCAAGAGAGTTTAAGAGGTGTATTTATGTAAACACAAGTTCCTATTCCTATTTCAACTCTAATTCCTCTTTAATTCTGAAATTTCCTTACTCCCACCTTCCTTCCTTGCTTCCAATCTCTATTTAGACTTGGAGAAGATCCAAATTCGTACTAACCCATATGGGGTAGGTTTAGGAATCCAATTCCAACTCTAACTTCCTATTTAATGCATTAAATACCCCTTTTCTCTTTAGGTAATAATTTAGTTACGAATTTAGGGTATTTTCCTATTATTCTCCTTTGTAAATTCATATTTTTGACCCAATAAATTCTAGAAGATCCATTAAGCAAAACCCATTACTTTTTCCATTTAATGAGTTTTATTTAATGCTCTATTTAAATATCCATTTAGCTAGGTCTTAAATTCTTTATTTAAATTTTTATTTTTCGTAAAAATTCAGGTTGCTACATGTGTACTATGGTTTGTAATAAAGATAATATGTGTAAGTATTGTGGTTTGAGCATTGCCGGGTGTGGTGGTCCAGCGCCTATTCCGGAATACCTCTCTAGTCGGGTATCCCAAGTTTTGTGTGAGCCAGGCATGTTAGTGCTCGGGTTTGTCCTGGTACTGTGTGTACCATTGAGGTCTGTGTCATCTGTCCTGGACACCCTCACTCCTGTGTTTGAGTTGTACGTCCGGCTGAGGGAAAGACGACAGAGGGCAGCGACTTGTTAGAGTTTGTGTTTGGTCGCTTGTAGAGTGCTCGTAGTTGGGGGTACGGACACCAGTAGTTGACACTGGTCCCCAGCTAGTCCTGTTTTCCAGTGCCTCACTTTAGGGAGTTTAGGCCAGAGTCCCTAAAGGTGCCAGGCATGGGCCTGTAGCTGTGTAGTCTGCAGGTGTGGTGTAGGTTGGACTCCACTGTTCTTTGGCTTGTGCTTATGGAGCAACAGTTGGACCTTTCGTCCGTGACTGTGAGACTGAGAGGCAGTTCTTGTGTTGTGTTGTCCGGGTTAGATACTGGCGTCGTGAACCAGTAGTCCGTTTCCGTGTGGTGGCGTCATTCCTTTCCGACTCTTGCTTTGCCACTGGTTGTGGTTTGTGTGTAGTGACTCGTTGGTTGTGGTTGATCCATCGTGGTGTGCCTGGTAGGAGGCACAGTTATACTGAGGCTTTGTGGTGGTAACTCATGGTGGTAGGTACCTGTACCCTTCGTGGGTATCTGTTTCTCATGGTACATTATGTACCAGGCTTTTCAGGTGGTGTGGTGGAGCTGTGCTCCGAGGAGGTCATGTGGTGAGGCCTTCCACTCGTTGGGTTTTACTCTTCTTCGGGTAAACTTCCGATTATGGTTTTAGTGTGTGATGGATTGGCATCGTTGTAGCCAGTCCTGCTACCTTGTATGTGGCTTTCGACATATCGTGGTTTTGGGTATAATGGACTAGCTCTTGGTCAGCGGTCCTGTTACCCAGGTGGTTGAGGTTCGCCTGTGAAGCTCGTAGCCTAGGCAGCAGTTTGCCTGTATGGCTTATAGCTTAGGCGACCAGTTGTTGTAGTAGTTTTCCTGTGAGGCTTGTGACTTAGGCATATTAGTTGTTGAGCAGACTAGTGGCGTTAGACTAGTCCTGTCGTTCCTCTTCTGCACCGAGATTTGTATCAGCTGATATGATTATGTTTAATTGTTATTAATTATATGTTGTTGTGAGCATGAAATGGTTTGGCTAATGGTGTTGCCAGTGAGACCCTTTGGGTGTTGAGGTCTCTTTAGTTTCTTGTGTTGTTTTGGATGGTTCCCTACTGAGCCGGTGACTTGTTGAGGCTCACTCCCCTATAGTTCTTTTCAGGGCTTACCGTTGGTATGGCTTGTGAAGGTGTTGTGGCAGACTTGTACCACCAGCAATAGTGTTAGTTGTGTTGTGTGAGCTTGTGCTCCCTCGGAGTATGCCCCAGGTAGTTGTACTTTTTAATTGGACATGTAATAATGTATTAGGACAGTTGTAAATTGCTATATGCAGATATGAGCACATGTACTTTCTTGTGTCTTATACTGCTTGGTTGTCTTTTATATTCCTACTAGACACGTGTACGAGCTATCCCTTGCGAGACTTCGGTTCGATCGCGGGAGGCGGACTTGGATATGGTGCTTTAATGGGCATAAATATCCAGGGCCGTTACAGTTGGTATCAGAGCAATGGTCCAACTAGAATATAAAAAGATATAGAGATTACAATGTCCCAAGACATGGTTTAATGTCTACTACTGGTAGTAAGTCTATGGTTTTATGTGGTTTAAAGTGGTTTTCATGTGAGTTTTGTCATGTGAACTGTGTGTTTGTTTTTATTAGTTTGGTAGTTACTGGTAGTAGCTGAGAGACAATGTGGTTAGAGGAAACCCAGATTGTGAAATGTGGTTGATTGCTTGCACTGGGTAGTTGTTAGTAATGGCAGAGAAATGATGTGATTAGTGGTATAAGTTGAGAGGTTGTATTGTGTGCCAATTGCAGTTAAAGTGCAGTTGCCTAAGGGTTCTCAGTTATAGAAATGATGTGATTAGTGGTATAAGTTGAGAGGTTGCATTTGTGTGCCAATTGTAGTTTAAAGTGGTTTTCACGTGAGTTTTGTCATGTGAACTGTGGTTTATTTTATTAGTTTGGCAGTTACTAGTAATAGCTGAGAGACGATGTGGTTAGAGGAAACCCAGATTGTAAAATGTGGTTGATTGCTTGCACTGGGTAGTTGTTAGTAATGGCAGAGAAATGATGTGATTAGTGGTATAAGTTGAGAGGTTGCATTTGTGTGCCAATTGCAGTTAAAGTGCAGTTGCCTAAGGGTTCTTAGTTATAGAAATTAGAGAGATTAGTGAATTTGGCTATGATAATCAGGAAAGGTAGAGTAGTGTTCTGAGAAGGATATGTCTGATATGCGTTAGTAAAGTACATAGTTGATAGAGACAGGTATAAGGTGTCAGTGTGATGGAACAGTTGTAGGAGCAGTATTCTTAATGAGGAATAGAACAATGTGATAATGATTATTAAGTATGTGGATTGTGGTTGAGAACCTTAGCAGAGGTAATTATTGTGTTTGAAATCTATATTAATAAGTGTTAAGGAGTAGCTGAGATAATAGTGTGAGTGGCGATATGGAAAGGTTTGGAATAATTAAGTGAAACAGATTAGCTCCATATAAGGTTTTAGTAAATCGAGGCGCAGTGAATTGTGAAAGTCAGATTAAGAATGCTTTGTGATTAGAGACGGTTGCAGTAAAGAGTTTAAGAAGGATGTTGTTGCGAGTAATGGTGATAATGGGAATTTGATATAAGAGATTCGTGCAAGAATGTGTAGAGGTGATCAGTTAAGTAAATAAAGAGAGTAAAGGAAAGATCAGTGCACCATTAGACCTTTCTGAGAACTCCATAGAGAGATATTTATTTGGCAAATAGCAGTCTGTGAGGATTGCATAGAATGGTTTGTTAAAGAATGCAGTGTTAAAAATAAGGTTAATGATGTTTAGAAATTGGGTATAGTTGTGAAGAAGAGAGGTAAAATTGGTCAGGAAAAATTGAGACTAAGGTTAAGATGTTTGAAGCAAGGTAGAGTTATGAGGGTCAGAATAGAAGAGATGGATTAACTGAGAAGCAGTTAAGCAGTATCAGTCAAGTGGAATAGTAAGGTAAATTATGAGAGGAATTAGAGTAAAGTTTGAATGAAAAGGATAGCAGTAAGTATGATGTAGCAGCAATGATTTCAGCATTAGAAAGTAAAGCAGTAAAGTAAAATAGAGAAATCAGACAGAGCAAATTATAGTATTTAAAGGGATCAGTTTCAGGTCATGATCTTGGCAGTTGTCAGTAAAGGATGTTTAAATGATGGCGAGAATTGTGGTGTGGAGGGTAAAGTGCGATAAGCCAGACAACAGAATAATTAAGAGAAATGTTTTGTAGGAATGATATTATGGTTGATGCAGTTGGCAGGTTATGGATCAGAGAAAGAAAGAGTGCAGCAGACTATGAAACAGATATAATTAAAAGGTTTGAGAAATATTCAGCAAAAATTTGCATGACAACACATAGAAAGTGGTTCAGATTGATCATGGGTATTCTCTCGAGAAATATTTTAGAGTTTGATGTAAGAATAAAGGTAAAATAGTTACAGAATAGTGTGCAAGTCAGAGTATGGTGGATGAATGAAAATTTGAAATTGTTAAGTATAAAAGGAAAAGATGTGATCAGTTAAGTAGTGAACAGCTTAAGATTAGATGGCACCTGATTGAGAGGGAGTTTAATAAAGTTAAAGATAAAATATGTGCACAATTAGTTGAGCAATTTAATTTTTCCGATAAGAAGATGCAGTATCACAGCAATAAGAGTCGATATTTTGAAAAGTTATGTAATAAATTGATTAGACCATTCAGAGAATGTTATTTAAGTGAAAATAAATGTAAAGAGCAAGTATGTCAGTAGTGGTATGGCAGGATTCAGAAATAAAGCATGTGGCACAATTAGAATTGAAGTATTAGAGAAAGTAGTTCAGAAATTTTGATATTTTCTTCCAGCATTGATTGACTGAGTAAAGATTTAAGAAGCGAAAAAAGATTTAGTATTAAATCCAACTAGAGTCAGAGTAATAATGAAAGTGTGAAGCAATTGTGAATAATACTGGGAATAGAATTTATGGAATATTTTGTCAAGTATTCAGTGTGATCAGAATGGTGCAGTGAAAGCATGGGAGGTTGAATATTCATAGGTTATCTGAGATTGAGTGTTTAAAGGAAAATTGAGAATTTTGCATAGTTAGGTAAAAAAAGACAGTGGTATTTTGGTCGGAGTTCATTTCTTCTTCTTCTTTTCACTGATGCTGTGAGTTGAAATTAGTTTTCATTACTTCTGTGTAGATCTTTTCCATTTCTTTTCAGTTCGACTATTGTGATTTGTTGGAAATTTGCTTTTCTTTTTTGCTGCTAGGAGGGAGATCAGATTGGGGAATTAAGCATTCTGGGAGAGAATTTGTTTTGCTACTGAGAGGAGCTTGGCTATTTCAATTTCTGGTTTCTTTCTTGCTGTGAGCAGAGGTAGATGTTTTAATTTTGTTTTTCTTCTTCTGTGAATGGTTCGGCATCCAGGGGAGGTGATTGTGATTTCTTTGTTATTAGTTGTTCAGTGGGAGAGGTAGATGTTATTTTTCTTCTTTCATCTGTAAGTTTGTGTTGGGGAGATCGGCTTTATCTTCCTCTCTTCTGTAGGGGATTAGTGAGATGCTTGGTCTGTGAGAGATTCCAGAGGGTTGAGAGATCGACTTTCTTCTTTCTTTTCTTCTGTGGAGTTTGCTGAGAGGTTAGTGGTGGCCAGCAGAAATATCAGAGGTCAATGTGTTGAGAAATTTTCAGAGTTTATATCTCTTTTATTGTTTTCTGACCGATTCATCAACCTGAGAGGGTATAGAGTTTTATTGTGTTCTTTTTTGCTGTTTTGAAGTTTATTGCATTCTATTCCTCGCTTGTTTGATCCCTCAATTAAGAGGGTACAGTGATACTAATTCTCTTTTAGTTTCAATTCAGCTCGTTCTTTCATTATATTTGATTTGTTGAGTTGTGAGGAATTTAATTGATGTTGTTTTCAGAATTGTTTCTAATGCAATGTTATTTTGGTGAAAATGTGTTCTTTAGAATGGTTTCAAGTCAAAGTAGTTTAAGTCAAATTCTATTCAGCCTCTCTGTGGATATGACCTGTTCTCACCACTCTATTAGTTCATTTTTACTATTTTAAATCTGTGAGACAGTTTAGAGAAGGTGGGCATATTGATTCATGCATGAAACTCTAGACAATAGAAGTGTACAACCAACAATGCCGCGTTCATCTTGGCGCCGTTGCCGGGGAGGCGTTAGAGTTTGATTTAAATCTGCTTTCATTTGATTTTATTTGCATTGTGCTTCTCATTGACTTGATTTGGGCTTTTCATTTCAGATTTGCACAAGAAGTGGAGCATGGAGATTGGACTTGACACTTGAGCCCATTGGAGAAGAGCTTGCTGAATTGTTTTCAAATTTGTTTTTAAGTCAGAATTTTAGATAGAAGAGTGTGAGAGAAATTTGTAGTGAGGTTTTCATGTACTCTGTGCATGTACAGAGATTTCTTTCCCGTTGGCATGTAATAATTGGCTTTTGGTGGTTTGAATGTTTGGAATTAGTTTATAGTATCACTTTATATTTTCTTAGTTAAATTTCATTTCATTTAGTTCAAAAACCAAATAAAAATCTAAAATCTAAAATCTAAACAAACTTCCAAATCGATCTTTCATGATAGCCGTTTGTTTTGCAATTAAAAATTTCATCTTCTTAAGATTAGAATCACTTGTTTTAGGATATTCATCATTTTAATTGTCATTTGAATTCTATTTCTTTTTCTTGCATTGAAGAGTGTGGGGAAAGGTAAGACTTCCATCGCTTGTTTCATACATTAGACTTAGCATTAGAAAATCATTGTTTGGACTTGCTTTGTTGCATTTCATATTTGTAAAAGGGACTGCTTAAGGGCATCACCCTTTAGAAAAAATAAAAAGAAAGTGAGGGATTTCATCACCCTTTCCTTTGCCCAAAAATCACAAAAATTTTCACATTCTTGCATTTGCCTAAATTTTCAATAAAAACCAGTAGACGTGGCCCTAGGGTTCATAATTAGATTTATCCTTTCTTAATTTCAAAACTTCTCTTTAAGTCTGGTGTCTAGGATTAGAGGTTAAAAAGCTTATGTTTAAGTGAGCTAGAGGTTATTTAATTGGGTCCTTGCAAAAGCAAGGGGGGCCTCCCTCTACTCCACCTCTTACCTGGCCGGTACAAGAAGAGTTAGGATTGGATTTAAGCAAGTATAAATCCAATTTTGAGAAAAATAACATAGGTCCAAGGAACACTTAGTATTTAGGTTAATTTGTTTTTAAAAGTGTTTGCTTGTTTGTGTTTGTACATAAAAATTCAAAAATCAATAAAAATTTAAAAAGTTCAAAAATCATAAATAGAAGTCTTTTCAATGTGCATGCTTGGTAGACGCTCCCTAAACTTAGATTTGGCCCAACCTATAGACGAGATTGAAAGATTCTTTCATAGGATGGCCAACCAAGACCAGAACCAAGTTGCTAGGAATGTAGAGGAGGTCGCCCAGACAGATGAAGGAGTACTTTATTCCTTCTAATTATCAGCCTGCTACTTGCATCAGGCCGGAAATTCCTGCATATCATTTTGAAATCAAGCCTGGAACCATTCAAATGTTACCATCTGTTTATGGCAATCCCAATGAAGATCCCTATAAGCATATATATGAATTCCTAGAGATTTGTTCCACTGTCAGGATCCAAAATTTCACTGAAAATGCTTTGAGACTGACTCTATTTCCATTCTCTTTGAAAGATAAGGCCAAACATTTGTTAGGAACCATAGGGAGAACCATCAGAACATGGCCAGAAATGCAGTAGGAATTTTTGAAGAAGTTTTACCCCATTGGCCGCACCAACACCATGAGAAGAGCAATAACTGGATTCTCCCAACACCCGGGAGAATTAATGCATGAATCATGGGAGAGATTGAAAGAGTTGCTTAGAAAATGTCCCTACCATGGTCTGTCGAGGTGGCAAATAGTCCAAGCTTTTTATGAAGGTTTGACAGAATCAAATAGGCAGATGGTTGATGCCTCGTGTGGAGGAGCATTTATGACTAAGAGCGAGGATGGGGCATATGATCTGTTTGAAACATTGAGTGAGAATTCTATCAATCATGCCTCACTCCACTCTTATAAGTGGGCACAAGGACCATCAAAGAAGGCAGGGTTGTATGAATTAAGAGGGAGAGAGAGTCAGATTCGAGGGTAGATAATCTGTTAGCTAGACTTGACCAGAGATTGGAGTAGAAGTTAGAACAAAAATTTGATCAATTACTGTCTTTAACTGGGTGATCCACACCCAAATTTTCTCAACCACCTGAAACTTGTTCTATGTGTGCTAGCTCAGCTCACTCCACCAATGCTTGTCCCACTACTGCCCAATTTCCCCCTTTCATTCAAGAACAAGTCCAAGTTGCCCAAGGTTTCTACAAACCCTCTTATGATCCATATTCTAACACATACAACCCTGGCTAGAGAAACCATCCAAATTTTTCTTGGAAAAATCAATCTGAACAAGTGTCTCAACCTTCCTTTAAGCAACCCATGTACGGTCAATCCTATCCCAATCAGAATCCAAGATTTGGCCAATCTTCTTATTCCAAACCTCCACAAGTCCAAGGAAATCAAAATTCCAATCAATTTGCTCATACAATTTCCAGCAACCTTCATATAATCAACCACCACCTCCTCAGCCTAATTGGGAAGATAAAATGAATCAACTCCAAAACATGATGGTGACTCTGTGCCAAACTGTGCAAGAACAACAAAATCAATATCAAAATCAAAATCAAAATTTTCAACAAAATTTGGCAAGAATAGAGTCCCAAATTGCTGATGTATGTCATAGGAGGGTGTCACGTCCTGAGAGTTATGCAGCGGATATCAATAATGCAGAATAATTCGAGTCGATATCCCGAGATGTGAACAGTCGGAAAATAAGCCTCTAGCTAGCACGCACTAAATGTATAACAACATAGATCATCATAGGGCCCAAATATTGAACTCAATGGAAATGTATTCAAATCTCATATTTGTTTCAAAGGAACTAATATAGGACTAAGACTCATTAAAAAGAAAAGTACATTTTATTCCTCACTTCCTACTACACGTTCTAACACTCAAAATAAACTAACTAAAGATAGACTCATATTTGGAACACTCATCACTCGGACGCATTCCCATCCTCAACTTGCTCCTCCTCTTGAACATCATAGTCACCTAGATTGGGTAAAAGTAGGGAATGAGCAAACTAGCCAGTAGGATTTATATCTCAATGTGCGGGCAATGATATAAGTGATTAACATTTTAGAACTAGGTAAGCATGATGAATGTCATGATATGCATGTGCGAATAAAACTCATTAAAATATGATACATGGACAAGCTAGATAGAGTGATCACGATAGAACAAGATTTTTGAACAAGATGACAAGATAGAACTAGCAATAGATCACTTTGTACAAGCACGCAAGATCTCACTTGATGTCAAGAACGCAAGATATCACTATTTGCAATAAATGCAAGATGGCCATATCACGCAAGCAAGCAAGCACGCACGAGCACGATCATGTAACACTAATCAGGCACGTAGACACTAATGTACACCAAGAAAAGATCCATCAAGAATGTACACCAGGACACGTGTATGTGGTTATTGTATCTATCATTCAACACGACACGCATGACTCCCAGCGCAGATGCAACGCCAGTAATCATTATACCCTATGGTTAATAGTATATTCATGACTCTCCGTCACTGGGGCTAGACTGGAGCCCTTGGACACTAGCCGTGTCCGGTCAGCATCTCACTTAAATTTTAAATGTAGATACCCACAGTCATTAATAATGGCCAATGAGAGTTTCAATAAGCAAGCATGTGTAATGTCATGTTCATGTCGATGATGAGAACAAGTAATAATTAAATTGAACATGATTCCATGATAACAATGGTCAAGAGATAAATTTGGCAGCATAACAGTACGATCTATACTTTAGTTCAATGTTTACATTAATGGCTTTAGTCTAGATTGTAAATCACACTCACGAGAACAAGAAGAGAAAGGAAGTGCACGCTAACTTCTGGGTACTTCAATGGTACAACCTGCTCGTCGGCCATGTGGGAATCCATGGTCAGATGAGACTTACGGAGCTCTTAGAGAAAAGGTCACTAGTCTACTGATTCGGAATGACCGGTAGAGAGCTTCCAAATCCCCAAGAAAGGGCTGCCTAGAAGTGCAAGTGTGTAGTGATGTACGCGTGTCAATTCACAATCCATCGGTCTCAAACTCGCGGAAAACACTTAACATGATGGCATGCAATGAACAATGCATTTAACTACACATGGGTTTGCAAGATTTTAAGATAATAATTATCATTTTAATCAAGCTAGAATAGTAACAAGAGCGAATCACAAGTTTCATGAATGATCAAGTCATTAAGAGAATATTTAGAATACTGTTCATGTAATTATAGTTTTTAAATGGGTTAACCACTTTTAAGCCATTAATAACCATCATGCAATGACTAGACCAAAAACATGCAATTTACACATTAAACACCAGGTTAAACAGACCTCGGGTATAGCGGTAAATTTTGTAAAAGAAATAAGTGGTGTTTCACGTAAAATTCTGAGAACGCGACACACCCCAGTAAGGGTCGCGACGGGGTCGGGACAGAACACGACAAGGGTATGTACAGAACGCGACAAGGCAGTCAGATCAGGCAGAGAGATAGCAACGGGGCGCTCGTCGTGTTCAAAACATGACGAGTGTGCTGTCGTGACAAGACCTCATAATGCGGCCTATCGGGCCATCGCGTTCACAGGGTCTGCGCCTGAATCCGACAGAGAAAAGACATGTTCTTGCATTGCAGTCTAGGACTGCCTTATATTGACACAGGGGGCTTCGAAAATAGAGAAAAAGTTGTACAGTGCATGAAAAATCACGAAACTAGTTTTAAACCAACCTAGACATGCAAGGGTGCTTCCAGTAAATCGAAATTAGAAAACACTGATGGTTTCGACAGGATTTAATCAAGTCTAACATGAGGTATAGAAGACTGAGGACAATCAAATGCAAGATTTATTTTGCAAGGTATGATGCTGAAATAATTAGGGATTTTAGGACAAAAGTCTCATCATGAAAGTTGTTGGGAACATGGAATAGATGCAGACTATGATTTTTAAATAATTTTAAACGAGCTCGAGATGCATGATAATTCGACACAACGTAAAAGCCAAGTGCAACCCGAAAACACAGTGTCATGCAGCGACTCTCTTGCCATGCTTATAACTCTCTAACTGTTGACATTTAGACAAAATATTCAACATAAAACATGACGATTACAATAGTAGAAAAACTTTCATGTTGTGGGTTTGCTCTAATTCGGTCTTGAATCACATGCAACATATAATGAACGGGAAAAGCCCTGATAGTGCGCGACTTGGGGAAAATGCTTATAATTCAAAATCTACTCATTGGAATTCGATGAAGCCAGTGGGAAATGAAAGTTAACTTGATGCTCCACACATTGGTATAGTATATGTTAAGGTTTGGCCCGAGAAAACCTACCTTCTGGGTTGAAGAATTCCCATTTTTCCAAAAAACTAGTGTTCAGACCACTTGGAGGAAAACGCTTAATACTCCGTGTATACTGCATGGAATTTGGGCATTCCACTTGGGTTAGAACGTAGACTTGACCCTATTTCCAGGGGTATAGGCCTTGCAAGGTTTGGTTATGGTTTGACTCACCTTTGGTCGACTTCAAGTGGACAGTTTGTCCAGGTCGCAGCAGACGAGAAGGGGAAGAAGAACGGCTTGGTGTGGGCGATCTCCTGCTCCCCAGCCACCAAGAACTCCTCCACACGACCCCAACAAGATGTAAACTCGTCCCCAAGGGTTTGGTGGAGAGTATTTAGGCTACCATGGTGTTTAGGAGTCCTATTGTGACTAGGAAAGAAGAGTTACGGTTTTGGCTTGTTAGTTTCCTAATTTGAGGATTTCTTCCTCTATTAGAGTGTGTGAGGCTTTAGGAAACCTCCCACCATAGTTAATCACAAATTTGGGTTGCCAAGAATACATGTGTTTATCCCAATTCAACTCAAATTGCCTCTTTCTAATTTCAGCCTATTTAGAGTTACGAATTTCCATGCATTTTCTAGCTTTATTTGATTTTTGGGCTAAATGATGTCCATTGTCCCAATTATGATATTGGGTCATTAATATATAATGTTGGAAGTCTCTCCAACACTTTTATTTAATTTTTTATTGCGTCATATTTCCGTGTTAACGGTTTTTCGACTTGTTTCCTAATATGGATAATCGGTCATAATAACTCTTAAACCTAGCCCAAATGATTTTTATTGACCCAAATTTCTTAATGGGTCATTGGAGGATATTATTTGATGTCCATATATGATTTTTATTTAATTTCCTAACTCATCCAAGTACGTGCGATAATGATTTTCGACTTATTTATGAATTACGATAATAAGTCGCAAAACACTTTAAAATTGGCTAATCCAATTTTTTTGGCACAAATTTCTTTGTGGAACATTTAGGAGTAATGTGTGGGGTTGATTTATAATTTTTACGGAATTTTCTGATGTGTTTTAGCACATACGATAATGATACGTATGTTTTAAATACTCTGATATTATGGAAAATATTTATTTTTATTTATTAAATTTTTTTATGTAATTAAAATTTTCGGGGTGCTACAGAGGGAGTCAGGTCAGTTGCCAAGTCAAGCAATAGCAAACCCAAGGAACAACCCTCTCAGATTTTATCAGAATCAGCAATACCATCAGACCCAGGGGTACAGACCACCACTTGCTCGCCAAAATGCACCTCCACCATCAAACACACAACAAGCTTTTGTCCAAAACATTCCAGCACCACAAACTCAGAATCAACCTATACAACAGGACCATCCTCCTACCCAAGCTAGGGGCCCTCAAGTAGAAAATGTAAAAACTGTGTCTACCTTAAGAAGTGGAAAAATTAGAACAAATCCTCACCCACACATGTTAACATTGCATGAGGATAAAGAAAATGAAAATGAATTGAAATTGAAGAAGAGATTGAGGGAAATGTTGAAAAATCCAAGGGAAAAGAGAAAATAACTGAAGAATCTTTAGACAAAATCAAATGAGTGAAGACCCAAGTTGTTACATTCCAAGAGTCCCTTTTCCTGAAGCTTTAAAGCCAAAATCCAAAAACAAACCAACTGGTAATGAAGAACTCTTGGAACTTTTTAAGCAAGTTCACATCAACATTCATCTCCTTGATGCCATCAAGCATATGCCTGCCTATGCCAAATTTCTAAAAGAAATGTGTACTCCAAAACATGAAGTGAGAAACAAAACTGAAACAATCATTCTTCCAGAAATTGTGAGTACCATTGTCTTAAACCAACTCCCTAAAAAACTCAAAGATCCAGGCACTCCACTAATTCCTTGCACCATCGGTGGAGTCACTTTTGAAAGCGGCCTTTTAGATTTGGGAGCCAGTGTCAATCTCCTACCTTCTGCTATCTTTGAGAAATTCAAATTAGGAGAATTGAAACCCACTTCTGTTGTCCTTCAACTAGCCGATCGTTCTGTCACCACTCCTAAAGGCTTAGTTGAGGACGTTATTGTGAAAATCAATGATTGTTACTTCCCTGCCAATTTCATCATTCTGGACATGAACACTCCTCAAGATTTAACTCAGTCCACCATCATCCTTGGTAGACCTTTTTTGGACACAGCTAGGGCTAACATTGATTGTGCTACCGGGATGATGGATATAT
>CM024756.1:96437425-96560379 GCA_014218235.1 Colocasia esculenta | reverse complement strand
CCGCGTTGTACGTAGAGCGGATTGTTCCTTTGCATGGAGTGCCGATCTCTATCTGTGTCAGACAGGGATCCTCGCTTCACTTCTGGGTTCTGGCGCAGTTTCCAGAGAGCTTTGGGGACAGAGTTGGCTTTTAGTTCCACCTACCACCTCAGTCAGACGGTCAGTCAGAGTGGACTATCCAGACTTTGGAGGACATGCTTAGAGCTTGTTGCTGGAGTGGCAGGGGTCGTGGACAGCTCACTTGCCGTTGGTCGAGTTTGCATATAATAATAGTTATCACTCCAGTATCGATTTGGCACCATATGAGGCTTTGTACGGACGACCGTGTCGCACTCCTCTTGACTGGTTCGAGGTTGGCGAACGAGTTGTCACGGGACCGGAGTTGGTTCAGCAGTCAGTGAGGTAGTTCAGCTTGTGAGACAGAGGCTTCAGTCAGCTCAGAGTCGGCAGAAGAGTTATGCAGATCAGCGAGACGACCGCTCGAGTTTCAGGTAGGAGACCAGGTGTTTGTTCGTGTGTCTCCTATGAAGGGAGTGGTGAGGTTCGGTAAGCGTGGGAAGTTGAGTCCTCGCTTTATTGGCCTTTTACCATTTCTGAGCGTGTCGGGAGTTTGGCGTACAGACTTGAGCTTCCGTCAGAGTGGCAGCAGTGCACGACGTGTTTCACGTGTCGATGCTTTGGAGGTACCTTTCTGACGAGTCTCACGTTCTGCAGAGTGCAGAGTGGTCTGAGGTGACTCCAGTGTTGACTGTACCGAGTTTCCGTTGCACATTGAGGATCGCCGAGTTCAGAGGTTGAGGAACAAGGCAATCCCTTTAGTTCGGTGTTGCGTGGCAGTGGCACTCCGGTGGTGAGTCGACATGGGAGCAGGAGGACGAAATGCGCGAGCATTTCCGTACCTCTTTGGTGAGTTTTCTTTCCTTGAGTTGTTTGAATTTTGAGGGCAAAATTCCTTAAGGGGGGAGAGCTGTAAGGTCTCGGGTCTTTAATGGATCCTTATTGGGTCTGTAGAGTTCCTGTGTAGTGACGGCAGGGCTTGCCGTTGAGTCTGAGTCAGCGTCCAGCGATGTGGACGTCTGAGCTTGAACTCAGCGACAAGTATGTGGACGTTAATCTGTAGGCGGTTCAGTGGCGGCCATTGATGTTGACGTCGACTAACCAGTCCTGTTGAAATAGGGCAGCCCGAGAGCAGAGTTCCTTCTTTCTTTTTCTCCTCCTTCCTTCTTAGCCTTTCTTGATTCCTATAGCTTCTGTTGAGTGATTTGAGCTCGTGGGAAGCTTCTGGATCGTGTGGCGTCGCTAGTTCGGGCGGGAAAATCGAAGGTTTTGGCGTGATTCGCGCGGAGTCTTCGGGGAGATCCGGCGATTGGTGGCGTTTGGGGATTCTTAAGGCGTTCTGAGGTAGGGACTTAACCCCTATAACCTTCCCCAGCAAACCAGCATGTCCAATTAACTTATTGATGTGCAAATCATGGTTTAGGGTTTGGGTTATATCATGCCGGAATGAGGGTGGTTTGGATAATCTAGGTGTTAGATTGTCTAATTATGATGTTTGGTAGTGTAGATTGATGAGAGGAAGTGTTTCCCTCCATCAGTCAGAGTTTAGTTAAGTGTTTCTGCCCATTAGGACTGATTCGGGTCAGTTCTGGGTATGGGAGCTGAAGATATCAACGTCCACATTTGTTGACGTTGAGATCTTCAGGGTGAATAAACGACAAGGTCGACTGCCATTTAGTTCCTGTTAACGCATGAGGGTTGCCGTTTACCCCATGTTTGGCGGCAATCGATCAGGCCGTTTATATCCTGTCTCCCAGCAGACTTAAGTTGTGTGATTAGAGGCGATTGACATGTGATGTCCGCCCTAATAACACATATGGGCCAGGCTTAGAGTGTGACTCCGCCTGTGCATAGTAGTAGTTGTTTGTGGCGAGGTGTTTTACTACTGTACGGGGTTTCAGACGTTGAGTGTGTTCCGTCTGTGTACGCGCGTTGCGTTACCGTGTACCCGTTCCTGTTGTGTTACCTAGGCGTGGGTGCGACTCCGTCTAGACGACTAGCGTGTGTTGTCCTCCGCTAGTGAGCCGGGACATCGAGTGCGACTCTGTCCTGTGCGTACTCCTTTTGGTGGTTTTGAGCCGGTCTCCGTGGAGCCCCTTCTCTACCGCTAGGGTCAAGCGTAGGGGAAAACCGGTCGTGGACCAGACGCGAGAGAGGCGTCTGTAGTGTGCACACGTGGCTGGGGTTGAGAGCCTCTGTGGTGACGGGACGCCGAGCCACAGACCCTAGCTGAGTCCTACTTGCTTGTGTGTGTGAGTGTGTGTTACTGAGCTGTGTGGTTTACAGTTTTGTGTGGTGCGACGTGTACTTACTTTCTGTTTTTACTTTCCGCACTTTAGATTGTTACCGGTGGGGTTACTTTTCCCTACTGGGTCTCTTTCTTGAGACTCACTCCCTTCCTTTCAGGTGGTCTTCGTCGACTCCCGTTCCAGGCGAGTCTAGCCACCTCGTGTTGGTGCTCCCTAGCTGCAGTGAGTAGTACCTTTTTGTTGTACTTCTGTACTCTGTGTACTTTGTCTCAGACTCTGAGGTTGTATATGATATGTTCATATAGTGGAATTTTACTGCTTTGCATGGTGTGTATCTTCTTACATATAGTCTCCTCGGACTCTAAATTCCTACCCTTCCGAGCTTGTCTCGTGGGTTAGCGGGTCAGAATTCGGTTACTACTGGTTGTTACTGGTAATGCGGATTCTGGGTCGTTACAAAGGCCTCTGGAGGCTGGTTTGGGACTTCTTGGGACAGCCCAAGGAGACTTCACCAAGCTTTTGATCCCTTTAGAGTATACCTAAAAGGCAGTACCCTACCCATAGTGTTCATGTATGGTCTAGGATGGTTTTACATTTTTTATGTATTTTTTCCTCGTGGTCCTAGACCCCAAATTCACCCATCTTTGGAGCTCGGGTTATGTTTTTGCACAGACCTGACCTTAATGACAATATCCCTTGCCGCTAAGATCATGCTTAGCGTCCAGCGATTATGCCGCTAACATTAATTAGCGGCCATAGCTTGCCGCTAAGTTCATCTGAGTAGAACAGCACGCTGTTCTGCCCATCTATATGATTAATTTCGATATGTTTCACGATGAGGATATAATGTAATCTCTTATATGCTATGTATACTAGTGAATGTGGTGTGTAGATGGATTTTGTGGAAGGTGGTAAATGATAGAGTTTATTTATTCCATGGAAATACATGTATGATGAGTTGCTAATCTTGTCAACCCTTTGTTTGTATGATTTAGGACGAGTCTGAATGTCCTAATTTTATGGGTCATGCATGTATTAGTCAGTCTATGTTCTGAAATTCTGAGATTTTTCCATACTTGTGTGAATTAGTGAAAATGTTGTTTGGGAAATAGAAATCATGCGTAGGTCATGATAAATCTTCGGTAAATCATGTATTGCCCACAACTTTCAGGAATAAATTCTGTAGCTCCATGCCTGTTAGGGCTCAGACAGTGAGTTGTTAAAATTGTGCTTGTGTTCAACTCCATGTTAAATCGAATTGCGGATAGCATGTGGAATTAATGTTAGATTTTCTGTAATTTCATTTTAGCTTAGAAAAATCTGAAATTTTGCATGAAGAACCCTAACCCGAAATTAACCTGTGGTTAAAATTTCAGGTCATTTGGACCAGTATATGATGCAATATGAATTTTCCACGTAAAAATGTGAAACTATGCATGCCGTTGTAAAAATGATTTGATTTTATATATAGCAACCTGATTAGTGAAATTTCCTGAGCACTAAAATTTTGTAATTGTAGTGTCATGTCAGGAAAACAGAGCACCATGTGTGTGAATGAGTGAATGAGTGAGATGTGAGTGTCATGTGCTAAACTAAGTGCTTAAATCGGAAAACGTGTAATGTGTAAATTGTGCCAAGTGTGACATTGCTTCCACAGAGGGCAGTGGAACCGTATCAGGGAAAAGTCCCCTTGAGAAGGTTCAATGTGTTGTGACCCTAAGGGCATTAGGGGGAAATCCTAGAGGTGGACAAGTACCACTGGTTAGGGTGGAGACTTGTTCTCCCGGTCTGCGCAGTCCAAGAGTCGCCATTGTATTGCCTAGATGGCGTCTATGTGATGTGATGTGTTGTGTCCTTCTTTGGTGGTTTGGACTATGTGTTACGGCACTAAATGTGAATGTGTAAATGTGTATGTGTTCATGTGAAAAATGTGAATGTGAACAATGTGTAAAAGTGCATGTGTAAAGTGTGAAATATGCGAATTTGAAATTGTGTAAAATGTGAAACCAAAATGTGAGGATGTGAGTTGTAATCCATGTTATGACAATCTGAAATCATGCTGAAACAGTAGCTTTACTATGTTATGATCATGTTTATGTATGCAAAATGCCTAGAATCCATGCTAGGGATAATTGTAAGCATATATAAACAACTTCCATACTTGATTGTTCACATGTTGTGATTTAAATCGTTGTTGTAGGTCTCATGTGTTAGATTATGGTTGCTAAAGCATGTAAAACCAGCAAGTTTAAAGCATGTAAAATGGTTATGTATATGTGTAGGAATGTGTAGATTCCATGTTAGGTATGTTTCCTTCATGCATGCTCGGAAATTCATGTTAATGGCTTTCATGTCTTAGTGGTTGAAGGTAGATTTCTATGTGAGGAATGAATAGAAGCATGTGATAGGTGATTCTATTTTAGGAAATCTGAAAGCATAGTCCATGTTTTAAATTGTAGATTCACCATGATAGGTGTTAAAATTTAATGTCAAGCATGCTACATGTTGTGTCTTGTGAATGTGTATGTAGAACCTACTATGATATGTGCATGTACGGTATGTGTAGAATTACTTGCGGAGTCTTTTAGACTCACTACTTGCTTCGGCGTACAGGTGTAGTTGGTGACGAGACACTTGTGGAGGAGACGTTGGAGACCGACTCCGAGCGCGGAGATTAGAGTGCTGGAGTACTTGTGACATTTTGTGATTTTCATAGTATGTAAATTGAATATTGTACTAGCATTATCATGGAAGAATGTATAAGTATGGAACATCTATGTATTTGATTTTCAGCAATTTAAATTATGTGGATTTTTAGTTCTCTAAATGTTATCGAATCATGTTGTTAAATGTGGATGATGAATGAATGAAGACAGTGGTTTCTTTTACTTCCGCTACTCTGTTCTTATATTCACGTGTATCTCAGCTGAATGTCATTGTTAGGTAAATGTCCCACTGTGATGACGCTCGCTATACCGATGTGGGGTGGTATAATCGTACCGGTATAATGAGGGTCGTCGTATGGCCAGAGGCGATGGGCCAGTTGGAGGTTCACAGGCTCCAGCTCAGCAGGAGCCAGATCAGACAGGCATACCATTACCACCCCCACCACCACCTGTGGACTATGGAGCATTGATGCAAGGACTTGTGCATGCAATGCAGACCTAGGCACAGATGGCAGCTGCCTTGCAAGCGCAAGTGCAGGCTTAGGTTGGTACTTATGAAGTAATTACCAAGTTGTTGATTTGAAGAATCCAACTAATGACTCGACTTGGATGTAGGCACAGGCACCTGCTCATGAGGCAGGCATTGGAGGTGCATCGATGATGGAGCGGTTCAGGTAAATGACTCCACCTTTCTTAAGGGGGAGAGTGATCCAATCATGGCGGAGAGTTGGTTGCGTAAGACAGAGAAGATATTTCGTGCTATACAATGTACGGAAGAGGAACGGGTGACTCTGGCCACTTATATGCTGCAGGTAATGAAGATTCTAGAAGTGTTGTGTGTTTTTTTTTAGTGCACTCTTAGATTCATCTATCTTCTTTTGCAGGAGCGTGCCGATGTGTGGTGGTCGTCAGTACTATGCACACAGTTCGGGGATGGAGCTGTTGATTGCATGGACCGAGTTTGTTCGCTTGTTCAGAGCAAAGTATATTCCAGAGCATGTGCAAGATCTCATCGAGCAGGAGTTCTTGACATTGACTCAAGGGTCAATGAGTGTGCTACTGTATGAGGCTAGATTTGCAGAGCTGTCGAAGTATGCGCCTCACATAGTAGCTGATGAGCGGAGGAAAGTGAAGAAATTTGTCTTGGATTGAAGCCGTCCTTAAGGACTAGACTTGTAGCTTTCGGGCATCGTTCGATGGATGAGGCATTATCAGCAGCATGTATGCAAGAGGTAGAGATGGAGGTGTATCTAGAGGAGAAGAGGGCTTCGTTGAAGAGGCCTAGATCAGCATTTCAGCGGCAAGACAAGAGAAAGAAGACTCCAGTGTTCCACCCAGGGCAGTAGTACCAGCGAGAGTGGCTGCACTGACTATGAGCAGTAGTATAGTTGCGAAGAAGCCTTTGTGTTCTCAATGTAGGAAGCGTCACGGAGGAGACATTTGTAGGTGCTTGAGGTGTGGTGATAAGAACCACAAGATCCGTGATTGTCCAAAAATGGCACAACAGAGTGCAGCAGCAGCAGCGGCACCAGCAGCAGCTAGACCAGCATCGAGAGAAGCAGGGAGACCCAGGGGTCAGGCTCGAATTTTTGCTTTAGCGAGAGATGAGGCTGAGTTGGCAGAGCACGTCACAGAAGGTACGATTTTGATTCTGGGAATGCATACTCGTGTTTTATTTGATACTGGTGCTACGCATACTTTTATCTCTGAGAATTTGCAAAGGTCTTAATGAAGGAGTCTGATTTAGTTCCTGAGGTCTTTGAGGTTCTGTTATCTGTTCACACCCCAGCTGGAACCATGTTGACTGGGCAGTGTTTTTCTTCCTTCCCTATGTGTATTAAAGAGTGAGATTTGCCTGGTAGTTTTTATCTGTTGAAGATGAAGGACTATGATGCCATTTTGGGCTTAGATTGGCTCGATGAGCATTACGCCCTATGGATTGTAGGAAGAAGATCATTATTTTCCGGATTCTGGTGAAGATGAATTTTCCATCCGTTACCCAAGAATATGACGGGTAAGTTTGTGATCTCAGCTCTGAAGGCAACTCGAATGTTGAGTAAGGGTTGTAGCAGTTTTCTTGCTAGTGTTGTGATAACTGTGGATTCGAAGAAGGCACTGACTGTAGAAGATATTGAGGTTGCCCGATACTTCAGTGATGTTTTCCCCGAGGACTTGTCTGCTAGTTATGTGTGTCCTCAAGCCAATCATAACTTGTATATTCTTGTTCTTTCATAATAATAATAAGGCTTTATATTCTTTATGTGTAATTCGTTTGCCGTTTCATTATGAAGTCCATGAATATGCACAATGGATATTAATTATGATGAGATCATAACAATGGGATTAATATCCTTTAAACGTATATCTTATTGTTCCTAGTCGGAGGATATTTGTGAAGGACATCAAATATCCGGTTAGACTAGTACAGGTTGCACCTGCACATATGATGAGGGTGACTGGTCTCATAGTCACTGTGTTGAGACACTAAGGTGAATCTGTAGGTGCTCATTAGAGAATGAGTTCACTGAACTGATCCGTTATGAATCGTTGGATGGTAATATTACCTAACTGTCAACCAGCTAGACTCATTGTCACAGTGGCGTGATTGGTCCTGAGACCTAAGACACCAAGGACACCTTGTCGGTGGTCTTCTAGGTTTTGACCTTAACTTATAGATCTCTAGCCATGAGGTCTTAATCAGTTAAGCGTTCAGATCTAGCGGAATACCTTCGAAGGTGATTGTGTGGTAAATATGGGATCGCTCGCTCTCGGTAATAAGAGAGTGAATGCTCTAGGGAAAGATGTCTGATAGTCCCTGGCCAGGGCAAGACTACTTATCAGAAAAGGAGTTTTCTGATATTGCTATGCGGCATCTAAACCAAGTGAGTGCACATATTAGGGTTTGACGGTTGACCATACCCTAAGTGCGCTCGGGAGTATTGTACGAGCGAGGGATTATAGTCACGTGGTATCAGTTGACAAAAAGGGTTCCTTGATTGGGTTGCTGAACCCCATTACTTTCCAGGATCAAGTGGTGTTGCTTGGCACCCAATTGATTGGAAGCCCGGTCAATTATCGTGAGATGACAATTGATTGTGTAATTAATTAATATGAGATATTAATTAATTACAGAAATCAATAAAGAGTTATTGGACTTAGTGGGCTGAAAACTGGACTAGCACTTGGGCCTAGAGGGTCACACGCAATAGAGTTCCGAGCAGACTCGGCAGGATGGTCGTTATAGACAATAACTGTTTTTTGTGAAAAACTACAGTGTCTATAAATATATGTGGAGAGTCAACCCTGGTCAGGCTACAGGTCTTCTCTCTTTGCCGCCCCCCTCCTCTCTCTCTCCTTGGGGCGCCACCCTCTCTCTCTCTCACGTCTCACCGGCACATGGTGTAGCTGAGATCCGGGAGACGCGTGGAGACCGAGGAGATCCCGTCTGCATCCGGAGCTCGCGTGGATACGTCTAGAGGCCGGACACCTGAACGGCTTGAAGCACCAGCGCCTCCAGCGCTACCACCTCCCCGGATTCGGGAGTTTCGCAACCCCGCAAAGGTAAAGATCAGATCTTCCTGCGCGTGGGTTTCCGTTTTGTTCGATTCCGACCACCGGCAACGATATTAAATGGAGGGAATTGCGTTTCCGCTGCGCTCTGAACGATTCGTTACAGTGGTATCAGAGCCAGGTTGCTGGCTCGGTCAGAATCGGCACCATGTGAACGTTATTTCATGTGTTTTGTCAATTCACGTTCTGCATGAATCGCCAAGTTTGCTGCTTTCCCGGGTCGTTCATGGGATGAACAACTGCTTCTTGATGTTTGAGAATCGTTCTCGGTATCAAGGGCATCGCGAAGAACCCTTTGTGGCTTCGTTTGGGCCTCTGTAGAGGTCACACAGCCCTCTGCAAGATGCCGCCGCCATGCTCCTTGGACAGTCCAAGATGGGGGCGATTTCTACAATTTTTGGGTTTTTCGGGATGCGTTTTTTGGGTTTGTGGGGCGCCACTGCCGCCGACGTCGCCGGCACTGTCCGCGGCCGCCGGTGGTGGCGCGGAGGCCGGCGGGGTCGGCCCGCCGCGGCCCTGCGCCACGGTGCGACGGCGGCTAGGGTTTCACCCTAGCCCCCCCCCCCCCCCGTTTCGGGCGGAGGGGTGACCCCACGCGGGTCCGCCCGCAGGTAAGTCCCGAACGGGCCGCGGGCGGATCCGACCGGCCCCCAACCCCCCCCCCCCCCTTTTAAGATTTTAAAATGTTTTTAAAGTGTTTAAAAGCAAGAAAAATTCTAAAAATTCCAAAAAATTATGAAAATTTTTTAAGGTTTTTAAAATTGTTTTAGCTCTCTGTAAATTAATTTTCAAATGTTTGACCCCTTGCTTAATTAGTTTAAGGGAATTCTAAAATCGTTTTAGTTATTTCCTATCATCTAAATAATGCATGTTAATTAATTTAAGAATGTGATTCTTATTAAATTAATTAATAGAAAATTTATGTGGATTCATGCAGTAACAACGAATGGAATTTATCTAAAGTTGTTTAGATGTTATCCATGTTAGCTAAATTGTTTAGTTAAATGGTTTTCAAAATATAATAGTATATTTTTGAAATAAAATTATTTCAGAAGTAATTATGTGATAATTGCTTATTGATGCATGTGATGTTGATGTATGGATGGATGATCATGGACCTAGATTTCATGTGATGATTGTTATGGTTTATGGCTTGTGATGTAATTTAATGAGGACTGTGTGCCTCCTTCTCTCCCTCTATTAAATCCGGGTTGTACATTCTATCTCCTTCATGTTATGTACTCCCCTTGACTTGTTCAAGGTTTCTTATTATTATCTGATGTATATTTATGGGCCTGTGAGTCCAATTTAAATGTTACTTGTAATTTTAAGAATCAGATTGGCGGAGATGGAGGAGAGTACCATGCAAGGCCTTCCTGGAGATAGAGTTACATCAAGCAAGAGCATTTGATGCGGGGCAGCCATATGTTTGCCATTTAATTGTGGATTACCAACTGGCTCTGGTAATGACACTCTAGGTTAAAGTCCATGATCATCCATTGTTTTTCTTCATATATGTGATATATGTGGAATGTGTTATGATATATATAATTAAATATATATATGATATTCCAAATTCTATATATCAATAGCACGCAGATATAGAGACCAAGATAAAATATGTTAAAATCCCTCCTCGTTCAAACTTTTAGCCGTAGCGTAATCATTTAGAATGAATTATGTGGACCTCCATCATTATAGTTTTAGGATTGGCATTAGATCGGGCAAGTTTGTTGTGCTATCCACAAGGCTTGCCAAATCTGATGCCAGTCTAAAACTATGGCATGGTGATGCCTTAAACGGGGTAGAGGAACGGTGTAGCTTTGTTGTGCTATCCACAAGGGCTACATCCGAATCTATGGTCGTTACGTAATGATGGTATTGCTTAGACTGGATTTAATGGCTTGTTGTGCTATCCACAAGGTCATTAAAGTTCAGGGGCCGAAATAAGATCGGATATTGCAAGAGTTGCAAGTATCAAGAGTTGACCGCTTTCAGATCATAGTATGGTTTGTTGTGCTATCCACAAGATCATGCTATGAGTCTGTGAGATTCCGATCCCCACTAGGAGACCGTCGGTGTCTCCCATTCTATATATCTGAGGGTTATACAGTCTGTCGGAAAATAGTGGGAGCTAATCTTGATTAAAGTCCAAATCTAGATTTAATTATTATTATGAACATTTGCTAATTGTGTTTACATTTCCTTTATTGGTAAAAATGTCGTCGGGTAACCCACTCCATGGCATACTGGATGCCAACAAATTGACAGGCCCGAACTACTCGGATTGGCTCAGAAACCTAAAGATTGTCCTCAGGTCTGAGCACATTACCTATGTCCTAGAAGGTGAGATCCCCGCTGAACCACCCCTAGATGCACTTGAAGGGGAAACGCTTGAATTTGCGAAGTGGATGGAGGATTCCACTCTGGCCCAATGCTACATGCTAGCCTCAATGAGCAATGAGTTGCAAAGGCAGCATGAGAATATGGATGCTAGATCCATCATGCAGCACTTGCAGGAGCTCTTTGAAGAGCAGAGCAGGGTAGAGAGATATGAGATATCCAAAGCCCTGTTCAGAGCTCGTATGGCAGAGGGCTCTTCAGTACAGACTCATGTGCTAAAGATGATAGAGTGGATTGAGAGGCTCGAGGGGCTTGGTTTTCCTCTTGACAAGGAACTGAGCACGGACCTCATTCTCCAGTCACTTCCAGATTCATATTCCCAGTTCATTGTGAACTTTACAATGAATATGATTGAGGTGAGTTTAGCTGAGATGCTTAACATGCTGAAGACTGCTGAGGGCAACCTTGTGAAAGAAAAGCCCATTGTTCTCATGGTTGGAAAGTCCAACAAGAAGAGGAGAGCAGTGCAAGCCTTTAAGAAAGGCAATGCAAAGAAGCAGTCCAAGCAAAAACAAAAGAAGGACATAAGCAAAGGAGCAGAAAAGGGCGAGTGCTTCCACTGCAAGAAGAAGGGGCACTGGAAAAGAAATTGCAAGGACTACCTTGCATTGAAGGCTCAGGAGAAGAAGAAGCTTGGCGAAGCTTCAGGTATCTATATAATAGATCTTCACTTGTCTATTAGAGATTCTACATCTTGGGTTATAGACACTAGATGTGCCTCTGATGTCTGCAATGATGTGCAGGTGTTGACAAGTAGAAGGAAGCTGAGCAAGGGCGAGGTGAACTTGAGGCTTGGAAATGGCGCAAGTGTTGCTGCACACACTGTGGGGACAGTGAAGCTCAAGTTACCCTCAGGAGATTTACTTTTATTAGATGATTGCTACTTTGTGCCTAGCATTATTAAGAACATTATTTCTGTTTTGTTTAGACAAAATTGGATACAAGTTTACCATTGAGAACAATAGTTGTTCAGTTTATTTGAGAAATAAACTAGTTGCTTTAGCAAATTTGGTAAATGGTTTGTATCTACTTGATGTTTCTTATGCAAATCTCCATGTTGATGTTTCTCCTAAGAGAAGTAAGAATAGTGTGAACACTACCTACTTGTGGCATTGTAGGCTTGGTCACATTGGCAAGAATAGGCTTCAAAAGTTGCATAAGAATGGATACTTGGATCCATTTAATTATGAATCATATGCAACTTGCGAATCCAGTTTAATGGGTAAGTTGACCAAATCTCCATTTAGTGGACATGGAGATAGGGCCAAGGACATATTGGAACTAATACACTCGGATGTATGTGGTCCAATGTCTACCCAAGCCAAGGGTGGCTACTCATACTTCATTACATTCACGGATGACTACTCAAGGTTCGGATGTTTACTTAATGAAGTACAAATATAAAGCTTTTGGGAAGATCCAAGAATTTAAGAATGAAGTTGAGAAACAAATTGAAAAAGCATTAAAATCCTATGGTCAGACAGAGGAGGTGAATACTTGAGTACAGAGTTCACACAATTCTTAAAGGACAATGGTATCCTTTCTCAATGGACTCCTCCCTATACACCACAGATGAATGGTGTATCGGAAAGGAGGAATCGCACCTTGTTGGACATGGTACGATCTATGATGAGCCGTTCACAGTTACCAGTTTCCTTATGGGGGTATGCGCTAGAGTTAGCGGCATATCTATTGAACAGGGTCCCAGTAAATCTGTGTCTTCTACTCCATAAGAGATATGGAAGGGTAGAAAGCCTGATTTTAACATATTAAAGTCTGGGGCTGTCCTGCCCATGAAGAGACACGACTCAGATAAACTGGAATCTAGAACCGATAAGTGCAGGTTTGTTGGATACCCAAAAGAAACATTGGGTACTACTTTTACCATCCTGGTGAACAAAGAAAGTTTGTCGCCAGGAGAGCTGTTTCTTGGAAGAGGTACCTTACCCAGGAGGACAGTGGGAGTAAGGTAGATCTAGAAGAGTTCTAGATCCGCAAACTGTGCAAAGTCCACCAGATGAAACATCGATTCCGGAACCTATTCAGGAATATACACACGTTCAGCGTAGGTCTGGTAGAGTACCTAGACAGCCTGAAAGATATGTTGGACATATCGGTGAAGGCATGTCTTATAATGAGGATGATGATCCAAAGACCTACCAAGAGGCTATTGATAGTCCTCAGTCAGGAAATGGCGAGATGCCATGAATTCTGATGATGCAGTCCATGTACACTAACCAAGTTTGGAACTTGGTAGACTTGCCTGAAGGTATTGTACCTATTGGGTGCAAGTGGATCTTTAAAAGAAAGATCGGTGCAGATGGACAGATCGACACTTATAAGGCAAGGCTGGTGGCCAAGGGTATCGTCAAGGCAAGGAATTGACTATGACGAAACTTTCTCACCAGTTGCTATGATAAAGTCGATCAGAATTCTTCTTGCCATTGCTGCATACTTTGATTACGAGATCTGGAAGATGGATGTAAAAACTGCTTTCCTCTATGGAAACATTGAGGAAGAAGTGTATATGATATAGCCTGAGGGTTTTACATCCAAAGAGTGTCCAGATAAAGTATGCAAGCTTCAAAGGTCCATCTATGGATTGAAGCAAGCTTCTCGTAGTTGGAACATAAGATTTGATGAGGCTATCAAATCTTATGACTTCATTAAGAATGAAGATGAACCATGTGTGTATAAGAAAATCAGTGGGAGTGCTATCACTTTTCTCGTACTTTACGTTGGACATCTTGCTCATTGGGAATGATGTAGGGATGTTATCATCAGTAAAGGTATGGTTGTCAAAGAACTTCTCCATGAAGGATTTGGGAGAAGCATCCTACGTATTGGGAATACGTATCTATAGAGATAGATCCAAGAGGATGCTTGGCTTGACCCAATCCATGTACATAGATACCATTGTCAAAAGGTTGGCATGGAAAATTCCAAGGAGGTCTTATACCAATGAGACATGGAATTAATCTCTCTAAGGAACAGTCTCCTAAGACTCCTGAAGAGAGGGCAGTCATGGATAGAGTCCCCTATGCCTCAGCTATAGGGTCTATCATGTATGCCATGCTATGTACAAGGCCTGATGTGGCATTTGCTCTAAGTGTACGAGCAAATATCAGGCAAATCCAGGTGAAACACACTGGATGGCAGTGAAATGTATCCTTAAGTACTTGAGAGGGACTAAGGATATATTCTGGTTTATGGAGGAGGGGACTTGAAACTTCGGGCATATACTGACTCGAGTTTCCAGTCAGATCTAGATGATAGCAAGTCTACATCTGGGTTTGTGTTCACCTTAAACGGAGGGCAGTGAGCTGGAAGAGTTCCAAGCAAGAAACCATTGCAGACTCGACGACAGAAGCTGAGTACATTGCTGCAGCTGAAGCCGCCAAGGAGGCAGTGTGGATGAAGAAGTTCATCACCAACCTTGGTGTGGTGCCAGGTGACTCTAATCTGATCCCATTGCTGTGTGACAACAATGGGGCCATTGCACATGCGAAAGAGTCGCGGTCTCATCAGAAGTCAAAGCACATTCTGAGGCGATTTCACCTGATCAGGGAGATTATCACTAGAGGAGATGTACTGGTGGAAAGAGTTCCTTCAGTCGACAACATTGCAGATCCACTGACGAAGCCTTTGACTCAAATTGTGTTTGAGCGCCACCTAGAGTCTATGGGATTAAGACATAAAGGTGATGGCTTTAGTCCAAGTGGGAGATTGTTAGTTATGTGTGTCCTCAAGCCAATCATAACTTGTATATTCTTGTTCTTTAATAATAATAATAAGGCTTTTATATTCATTATGTGTTTGTTTTGTCGTTTCATTATGAAGTCCATGAATATGCGCAATGGATATTAATTATGATGAGATCATAACAATGGGATTAATATCCTTTAAACGTATATTCTTAATTGTTCTTAGTCGGAGGATATTCGAGAAGGACATCGAATATCTGGTTAGACTAGTGCAGGTTGCACCTGCTCATATGATGAGGGTGACTGGTCTCATAGTCACTTGTGTGGAGACACTAAGGTGAATCTATAGGTGCTCATTGGAGAATGAGTTCACTGAACTGATCCGTTATGAATCGCTGGATGGTAATATTACCTAACTGTCAACCAGCTAGATTCATTGTCATAGTGGCATGATTGGTCCTTAGACCTGAGACACCAAGGACACCTTGTCGGTGGTCTTCTAGGTTTTGACCTTAACTTATAGATCTCTAGCCATGAGGTCTAATCAGTTAAGCGTTCGGATCTAGTGAATACCTTCGAAGGTGATTGTGTGGTCAATATGGGATCGCTCGCTCTCGGTAATAAGAGAGTGAATGCTCTAGGGAAAGATGCCTGATAGTCCTGGCCAGGGCAAGACTACTTATCAGAAAAGGAGTTTTCGCTATGCGGCATCTAAACTAAGTGAGTGCACATATTAGGGTTGACAGTTGACCATACCCTAAGTGCGCTCGGGAGTATTGTACGAGCGAGGGATTATAGTCACGTGGTATCTGTTGACAAAAAGGGTTCCTTGATTGGGTTGCTGAACCCCAATGCTTTCCAGGATCAAGTGGTGTTGCTTGGCACCCAACTTGATTGGAAGCCCGTCAATTATCGTGAGACGATTGATTGTGTAATTAATTAATATGAGATATTAATTAATTACAGAAAGTCAATAAAGAGTTATTGGACTTAATGGGCTGAAAACTGGACTAGCACTGGGCCTAGAGGGTCACACGCAATAGAGTTCCGAGCAGACTGGGCAGGATGGTCGTTATAGACATAACTATTTTTTTTTGTGAAAAACTGCAGTGTCTATAATATATGTGGAGAGTCAAACCTTGGTCAAGGCTAGGTCTTCTCTCTTGGCCGCCCCCCTCTCTCTCTCCTTGGGGCGCCACCCCCTCTCTCTCTCACTTCTCACCGGCACATGGTGGAGCTGAGATCCGGGAGACGCGTGGAGACCGAGGAGACCCATCTGCATCCGGAGCTCACGTGGATACGTCTAGAGGCCGGACACCTGAACGGCTTGAAGCACAGCGCCTCCAGCGCTACCACCTCCCCGGATTCGGGAGTTTCGCAACCCCGCAAAGGTAAAGATCGGATTTTCCTACGCGCGAGTTTCCGTTTTGTTCGATTCCGACCACCGGCAACGATATTAAATGGAGGGGAATCGTTTTTTCGCTGCGCTCTGAACAATTCCTTACATTGTCTAGTTTGCCACCTGAGAGGGAGATTAAGTTTGGTATTGAGTTGGTACCTGGTACTTCACCTATATCTATTGCTCCTTACTGTATGGCACTAGCGGAATTACGGAAGCAGCTTCAGGAATTGCTAGACAAGGGTTTTATTCGGCCAAGTGTGTCACCTTGGGGAGCACATGTACTCTTTGTGAAGAAGAAGGATGGGTCGATGAGGCTGTGTATTGACTACCGTAAGTTGAATCAGGTGACTATTAAGAACAAGTATCCTTTGCCACATATTGATGACTTGTTCGACCAATTGCGTAGAGCTTCTGTGTTTTCTAAGATTGATCTTCGTTCTGGCTATCATCAACTTCGAATCAAGCCAGAGGATTCTTCTAAAACGGCTTTTAAGACGAGATATGGTCATTATGAATTTCTGGTCTTACCATTTGGTTTGACGAATGCTCCAGCTATTTTCAAGAATTTGATGAACATGGGTTTTCGGTAGTATCTTGATTCTTTTGTTGTGGTTTTCATTGATGATGTGTTGATCTACTCGCCTGATGAAGAGTCTTACTGAGAGCATTTGAAGACTGTGCTTGAAGTCTTAAGAATGCACAAACTGTATGCCAAATTCAATAAGTGCAATTTTTGGATGAAGAAGGTTCATTTCTTGGGGCATGTTATTTCTGGAGATGGTGTTTCTGTGGATCCAGCAAAAGGGAAGCAGTCCTAGATTGGGAGACACCAAGATCGTCTACCGATATCAGGAGTTTCCTTGGTTTGGCAGGTTATTATAGACAATTCATTGAGGGGTTTTCTTCTATTGCGGCTACATTGACAAGGCTGACGAGGAAGGGAGTTAAGTTCGAGTGGACTGAAGCTTGTGAAAGAAGTTCCAGAGCTGAAGACTCAGTTGACTACAGCGCCAGTGCTTGTGTTGCCCAATGGTGTGAACACTTTCTCTATCTACACGGATGCTTCGAAGATTGGGCTTGGTTGTGTTCTAATGTAGGGTGGAAGGGTTGTTGCGTATGCTTCTAGGCAACTTAAGGAGCATGAGCACAACTATCCGACTCATGATTTGGAACTTGCGGCAGTGGTCTTTGCTTTGAAAATCTGGAGGCACTATCTGTATGGAGTGAGGTTTGAACTTTTCTCTGACCATAAGAGTCTCAAGTATCTGTTCTCCCAGAAGGAGTTGAATCTGAGGCAATGGAGGTGGATTGAATTGTTAAAGGATTATGATTTTGAGCTTATTTACCACCCAGAAAAAGTCAATGCGGTGGCGGATGCCTTAAGCAGGAAGAGGCAGATGTTGCGTCAGGACTGGAAGATGTTGGAAGATGCAATAGGTTCATTGGCCGTTCTGGAACCACAATTGTGTAGCATGTTCTTGGCTCAGTTGACCATTAGATCTTCTGTGCATGATAAGGTTCTTGCCTTGCAAAAGGATGATCCACTATTGTAGGAATTGGTTGGGAAATCTGGCATGGTAAGAGATGAAGATGATGTGATTCGTCTGAATCATCGGGTATGTGTTCTAATGAAGTGATCCTGCGAAAGGAAATTCTGGAAGAAGCTCATCGATCGCAGTTCTCTATTCACCCAGGTAGTGGAAAGATGTATCAGGATCTGAAGCGTTCTTTTTGGTGGTCTGGCATGAAGCGAGATGCTGCAGATTTTGTGACTAAGTGTTTGATATGTCAGCAGGTAAAGGCAGAGTGTCAGAGACCTTCAGGTTTGATGCAGAAACTGGATATTCCTCAGTGGAAATGGAAACATATAATGATGGACTTTGTGATTGGCTTGCCTAGATCAGTTAGAGGGAATGACTCTATATGGGTGATTGTTGATAGATTTTCAAAGAGTGCTCATTTTCTTGCTATGAGGAAGAAGCAGTCCATAGAGAGCTTGACTAGGCTGTACATACATGGCATTGTGAAGTTGCATGGTATTCCGAGGTCGATCATCTCAGATAGTGACTCGAGGTTTACATCTCGATTTTGGCAGAGTTTGCAATAAGCTTTTGGCAGTCAATTGAAGTTCAGTTCGGCATTTCATCCACAAACGGATGGACAGTCTGAGAGGACTATTCAGACATTGGAGGATATGCTTAGAGCTTGTGTTCTAGATTGGAGTGGAGATTGGAACGCCACCTAGCTCTTGTTGAATTTGCATACAATAATAGTTTTCATTCGATTATAGGTATGGTGCCATTTGAGGCTTTATATGGGAGACCTTGTAGATCTCCATAGTGTTGGGAGGAAGCAGGAGATCGACATCTTGTTGGACCAGAAGTGGTACAAGAAACTTCGGCGAAGATCCAGTTGATTGTATAGAGATTGAAGGCAGTGCAAGATCATCAGAAGAGTTATGCGGATTCGAGGAGAAAGGACCTAGCTTTTGAGATAGGAGATCATGTATTTCTCAAGGTGTCACCAACCATGGGTGTAGTGAGATTTGGGAAGAGAGGTAAGTCGAATCCCAGATTCATTGGTCCTTTTGAGGTGTTGAGGAAGATGGGGAATGTGGCATACCAGTTAGCTTTGCCACCATTCTTGGCAGGAGTACACCTAGTTTTTCATGTATCCATGTTGAGGGGATATGTTCGAGATCCGGCACATGTGATTAGCTATGAATGGTTACAGTTCATCCAGATTTGTCCTATGCAGAGCAGCCTATAGAGATCTGGATCGAAAGGTTCAAGAATTGAGATCTAAGTCTATTCCTTTCGTGAAAGTCTAGTAGAGGAATTTCTCACGTGAAGAAACAACCTGGGAACTAGAAGATATGATGAAGAAGCAGTATCCCATTGTTTGGTAAGGGTTTTCACTCAATCTTCGAGGACGAAGATTATTTTAAGGGGGGAGAGGGTGTAGTGCCCTAGATCTTTTGTTGGATTGAATTATGCAATTATGTGTATGCGTATAAGCATCTAACGTTGAACTGTAATTTGATCAACTTGACATCAAGCTCCACTGACGTTGACTACTGTTAACGCATGATCGATTGTCGTCTACTAGCTGTTAACGACAAGAATTTGTGCCATTTAATTTTTCTAATATTTGGTTTTCGGGTAAATCTTTTGACGGCAGGATCGATGGACATCTACTTCGTGGTACGACAACATATGTTGACGTTAACCTGACTTGCCAGTTTTTGCTATACCATTCTGAGGAGAAAAGATCAGCCATTTTCATGGCATTTAATCGATAGATCGGAACTTTTGTTCAAGGGTCAGGATGGAGCTTAGACAATTGTAGGAATCCTTATAAGACCTCGATTTGCCTTTAGAAAGGGATTTTTGTCACGCCCCAATATTTAGCAGCGGAATAAATACCGGAGGACGTGAACGATACAAACCGGCGTATCACAGTGAATAGCGCAGAGTCACAATTGAATATAATAACACATTCGAGACTATAATATGGTCAACCAAAGTATACCTTATTTCATTCATTCAACTAGATACAACCTCACATAAGAAGAATCAACTGAAAAGGTTATTAATCAAATAACAACGTTTCTCTATACATCAACTACTCAATTGTCTATTTCTAAACTGTCATCTATTTCTAGGACAGGTGCTCGTCACTCTTGCCCTGTCCCATCTGACTCCACTGGTTCTTCATCACTTCTTGAAAAAAAAGTAGGATGATAGGGGTGAGCGAACTAGCTCAGTAGGATTTACATCTCAATAACGTGCGGGCACTAGTATACATGATTAACATTTTAAATAGGCAGATATGCACATGAATATGATGAATGTATGCAATACTAATAGATTGAATAGCAGAATAGAACGGATATCATATCAGACCAAATGTCGAGTTGCATATACAATGAACAGATATTTCAAGAGTAGAATCATATCAGAAGAGATTGGCCATATTCAAACAGATCTCAAGTGTTCACATGAACAGACGTATCATATCATGTCAAGTCAAACTTATCATGTCAAAAAGGAGGCACATTTTCACAATCTTGCATGTCAGTGTGCTATGCCAAGCACCAAGAATCCATACTCCCGCGGTTAACAAGTACATTGGGGCGCTCCTCCCCAGGACCGGACAGGGCCCCTATTGCACAGGCATTGGATCAAGTTTTGGACCGGAGTCCCACGTTGTGCCGAACAAACAGGTTCATATTATGGCCACAGAGTTTCAATAACAAACTCATAGTAAAAAGAACATGATCATTCATAGAGTCAAGGAATGACAAACAGCTCAAAAGAACAAGGCAAGATAACGATGTATCTTATGTTTCATAGTTCATTAATGTCTTGACATGAGGATGTTTCTAAAGACAGATCTTATGTAGACATGTGCTGTCAATTTCCCCAAGAAGGGTGTGCCTATTCGTGCAAATGTGTAAGTGACGAGTCACGGATCTTCCTAGCATGTATGCATATGACAAATAATTAATGGAACACCGAAAAACATGAACTATTGAAACTCATATGCAAATCATGATATAACTTCCCTAACATGTCCATACTAACATGTATTCATCCCCATATTCACATTGTATTCTTATCTTATCAGTTGACAATAGGTAAGATCACAAGATAATCCAATGAACGTAAGGACAATCAAAATTACACATTAGAATCATATTAGTATCATTACCATTTTATTCAATGGGTCGATTTATTTTAGGTCATGCATACTATATAACATTATGCACATGCTTGTAGACATCATGAATGATCAGACCCAAAATATGCAAAAATGTTGTAAGGGTAGTGTCGACACTAGATCAAGTGGTGTCGACATGATGCTTCAAACACAGGACAAAATCATGCAAAACTGGTCAGTAGTGTCGACACTAGTTCAGGTAGTGTCTACACAGTGCATCAATACAAGGCAAAAAAGTCAAGTAGTGTCGACACTAGTTCGGGTGGTGTCAACACTAGAGACAGTTTCCAGAAAATCTTCTGGCAGATGTGGGACAGTGTGTCGACACTAGCACAGGTGGTGTCGACACTAGATCAATTTCCAGAAAACCTTCTGGGTCAACTGGGACAGTGTCGACACTAGATCAGGTAGTGTCAACACTAGAGAGCTTCCCAGAACACTTTCTGGGCCTTTGGGACAGTGTGTGACACTACCTCAAGTAGTGTCGACATAGGGCCTTCCAGAACAAAACACATGGTCAGGTGTAACCAGAAAACACGTATCCTGCAGCAATTCACTTTCACCTCATATAACTCTCTAACGAATGACATTTAGACAAACGTTCAACATGGAAGATGACTAGGACAACTAGTAAAAAACTTGTTATGTTGAGGGTTTGATCAATTCAATCTTGAATCTCGAGAAAACCTGTGAGGAACAAAAGTCAAGTGTACCCCGAAATCGCAGTATCATGCAGAGACTCTCTTATAATGCTCCTAACTCTCTAACGAAAGACTTTTGGATAATACGTCCAACATAGAAGATGATAGTGACTTCAAGTGGAAGAACTTTCATGAATAAAGTTTAGTCAAATTCGGTCTTGAATCATGTGCACAATAGAAGAACGGGAAAAGCCCTAACTGTGCAGACTTCGGGAAAATCACCAATACACAATGTAACTCCATGAAAACCAGTAAAACAATTGCAATGCCTAGACTCAAAGAACTACATATGGTGTTGGTTTTCTTTAATCTTGGCCCGAGAACACCTATCTTTACGAAGATCTAAGTCCGTCGATATTCTGGATGCTACGAGGATGAAGGGGATGAAGCTCCGGGTTCCCAGCCTTTTCTCTTCTCCTCAGAAGCTCTAGCTTGCCTCCAAACGACCCCAACTCGTTGTTAACCTTCCCCAAGAGTTTGAGGATGAGTTCTTATAGATTTAGGTTGTAGTTAAGAGTCCTAACGAGACTAGGAAAGGGGCTGCGAATCTGCTCCCTGTTTTTCCAAAGACTGGGACTCTTTCCCCAAAAGAGGTAGTAGTGGTTTAGGAAACCTCCTCTTAGGGTTGGGTCCGGTTTTGGCTTACCATACATGACTAATCACCTTTATTTTAAGCCTAAATTACCCTTTCTAATTATGGCATATTTACCTACACGAATTCCTGGTAATTCCCTGTCCCAGCTCATTTATTACATCCTTGGGCCAAATGTGTTTTATAGGCCCAATCTTGTTAATGGATCATTTTTACTTGGTGTTGGAAGTCTCTCCCATATGTTAATTAATTTATCCCCTTTATTTCTGAAATTTTAAATTGCTAAATTTCCAGGGTGTTACATCCTCCCCCACTTAAAATTTGGTCCCCAAATTTACGCATAATAGTGATGGTTCGTACCTGAGAATAGTTCTGGGTGGTTTTTCTTCATTCTTTCCTTTGTTTCCCAGTAGCATTAGTAACTCCGTCTCGACTCCATTGGACCTTCACCATAGGTATGGTACGATTCCCGAGTCGTTGAATATTCTGATCCAGTAGTTTGATCGGCCTCTCTTCATAAGTAAGGTCCTCCCGAATCTCCAAGTCCTCGTGGTCAATTACATGGTCGGCATGAATAAGTACTTCCGCATCATGGATATGTGGAACACATTATGCACGTTTGCCAGTTGCGGAGGTAGTGCAAGTCTATACACCACCTGACCAATCCTTTCTAGGATTTCAAATGGCCCTATGAATCTGGGACTTAGTTTTCCTTCGATCCCAATCTTTTGTATTCCCCTTGAAGGTGAGACCTTCAAGAAAACATGTTCGCCAACTTAAATTCCAGTTCTCTCCTTCTCTTGTCCGCATAACTCTTCTGTCTGGATTGTGCTATCTTCAGACGTTCCCTGACAATCTGAACCTTCCTGACAGTCGCCTCAATTAAGCCGGGTCCAACCCTTGGTTCTCCCCAACCTCTTCCCAATAAAGGGGTGATCTGCAACTCCTGTCATATAAGGCTTCAAATGGAGCCATTTGATACTTGCATGATAGTGATAGCTGTTGTTATAGGCAAACTCCATCAGGTACACTGATCATCCCATCGACCTCTGAATCTAGCACCAGAGCACGAAGCACATCCTCCAAAATTTGTTTGGTCCTTTCAGTTTGTCCATCAGTCTGAGGATGGAAGGCAATACTAAAATTTAGTTTAGTACCCATTGCTGCTTGCAGTCCCTTCCAGAAGTGTGAAGTAAATCTAGGGTCCCGATCTGATATTATGCTAGATGGAACCCCATGCAATCTAACTACTTCCTTCACATATAATGCAGCCAATACATCCACAGACCAGGTGCTCTTAATCGGAAAGAAATGAGCCGACTTAGTCAATCGATCAACTATTACCCAGATTGCATCCATACCACCTCTAGTCTTGGGCAATCCATGATGAAGTCCATACCGATACTATCCCACTTCCATTCCGGGATTTCTAGTGGTAGCAGTCCACCAGCTGTACCGAAATGCTCGGCCTTGACTTTCATGCATGTTAAACAGTATGACACATGATCGGCCACATCCCTCTTCATGTTTGGCCACCAGTACGACCTTTTCAAGTCTCGGTACATCTTTGTTGATCCAGGGTGAATCATGTACTTGACTGATGAGCTTCATTAGTAACCTCTTCTTGAGTTCTCCATGATCAGGGACACATGTCCTACCTCGGAACAGTAATCTACCTTCCGTAGATAGAGTGAAGTCAGGCCTTTGCTCTAGCTTCTCCCTGATCTCAACTAAGAATGGATCCTCTCCCTGTTTCTCCTTGATTTCAGTCAGTAGGTCGGATTGTATCTGGAGGTTTGAAATCATTACTTGTTTTTCCTTCTTTCCCACGTCTATGTTCAGACTTGCAAATTGCTCCAGTAACTTCCATTCACCCAGCATATCATACTAGCTAGCATAGTTCCTGGTTGTCTACTTAGAGCGTCTGCCACTACATTGGCTTTCCCGGGGTGATACTGAATGGAAAAGGCAAAGTCCTTAAGGTACTCTAACCACCTTCTTTGTCTCATGTCCAGCTCCTTCTGTGAGAACAGGTATTTCAAACTCTTGTGGTCAGAAAAGACCTTAAATTGCTCACCATAGATATAATGCCTCCAAATCTTTAGGGCGAATACTACTACTGCCAACTCCAGGCCATGAACCGGATAGTTCACTTCGTGGATCATCAACTGTCTGGAGGCATAAGCTATTACCTTCCCTTGTTGCATTAAAACACATCCCCTTGTACCAGAAGCATTGAATAAATTTCAAATCCTCCCTCTTCAGTGGGTAAGGCGAGGACAGGAGCAGTAGTCAGACACTTCTTCAAGTTGTTGAAACTTTCCTCACATTCATTGGTCCACACGAATGGATTTTCTTCCGGGTCAGTTTGGTCAATGGCACTACAATCTTCGAGAAATCCTTTATAAACCTTCGATAATACCCAGCTAATCCCAGAAAACTCCTGATCTCTGTGACGCTCGTCGATCTTTCCCATTTTAGCACAGCCTTAACCTTTGATGGATCAACAGCGATACCATCTTTGGTTACCACATGCCCTAGGAAAGATACCTCCTCAAGCCAGAATTCACATTTACTTAACTTGCATATAGTTTGTTCTCCCATAAGATCTGTATTGCAATCCTCAAATGCTCCTCATGCTCTTCCTTTGTCTTGGAATAGATCAATATATCATCGATGAATACCACCACAAACTTATCAAGATATGGGCGATAAATGCTATTCATCAACTGCATGAAAACTGCAGGGGCATTTGTTAGTCCAAAAGGCATAACAATAAATTCATAATGCCCGTCCCTGCTTCGGAAGGCAGTCTTGTGAATGTCTTCTCCTTTGATCCTCAATTGATGATAACCGGATTGGAGATCTATTTTAGAGAAGTATCTAGCTCCAGATAATTGATCAAACAACTCATCAATTCTCGGCAGTGGGTATTTGTTCTTGATGGTTACTGATTCAATTGTCTGTAATCTATGCATAGCCACATTGACCCATCTTTCTTCTTGACGAAGAGGACAGGTGCACCCCATGGCGATGTGCTTGGTTGGATGAAACCCTTCTCTGATAGTTCCATCAGTTGCTCTTTTAATTCTTTCAGTTCTGCGGGTGACATTCTATATGGTGCCCTAGATACCGGTGCTGCTCCAGGACCATTCGATGGTAAAATCGACCTCTCGCTCAGGAGGAATTCCTGGCAAGTCTTCGCGGGAAAACATCAGCGTATTCGCTGACGACATGGATGTCCTCTACTTTGACTTCTTTCTCGCGATGATCACAGCAGCAAGAAAGGCCATAAAACCTTCCTCATCATCCTTTTGGCTTGTATGCAGAGATAATTGACAATCTCCTGCGGTTTCTATCCCCGGTGAACACTAGTTTTGGGTATTGGCTAAGGTTCCCGACTTCTCCTGCAGTTGATACTAGCCCCATGTTCAGACATCCAGTCTGCTCCCAATATCACATCATACCCCGCCATGTCCATACATATTAATTTGCTGGTAGGTTTTGGGTTTCAATCAACATCTCACTGGATGGCATATGGTTGTAAGATTGGTGCCAGGACCAATCGGGGTTGACACAACTATTTCGGATTTCATTGGGGCGGGTCTCACAGGTAAGGTATCAACAAATGTTTGAGATATGAAGGAGTGCGTAGCTCCCGTATCAAAGAGAACATATACGGTAGGAAAGAATAGTAAGTGTACCTTCCACGATACCTCCTTCTTCAACAGTTTCTGGTTCCTGGACAGCTTGCAGTCGGCCTTGCCTCTTCTGTCCATTCGGACGTTTGTCCTGAGGGGCTTGTTCTTTCAACATTGGGCAGTCCGAGATCCTTTGGTCACGACTCCCACAGCGTAGGCATCTCCCTTGCGCTCTCCAGCATTCTTCAGACCGATGACCAGCTCTGTCACAATGTTTGCACCTTTCTCCCTTTGTCACCATTACTGCTTACCTAAATCCTTCGGCTTTTTATCCACTGGTTCATTTACCCCGCCACTGGGCCTTTTCTTCCCAATAGTCGGCTGATACCTACCAGCAGAAGACACTTGCTCTCGTTTCACGGATTTTCCCTTAATCCTTTCGGCAGTCTCCATGGCATCTTTCAATAACTGAGCCTTCTTAACCATTTTAGCATAAGTTTGAATGTCCATTGGCACCAGTTGGGTGATGAACTGGGGCCTCAAGCCATTCAAAAAGCGTTTCGCCTTCATCCTTTCTGTCCCAATTAAGTGAACAGCGTATCGAGACAGCCGAGAGAATTGGGCCTCATACTCAGCCACATTGAGTCCTCTCTCTGCTTCAAAGCCGCAAATTCGGCTGCTTTCCTTTCTTCGACACTCTCAGAAAAGTACTTGGCGTTGAAACTCTCAATGAACTGTGCCCATGTCAGTTGTTGTCCATTTAGGTTGCTTCTACCGACTCCCACCATGCCCTGGCATCCTTTTCCACTGGAAAGTCGCCAGGAGCACTTGTTCTGGTCTGTGCATTGCATAACCTTGAATATCCTTTCAATCTCCTTAACCTAGTGTTCAGCAACATCTGGGTTAGTACTCGCTTCAAACCTAGGCGGATCCATGTTCCAGAAATTCGGTGGAGCTCACCGGCTCCGCGGTTACCTCCACCTTGGGTGGCTTGTAAGATAGCCTGAGTCAAGTTCTGTATGGTTCGTTGCATGTCCCTAGCCTGGGCACGTTCAGCGGCCATTGAGGTAATAAGTACCTTCAAGATAATAATGTGAGTTAGTCATCTAAATATCACATGTGACTTTACTCCTATGGCTCTACCCACGCTCACATTAGGTACAACAATTTTGACTTGTGTGATCTGGTTTCATTCTATGTTCCTATTCCCTTGGACCTAACGTTGAAGTTTAAGGCTCTGATACCAACTGTCACGCCCCGATATTTAGCAGCGAAATAAATACCGGGGACGTGAACGATACAACCGATGTATCACAGTTGAATAGCGCAGAGTCACAATTGAATATAATAACACATTTGAGACTATAATATGGTCACCAAAAGTATACCTTATTTCATTCCATTCAACTAGATACAACCTCACATAAGAAGAATCAACTGAAAAGGTTTATTAATCAAATAACAACGTTTCTCTAATACATCAACTACTCAATTGTCTATTTCTAAACTGTCATCTATTTCTAGGACAGGTGCTCGTCACTCTTGCCCTATCCCATCTTACTCCACTGGTTCTTCATCACTTCCTGAAAAAAAGGTAGGATGATAGGGGTGAGCGAACTAGCTCAGTAGGATTTACAATCTCAATAATGTGCGGGCACTAGTATACATGATTAACATTTTAAATAGGCAGATATGCACATGAATATGATGACAATGTATGCAATACTAATAGATTGAATAGCAGAATAGAACGGATATCATATCAGATCAAATGTCGAGTTGCATATACATGACAGATATTTCAAGAGTAGAATCATATCAGAAGAGATTGGCCATATTCAAACAGATCTCAAGTGTTCACATGAACAGACGTATCATATCATGTCAAGTCAAACTTATCATGTCAAACAGGAGGCACATTTTCACAATCTTGCATGTCAGTGTGCTATGCCAAGCACCAAGAGTTCATACTCCCGTGGTTAACAAGTACGTTGGGGCGCTCCTCCCCAGGATCGACAGGGCCCCTATTGCACAGGCATTGGATCAAGTTTTGGATCGGAGTCCCACGTTGTGCCGAACAAACAGGTTCATATTATGGCCATAGAGTTTCAATAACAAGCTCGTAGTAAAAAGAACATGATCATTCATAGAGTCAGGAATGACAAACAACTCAAAAGAACAAGGCAAGATAACGATGTATCTTATGTTTCATAGTTCATTAATGTCTTGACATGAGGATGTTTCTAAGACAGATCTTATGTAGAACATGTGTTGTCAATTCCCCAAGAAGGGTGTGCCTATTCGTGCAAATGTGCAAGTGACGAGTCACGGATCTTCCTAGCATGTATGCATATGACAAATAATTAATGGAACACCGAAAAACATGTAACTATTGAAACTCATATGCAAATCATGATATTAACTTCCCTAACATGTCCATACTAACATGTATTCATCCCCATATTCACATGTATTCTTATCTTATCATTGACAATAGGTAAGATCACAAGATAATCCAATGAACTAAGACAATCAAAATTACACATTAGAATCATATTCGTATCATTACCATTTTTCTTCAATGGGTTGATTTATTTTAGGTCCATGCATACTATATAACATCATGCACATGCTTGTAGACATCATGGAATGATCAGACCCAAAATATGCAAAAATCTTGTAAGGGTAGTGTCGACACTAGATCAAGTGGTGTCGACACGATGCTTCAAACATAGGACAAAATCATGCAAACTGGTCAGGTAGTGTCGACACTAGTTCAGGTAGTGTCGACACAGTGCATCAAATACAAGGCAAAAAGGTCAAGTAGTGTCGATACTAGTTCAGGTGGTGTCGACACTAGAGACAGTTTCCAGAAAACCTTCTGGCAGATGTGGGACAGTGTGTCGACACTAGCACTGGTGGTGTCGACACTAGATCAGTTTTCCAGAAAACCTTCTGGGTCAACTGGGACAGTGTGTCGACACTAGATCAGAGAGTGTCGACACTAGAGAGCTTCCCAGAACACTTTCTGGGCTGTTTTGGGACAGTGTGTCGACACTACCTCAAGTAGTGTCGACACTAGTGGCCCTTCCAGAACAAAACACATGGTCAGGTGTAACCAGAAAACACGTATCCTGCAGTGATTCACTTTCCACTCTTATAACTCTCTAAAGAATGATATTTAGACAAAACGTTCAACACAAAAGATGACGAGGACAACTAGTAGAAAAAATTGATGTTGGGGGTTTGATCAAATTCAATCTTGAATCCCGAGAAAACTTGTGAGGAACAAAAGTCAAGTGTAACCCGAATCGCAGTATCATGCAGAGACTCTCTTATAATGCTCCTAACTCTCTAACGAAAGACTTTTGGATAATACATCCAACATAGAAGATGATTGCCCGAATATCCGTGAGGCTTTCCCAAATTCTTTCTATCATTCGCTGGTGCTTTCCTCCGGATCCTCTCCTCCACCACCCCAATCTCTCCTATCAGCAATTTCAGAAATTTCTACATACACAAAACACCAGACAAAATCAAAACACAAATTATCAAAAACCATGGTCCCTACCAGCTGTGTATAAAGACCGAATAAGGCTATGTATCTTTCTAATTCCCTTATATTAACACGGACCTTGCTCTGATACCAACTGTGACAGAACGCCTCGGCCAAGCCCGTTAAACCGATAACGTACTTGATCCGAGTCCGCCTCCCGCGAACGGGCCGAAGCCTCGCAAGGGATACCAAACCACAGCCCGTGTAAACATGAAGGAACACACCACATTTCATATATATTTCACAGTTTTACATAGCCAAATTTCCACAAAAACTGTATAGAGGTACAAGAGCCTGGGGCATACCCCGAGGTACAACTGAAGAAAGTAAACAACTACAAAGCTACACTGCTGGAGAACTACACAGTTGGGACTACACCGCTGGTGGCACCGACCCTGCACCGCTACGGCGCGGTTCTGAGCTGGACGACGGTCGTGAGACGTCCTCCTCGCCCTCACCTGTGGGGGTAGGGGTGAGCCTCTCTAGTCACTGGCTCAGTAGGGAACTCCCCCAAAACCGAGCAACTAACACCACAAGTACGAATAGTAAACATCACCAACAATTTATATAACAGCTAAGCAGGTAAGTAAAGATGTAAAGTACTCACCGTCTGCTGACTACGAGAAACAACAGTAATAATTAAACGGCAAACCAGTACAGGTGTACAAGCTAAAGTAGAGACAGCCAACACGAGCCACGTGAACTGGTTCGCGACACCAGAAACTGACTTGGACAAACTAACACAGGTCTACCTCTCAGTCTTGCAGCCACGGACGAAAGGTCCAGCTGCCGCTCCACGTAAAAAGGTCAAGCAACTGTGGAGACCAACTAAACACCACCACCTGCAGACCACACGGTCACAGGCCCATGCCTAGCACCTCCGAGACCCTGGCCTGGGCTCGCTAGAGTGTCGACTACTGGTGTCCGTACCCCCAACTACAAGCACGCTACAAGTGACTAAAAACAAACTCAAGTGTCACTGTCCCACTGTCGTCTTTCCCTCAGCCGGACGTGCAACTCAAACACAAGAGTGAGGGTGTCCAGGTAAGACGACACAGACCTCGACGGTACAACACAAGTACCGGGACAAAGCCCCGAGCTAACAGCTTGGCTCACAAAGAACCTGGGGCACCCAACTGGAGAGGTAACCACGGTAGGCGTCGTACTACACGCCACGTACACAAAACCACATGCACGTCACACACAAACCACGTGAAACCTCACGTAAACCACAAGTAACCACGGTCCACTACACGTGAACCCAACGACTCGCGTAAACAACGCGCAGTCACTGAGTAAGTAACTAATTGCATACCTTGTATGCTAACACGAGAACCATGTGCACTCAGTGCACCTCATGTGTCAACACACATGCATATCGATAAATGCCATAATTTAGTCATTTCTGTTCATAACCAGTAGGCGGCAACATCGACCGCCGTTTACAACAAGTCAACGGCAAGGGACCTGGCCGTTAACATCCTGGCTAAGGAGCTTGGTGACAAACGATGTTGACGCCAAGTTCTCCGACCTTAAACCCTGCAGAAACCCTAATCCGGCCTTGCGGGCTTTCCAACCGTTCTAACTAAGAAAAACATATAGAAACGATTCTTTTAACATGCAGGAACCCAACATAACCCAACACAGCATGCTTCGTACATTAAATTACTCAAACCACCCATTATCCCCGCATGGTGCAACTTTATCCGAAAATGCATTATCATGCTGATTCTGGTGGTTACGATGTGTTTTAATGTTTCTACGGAGCTAAACGGGTTCATCCCCTACCTCAGAACTCGCTAGAACCTCCCGCAATCTCCCGGTTCATGCCGAGCCCTCCGCGAGCTCCCACGGGAATTGCACCACGCCGCGACATTTCCTCGCGCAATTCAGCAACGCCACGCGTTCTATGATTGACCAACCACTCTTCAGAACTTGTTGAAGGCTTTAGAGACACGGGGCAACAAGCTGGCGCAAGAGGAAATGAGAACAGAGCAAGAAGACTGCCCTCGGGTGAGCCTATAACCTGCAGAATTCTCAGGTTGGCGTCAACCACTATGCCGCCAAGAGCAACCGCCACCCTCAGCGTCCACATCTACTGCCGCCAAGTTCATGCAGTCAACGTCCACTAACCTGGATGCTAAACAGTCAACGGCCACACCTGGCCGCCAACCCAACTGAACAACAGCAGGTCCTATTTCATTTTAGGACCAACCCTGCACTTCACCTGCTCAAATCACACATTCACACCACACATTCCACACAACCACTCACATTGGCCTCACAACGGCCTACACAACCAACACACACATGATCCGCATGGATCCGAAAGGCACGCGACGTTACATTACTAACTGTGACGGAATGCCTCGGCCAAGCCCGTTAAACGATAACGTACTTGATCCGAGTCCGCCTCCCGCGAACGGGCCGAAGCCTTGCAAGGGATACCAAACCACAGCCCGTGTAAACATGAAGGAACACACCACATTTCATATATATTTCAGAGTTTTACATAGCCAAATTTCCACAAAAACTATAAAGAGGTACAAGAGCCTGGGGCATACCCCGAGGTACAACTGAAGAAAGTAAACAACTACAAAGCTACACTGCTGGAGAACTACACAGCTGGGACTACAACCGCTGGTGGTACCGACCCTGCACCGCTACGCGCGGCTCTGAGCTGGACGACGGTCGTGAGACGTCCTCCTCGCCCTCACCTGTGGGGGTAGGGGTGAGCCTCTCTAGTCACTGGCTCAGTAGGGAACTCCCCCAAAACCGAGCAACCCAACACCACAAGTACGAATAGTAAACAGCACCAACAATTTATAGAACAGCTAAGCAGGTAAGTAAAGCTGTAAAGTACTCACCGTCTGCTGACTACGAGAAACAACAGTAATAATTAAACAGAAAACCAGTACAGGTGTACAAGCTAAAGTAGAAACAGCCAACACGAGCACATGAACTGGTTCGCGACACCAGAAACTGACTCGGACAAACTAACACAGGTCTACCTCTCAGTCTCGCAGCCACGGATGAAAGGTCCAGCTGCCGCTCCACGTAAAAAGGTCAGCAACTGTGGAGACCAACTAAACACCACCACCTGCAGACCACACGGTCACAGGCCCATGCCTGGCACCTCCAGAGACCCTGGCCTGGGCTCGCTAGAGTGAGGCACTGGAAAAGGACTAGCTGGGGACCAGTGTCGACTACTGGTGTCCGTACCCCCAACTACGAGCGCGCTACAAGTGACTAAAAGACAAACTCAAGTGTCACTGTCCCACTGTCGTCTTTCCCTCAGCCGGACGTGCAACTCAAACACAGAGTGAGGGTGTCTAGGTCAGACGACATAGACCTCGACGGTACAACACAAGTACCGGGACAAAGCCCTGAGCTAACATCCTGGCTCACAAAGAACCTGGGGCACCCAACTGGAGAGGTAACCATGGTAGGCGTTGCACTACTCGCCACGTACACAAAACCACATGCACGTCACACACAAACCACGTGAAACCTCATGTAAACCACAAGTAACCACGTCCACTACACGTGAACCCAACTGACTCGCGTAAACAATGCGCAGTCACTGAAGTAAGTAACTAATTGCATACCTTGTATGCTAAACATGAGAACCATGTGCACTCAATGCACCTCATGTGTCAACACACATGCATTATCGATAAATGCCATAATTTAGTCATTCTGTTCATAACCAGTAGGCGGCAACATCGACCGTCATTACAACAAGTCACGCAAGGGACCTGGCCGTTAACATTCTGGCTGAGGAGCTTGGCGACAAACGATGTTGACGCCAAGTTCTCCGGCCTTAAACCCTGCAGAAACCCTAATCCAGCTCTGCGGGCTTTCCAACCGTTCTAACTACAGAAAAACATATAGAAACGATTCTTTTACATGCAGGAACCCAACATAACCCAACACAGCATGCTTCGTACATTAAATTACTAAACCCCCCATTATCCCCGCATGGTGCAACTTTATCCGAAAATGCATTATCATGCTGATTCAGGTGGTTACGATGTGTTTTAATGTTTCTACGGAGCTAAACGGGTTCGTCCCCTACCTCAGAACTTGCTAGAACCTCCCACAATCTCCCAGTTCACGCTGAGCCCTCCGCGAGCTCCCACGGGAATTGCACCACGCCGCGACGTTTCCTTGCGCATTCAGCAACGCCACGCGTTCTACGATCGACCAACCACTCTTCAGAACCTGTTGAGGCTTTAGAGACACGGGGCAACAAGCTGGCGCAAGAGGAAATGAGAACAGAGCAAGAAGACTGCCCTCGGGTGAGCCTATAACCTGCAGAATTCTCAGGTTGGCGTCAACCCCTATGCCGCCAACAGCAACCGCCACCCTCAGCGTCCACATCTACTGCCGCCAAGTTCATGCAGTCAACGTCCACTAACTTGGATGCCAAACAGTCAACGACCACCCCTGGCCGCCAACCCCAACTAAACAGCAGCAGGTCCTATTTCATTTCAGGACCAACCCTGCACTTCACCTGCTCAAATCACACATTCACACCACACATTCCACACAACCAACTCACATGGCCTCACAACGGCCTACACAACCAACACACACATGATCTGCATGGATCCGAAAGCACGCGACGTTACATTACTATCATCTAAAAAGAAATTTCGACCTCGAAATTCATAACACAACTCAAAGTTAACAACTCATACATACATACCTTTACAAGTACTATCATCTAAAAAGAAAATACACAAGCTTACTCAAACAGATAGGGATACCTGGGAGTTGGCCTTCAAGTAGAAGAACTTTCATGAAGAAAGTTTAGTTAAATTCGGTCTTGAATCGTGTGCACAATAAGAAGAACGGGAAAAGCCCTAACTGTACGAGACTTCGGGAAAATCACCAATACACAATGTATACTCCATGAAAACCAGTCAAACCAATTACAAATGAACCTAGACTCAAAGAACTACATGATGGTGTTGGTTTTCTTTAATCTTAGCCCGAGAACACCTCCCTTTACGAAGATCTAAGTGCAGTCGATATTCTGGATGCTACAGAGGATGAAGGGATGAAGCTCCGGTTTCCCAGCCTTTTCTCCTTCTCCTCAGAAGCTCTAGCCTGCCTCCAAATGACCCCAACTCGTTGTTAAACCTTCCCCAAGAGTTTGAGGATGAGTTCTTATAGATTTAGGTTGTAGTTAAGTCCTAACGAGACTAGGAAAGGGGCTGCGAATCTGCTCCCTGTTTTTCCAAGAATCTGGGACTCTTTCCTCCAAAAGAGGTAGTAGTGGTTTAGGAAACCTCCTCTTTGGGTTGGGTCCGTTTTGGCTTACCATACATGACTAATCACCCTTATTTTAAGCCTAAATTACCCTTTCTAATTATGGCATATTACCTACACGAATTCCTGGGTAATTCCCTGTCCCAACTCATTTACATCCTTGGGCAAATGTGTTTTATAGGCCCAATCTTTTTAATGGATCATTTTTACTTGGTGTTGGAAGTCTCTCCCATATGTTTAATTAATTTATCCCCCTTTATTTCTGAAATTTTTAAATTGCTAAATTTCCAGGGTGTTACATTTTCCACTTGTTCGGAGGTGAGAAAAGAGGGCCAAAGGAGGAGTTGTTGTGCAGCGATTTGTGCAAACTGACGCAATCTGGACAGAGGGGGAACTTGAAGGATCGAGTGCAGAAGGATCTCCAAGCGTGGGTGTGGTTCTGGAGGACGGATTGGGCGATTAAAAACGGTGGAAGAGACTGCCTTGTGGTCAAGGCGGGCATCTTCAACTTTTTCCTCGTGACTCCAGAAGGAGGGTTAGAGGCAAGTAACATGGGGGAATGGTTTAGGATGGTAAACTCTAAAGATCTATCATTTTTATGGATTTTTAAACCCATGAATAAAAGAGTAGGATGGGGTTAAAGTTCCGTTATTTCATGTGTGGTTTTTGGTTTTCTGACCGGATGAACTCAACGTCAACATCAGCCGTCGTTTATTTCATGTAAACGTCAAGATATTGACGTCTATATATATATATTAACGGCGCTATGTGCCGCCGTCAACTGATATTAACGACATAGTATGTTGATGTTAACCTGTGTAAATGGAAACACACTTTGTCGTTAAGTTCATCAGTGTTGTTTTTCTGCAGATCTGATTTTTTGTTTATAAACTGTGATCTATGCATGTGTAGGGTTTTCGGTTAGGCTCTGTTCTGTGTGAATCAGTACTGTTATGCAGCAGGAGTGTCATGGAAATGTTGTATGGACTATACATAGTTATTTTAAAGATTTTCTTTGATTAAGTAAGTAGAAAGGGAAATAGTTATAAGCTTAATCCATGTTATGACGTAGAGATTAAGAGATTGTACCGCTACTAGATGAAATTACATATTCATCATGCTCAGTTTTCACACAGTAATTGTATGAATCATTAACACTTTGTGCCATGATAATTAGTCCAAGTATATGGAAAATAATCCTAATAAATGATACTGAATTCAGAAAAATGTGAAAATTTATATGTGTGATGCATGACTAGGAATAGAATTAATGTCCAAATTTCAAAATTTTATGAACACTGTACTTGCTGTTATAATTTTCTGAATGATAAAAATGTACATAGAAGTCAATAAATGGGAAAAATGGGACATGAATGTTGAATTTTGATATAATCAGTAAATGTAGTATCATGATAGGTTGTTGTTGTACTATGGAATGATGATTTCAAAAATGAGAAAATGTGTTGTATAATTTGCATTGTTGTCTTGCTAATTATGCATGATTTTATGAAAAAGCATGATAGAATTTCATTGCATGAAAATATGTTATTTGATTTCTAAAATGATATGGCTAATAAGACATTGCTATTATAGAGATGCCTACATAGAACTACACCATAGAATGCCCCTATAGTTATGGTTCACCTATATGAAATTGACTACATGAATCTGTGGGCAACGGATTGAAATCCTGGAGGTAGACAAGTTCTACTGATTAAGGTGGGAAGGACTTTCCCCAGTATTGTGTAATAACCAAGACTTTATTACTGTTTTGCCTAGATGATAAGTGAATGTTACACTATACATGATCTCTATTAATAGTGGGGCTATGTCTTGGCAACTATACCTACATGCTACATGACATTGACTATATGCTACATGACATTGACTACATGGTACATGACATTGATTACATGTTACAAGATTTTGTCTATATGTCATGCCACATGATATTGTTTAAATGCTTTGTATATTACATGATGAAATCCACATGTTAAATGAATTGTTTTCCTCTACATGATAAGTAACCATTCTATGTAAAGAATAATTAACAAATGAATTAGAGTATGCTGATAGGTAAGAGTTATATTGTATCAAGGATAAGTAATTGGATATGTTATCATGTTTTAAAAGTAATTATATGATAAATCTTGAACTGTCTTTCCTTGTTGCTTGCTGGGTCTAGTAGACTCACGCTTGATTAACATTTCTAGAGAGACTGAGGACACCGAGGAGTTAGTCCATTCTGACTCTGAGCGTGAAGACGTGGAGGCTTAGTTCTTATATTGGGAGTGTGTTTGAGTGACTATGTATGTGAGGATAAATTGTAATTTGAACATTGTGTTATTTTTGGACTTATGTGTTGTTATTACTTTGGACTATTGTAGTTCTTCTTTTATGCTTTAGACTTGGTATTTGAATACAATGTTGATGGAAAGAAAATTTCATATTCCGTTGCAAACTTGTTGGAATTTAATTGTCATTTGTGTATATCTCAATCTAAACCGATAAATGTTGGATGTTTCCACTGTAACACCACTATTGGATCCGATGTAAGTTGGCACAACTGTACCGGGTCTAAGAGGGGCGTTACACATTAGTTATATTCTTTAACATTTTGTATTCTTGTACATTTCTTATGTCATTCAAATTTTTATCCAGGACCGAGTGTTTCCGCACCTCCAGCTTTTTTGGTAGGTGCATCTATACGGTGCCAGAGGCAGAGGATGCTATCAATCTACGGGAGGGGGGAGCCAGTTTTTATGATGGCACTCTGCGGGAGGTGTGGATAAATAGGTACGTAATAAATTTATATGTATCTTTTATTGAGGTATATTTAGTTCATAAATTCATTGTAACAAGTTACATAATTACAGGGATAAAATAGAGCCCGTCCAAGCGTCTCAATTCATCACAAGATTAATTCAGGCACACTTTCTTGGGCCTATTTATAAATTCAATGATTTCTAGATGGACGTCCAGAAGTTGTTGTGTCAGATGTTCATGGCATGTAATTTCTTATTATAATTTATTTGTTTTCTTACTCTTACATTCAGAAAACTACCTCTTATTTGTACAGAGCAATCATCGATTCACGCATCCTTCGGAGAGCACGGTCTCGATCAGTATGGACCGACCCCGCCTGATCAAACATTTGTTGTATAATGCAAGGAAAAATGCACAGAGAGTTTGTCAGAGTCCAGACCTGAATCGTTGGAGTGAGCGCGCACCGACATGGATGAGGAGAGACTACTGGAAGGTCTATGCAACATATGGGCCGTAGAGAGATGGCAAGAACCTCCACAACAATGAAGTGAATCAAGCTGCCAATCCAGAGGCCAACAGCATACAAGTGGTCCGTCTCCTTTGCGACCCATCAGTCCAGATTGGTAAGTCATATGTTCGTTTGTGATATATTTTATTTATATAGGTACTTATTATGTAATGTTTTTTTGTGAATAGGTAAAGGAGTTAAAACGGCCTCCGACATTTCAAGAGGTGTTTGATAAGACACATAAGAAAAAGGGAACGGATCAATACATTAGCAATAGAGTCTGGGAGGTTGCAGTAAGTATTACAGTCTATTCACTATTTTTTTTTCTCATTACAGATTAATGTTAAATTGTCAATTTTTTTTTTTACAGGAGTCGTATAGCCAGCAGATGACAGAGAAGTACACGCGGAGGAGGAGCAGCCGCAGTTAGATCCTGAGGTATGGGTTGCGGCATCTGGTGCCCCAAAGAAAGGACATGTGTATGGTTTTGGGCACAGTATGGACACGAGCAGGGTGCTATCTGGTGTCTCGAGTTCAGACTCACAGGCGACTAGTGCATTCACCACACCTGGTGCTCCAGGTACTTCCCCCAGTGAGATGATGGGCTACATTCGAGAGGAGATCTCTGGTTTGGAGTCTCGTCTGGTCCACACGATGCATACGCAGGTGTCCGACGCTGTCTAGGCCCAGCTCTCCCAAGCTATATCCCATGCTATCTCCCAAGCCCTCTCTCAGGTCAGCATTCCTCCTCAGGCAGCACCATCGACATCAGCACGGCCCCTCATGTGAGTAAATTGATTTTATTCTAATTTCTCTATTTTAATAGTCAATTTTAGTTTAGTTTTGTTTAAAAAGGAAGAACTTAACTAAGTTTGGGGGTTCAAAATTAGAAATACTAATCTGATCGGCCTCTAGTTTGTTCCAACACGGTTGAGTTAATGAGTGTGACTTATGGAAACTGGCGGAGTTCAATTCGGACTCCCGGTTTGAGCTCGGCGCTCAAGTTCACATTAAGCAAGTTAGTTTAAAAATGAAGAATTTAGGTTTGGAAGTCTAAAATTAGAAATACTAATCCGATTGGCCTCCGGTTTGTTCCAGCATGGCTAGGGCGATGATTGTGACTTGTGGAAACTGGTGGAGTTCAATTCGGACTCTTAGTTTGAGCTCGATGCTCACATTTACATTAAGCAAGTTAGTTTAGTTTAAAAATGAAGAACTTAGGTTTGGGGGATCAAAATTATAAATACTAATCTGATTGGCCTCCGGTTTTTCCAGTACGGCCAGGGTGATGATTGTGACTTGCTGAAACTGACGGAGTTCAAATCGGACTCCCGGTTTGAGCTCGGCACTCAAATTCACCTTAAGAAAGTTATTTTAGTTTTGTTTTGTTTTAAAAGGAAGAACTTAACTAGGTTTGGGGCTCCAAAATTAGAAATACTAATCTGATCGGCCTCTGGTTTGTTCCAGCACGACCAAGTGTGGAAACTGACGGAGTTCAATTCGGACTCCCGGTTTGAGCTCGGCACTCAAATTCACATTAAGAAAATTAGTTTAGTTTAAAAATGAAGAACTTAGTTTTGGGGTCCAAAATTAGAAATACTAATCTGATTGGCCTTCGGTTTTTTCAGCTCAGCCAGGGCGATGATTGTGATTTGTGGAAACTAACGGAGTTCAATTAGACTCCATTTTGGTGATTAAAAACTCAGATATTGGTAAAATCTAACATACTTTCTACAAGATTTAAGCACATGAGATAAACCAAGGAAAACAAGCCATTCAAGTAAGTATTCATCACACTGTAGCTATTTCAAATTCAAGCATGAAATTTCTCTAAGTACAGATCTACTCCCTTCTTGCTCATAACGATTTCACTTATGTCATAAACGATTTTCATAAAGCTACAATGTTTGCCCTCACAACGATTCGTTAAGTGATCGCAACGATTTGCCCTCACAACGATTCGATAAGTGATCGCAACGATTTGCTTTCATCAAATGATTGCTAAGTATTCATAACCACTTGCTTTCGTAACGATTTCTTAAGTGATCATAACGATTTACTTTCATAAAGATTCGTTAAGTATTCATAACAATTTGCTTCCATAACGATTCGATAAGTGATCACATCGATTTCTTAAGAAACAACAACGATTTGCTCTCACATCGATTTGATAAGTGAGAACAATGTTTTCAGTGTCACAACGACTCTCAAGTTTCAAAATGATTTGATCCCTATAACGATTCGATAAGTTACATAACGACTCTGTTACTGTAACGATTCATCAAGTTACATAACGATTTGGTCGTTGTACGATTCGATACAGCAATCAACGATTCATTCACATTGTCTTTAATGATTTGATTATAATGACTTGTGCATAACATTTGCTTATGGAGTCACAACGATTTGTCTCTACAATGATTTGATTATTAATATATAACGATTTGTATGTGCATCGGTTTGCTTATGAGTGCACAACGATTTACATGAATATCAACTCATTTGCATAACGATTTCATAATGCATATGACGATTCCATGTGAAAATAATGATTTGATTTTCAGCTCATTTTGAATACGTTGAAAAGTCAAAGTCTTCACGTACATCTTTCTGACAACCATGCATTTATTATGACTGAACGTATCACTGTAGCGCATGCAAACGACATCTTCTATTCTCATGCTTCTCCTGTAAACATCTTTTTAGAAGAACTGAATGGAACTTCTATTTCGATCATTCTAATGTTGACTGACAACAAGAGACAGCTTAGCTGTCTATTGTTTAGCTTGTAATGCGTGCAGGTCTCTGACAGCATTCGTCATACAACGTTGGACAAAATAGAAGCTGAAGATAGATATTACATAAGATCTTCTCTCTTTGCATGCATGGAAAGCTAAAGACCGTTGAACGGAAGCTCTACAGGACCATGCAGTCTAACGTAACCAAAGCTTAGAGACAACGGACACTTCAACGTTCAATTTTCAAATTGAAGATATAAATAGAAGACTGAAGCTCCATATCAAAAACACAAGAACAACAACGCATACATCGCTTACAACAATTTTTTTCAGCCTTCAGCGAGCTTCTGAAGAGCGAAGCCTCACTCCCATTATTTCTAGCTCTTGCTCTCTGAGTTCATATAGATCCTTGAGAGAGCCCTTAGTACTGAGATAGTTCATGTCTTGAAACCTTTCTACTCTCAGTCTTAGCTTCAGATCCAGCATTGTTTAAGCTTGATCTAGGGGCTTATTTTCATTAACACTTTTCTTGTGTTTGATCCCTTCGTGTTGAAGGAAGACCTGGGGATTCCAGGGTGTGTGTTCCCTTCGAGTAGAAGGAAGACCTGGTGGTATACAGGGTGGTGTATTTCCTCTTCGGGTTGTGAAGAGAAGACCAACTGTAGCTGGGTGTGGTCCATAAGGGGGACTGTACCCTTGGGTAGTGAAAGCCTGAGTTGTTGCTCAGGGACTGGACGTAGGACTCATGTGGAAAGGAGGTCCGAACCAGGATAAATCCATGTGTTGTCTGTGTGCTTGCTTTGCGTTTACTATCTTTCTTTACTAACCCTAACACCCATCGAAGTGTGTTTTGTGTGACTATTTTGTGAACAGGTTTAAGGTACTCAATATTTTTAAGAATCCCATTCACCCCCCCTCTGGGCTTTCTAGCTGGGCAACAAGTGGTATCAGAGCTAGTCTCTTCGACAAAGAAGAAGATCCAACGATCTGAAGAGAAAAGATCAGATGGCAGCCCAAGGTCACTCCGAAGGTCAGTCTGTCAACCGGCCACCTCTATTCGATGGAGAAGACTACACATACTGGAAGACTAGAATGGAGTACTTTCTACAAGGACTCGACTATCAAATCTGGTCAATAGTTGAAGAAGGAGACTTGTTGGTTACAAATGAAAGAGATAAGTGGACTGAAGACGACAAGAAAAAGATCTCCCTAAACTGCAAAGCCAAGAGCATTCTATGCTGTGCGCTCAGCAAGAAGGAATTCAACAGAATTTCCGCCTGCAAATCCGCCATGGAAATGTGGGAAAAGCTCAGGATCACGTACGAAGGCACCGACAAAGTCAAGGAAACCAGGATAGACATACTGGTGACTCAATATGAGAGATTTCAGATGCAGCCAGGAGAGTCAATAACCCAAATGTTCACAGATTTACAGACATCACAAATGGTTAGCCAGTCTTGGAAAAACTACGAAATGGGAGACATGGTAAGAAATTCTGAGATCTCTACCATCTTCTTGGACTCCCAAAGTAACAGCCATAGAAGAAGCCAATGACCTGAAGAGGATGTCATTGGAGAAACTTGTTGGGTCCCTTATGGCCCATGAAATCAACATGGAGAGACTGGGAGAGTCTTCGAGCAGAAAGAAACACTCAAATGCTCTCAAAGCTGAAGAAAACTCATCAGAAGAATTTTCAGATAACAATGAAAGCAATGAAGACAGCGAAGATGAAGAAGCAATGTTGTCTAGGAGGCTACAACGAATCTTAGCCAAAAGAAGAAGTATCAGTCCGTAGAAGATATTTCAAGAAAAATAAGGACTTTAAGAAGCCAGAAGTAAAGGATCCAAAGAAAGCTGAGCCCATATGCTATGAATGTAAGAAGCCCAGACATATCAAAGCAGAATGTCCGAAGCTCAAGAAATCTGAATTCAAAAGAAAGACAGTTCTAGGAAATTCAGAAGATACAAAAAGAGCGATGGCAGCAGCTTGGAGCAATAGCAGCGACTCTGACAGCGAGTCTATCTCAAGTGAAGAGGAGGAAGAAAAAGGCCAACCTGGCCTTCATGGCAAACATCGACGAAAAGGTAACATCTGATTCTTCACTTCTTGTACTGAATCTGATTCCGACAATTTGGAAGAAGCGTTTAACGAACTTTATGATAATAAGGATGTGTGTAAATCACTAAAATGACAAAGAAATCATGCTTGCCTAGAAAACACAAATTCAGACTTAAAATCTGAAAATGAACAACTAGAGAAGCAATAATGAACTTAAAAGAAGAAACGATCTGTTATGCGAAGATCTGAAAGATAAAAATAAACAAATAATAAAATTAGAAAACAAGAAACTTTAGATGAATTAAAAAGGAAATTAAAACTCTAACAGAAGAAAATGAAAAACTATCTAGTACATTAGAAAAATTCACCAATGGGAAAAATTCCTTAATATTAAAGGTGCTAGACGGTCAGGAAAAAGAAAACAAGGATTAGGCTATACACCCCAGATAATGAAGACACATAGTATACCCTAAACGTATCCTACTCCTAAATTTGTAGCTGAACAAGATACTTCATATAAATCAAACTTTAAGTATGTTCCGTATGAAAGGGTAACTAAAACAACATGCTGTAGCCATTGCAACAGACTAGGTCACAGTAAAATAACTTGTCCAACCAAACACAAAAAATGGATAATTAAAAGAAAAATTGATGACACTAACCAACCAGGACCCAAAAGAACTTGGGTACCTAAAGCTTGATGTTTTCATTTCAGGGAAACCTTCGAGCATCCAAATGGTATTTGGATAGTGGATGCTCAAGGCATATGTCAGGTAATAGAAAGCTATTCTCTCACCTCGAAGCTGAAGAAGGCACAGTGACATATGGAGACAATGGAAAAGGAACTGTGATAGGATGCGGATCTGTTGGCAATAAAGAGAAATATTTATTGAAGATGTACTATGCGTAAAAGGTTTGAAGCATAATCTCATCAGCATAAGCCAGCTATGTGACAGAGGACATCAAATCAAGTTCCAAGAGTCTAAGTGCAGCATCATGAAGAACGGAGCAGTAATTTTCGAAGCTAACAGAGAAAAGAATCTGTACGTACTTTACCTTGAAGAACTGAAAGATCAAGACATCTGTTTAGCAGCAAGTAAGGAGCAGTCAACTGAGCTGTGGCACAGAAGATTGGGCCACTGCAGTTTGGATGGCATGAGAAAGATGATCAAGAAAAGCCTGGTGGAAGGTCTACCAAAGTCAGCACAAGAATGGACGGTGTCTGTGGACCATGTGCAAAAGGAAAGCACACCAAGTCATCCTTCAAGTCAAAGACTGTGGTAACAACCTCTAAACCCTTAGAACTCCTTCATATGGATTTATTTGGGCCAATGAGGACCACAAGTCTTGGAGGAAAGAATTTTGGATTCGTTATAGTAGATGACTATTCAAGATTCACATGGGTATCCTTTCTGGAACACAAGATGATACATTTGAAAGCTTTGTAAGTTTCAGTAAAAAGGTTCAGAAAGATAAGAAGTACTGCATTGTTGGAATCCGGTCAGATCATGGAGGAGAGTTCCAGAATGAAAAATTTGGCAATTTTGTGATGACAAAGGGATAGAGCACAATTTCTCAGCACCAAGACACCACAGCAGAATGGAGTTGCTGAGAGAAAGAACAGAACCCTACTGGATATGGCAAGAACGATGTTGTCAGAATATGATCTGCCAAGGTACTTTTGGGCTGAAGCAGTTAACACAGCTTGTTACATAATCAACCGGGTGATGATCAGGCCGATTCTAAAGAAAACAGCATATGAATTGTACAAGGGAAAGAAGCCGAAGATCAGTCACTTCAGGACATTCGGATGTCCATGTTTCATCCACAACAACGGCAAAAGAGACATTGGTAAGTTAGATGCAAAATCAGATGAAGGCATTTTCATGGGGTATGCATCTAAACCTAAAGGCTATAGGGTATTTAATAAGCGTACTTTATTAATTGAGCAATCAGTACACATTATCTTTGATGAAACTAACCCTTCCTTGAGAAAGGAAGAAGATAGTGATAATGATGATGCAGATGAATTGTCCAAGAAGCTAAAGAACTCATCAATTGAGGACAAGGAAGATCCACCTCTGGAAGACCTGCAACAAAAGGACATAGTACATGAGAATCTTCCAAAGGAATGGAGATACAAGAGAGATCACCCTCCTGAAAACATTATTGGTGATCCATCTGTAGGGGTAAGAACAAGAGGTAACATAATTCCATGTGATTATTTAGCTTTTGTTTCTCAGATAGAGCCTAGGACAGTCAATGAAGCTATCACTGATGAATCTTGATTTTAGCCATGCAAGATGAACTGAATCAGTTCAAGAGAACCAAGTATGGTCACTTGTTCCTAGACCATCAGATCATCCAGTGATTGGCACCAAATGGGTGTTCAGAAATAAATTGGATGAAGCTGGTGTGATCATAAGAACAAGGCCAGATTGGTAGCTCAAGGCTATTCCCAAGAGGAAGGCATAGATTTCGATGAAACCTATGCACCAGTAGCTAGACTTGAGGCTATTAGAATATTACTTGCATATGCATCTGCATTAGATATAAAATTATTTCAAATGGATGTAAAGTCTGCCTTCTAAATGGTTTCATAAAAGAGGAGGTTTATGTGGAACAACCTCCAGGTTTTGATGACATTGATTTTCCAATCATGTATTTAAATTGCACAAAGCACTATATGGATTAAAACAGCACCAAGAGCATGGTATGAACGGCTAAGTGCATTTCTATTAGATCATGTTTTCACTAGAGGTCAAGTAGACAGTACATTATTTGTCAAATCTAAGGTCAAACATATTTTGCTTGTTCAAATAATGTTGATGATATAATATTTGGTTCTACTGATGAATCTCTTTGCAAGTATTTTGAGAAGCTTATGCAGGGAGAATTCGAGATGAGTATGATGGGGGAGCTTAACTACTTCCTTGGATTGCAAATCAAGCAAGGAAAGATGGCACCCACATCTGTCAAGCCAAATATACCAAGGATCTCTTAAAGAAGTTTGGATTTGAAAGTGCCAAGCCACTTCCACACCAATGAGCACCTCAACAAGATTGGATAGTGATAAGGATGGTAAGAAAGTAGATCAAAAATCTACAGAGGTATGAGGATCTTTACTGTACTTAACTGCTAGTAGACCTGATATATTGTTTAGTGTATGTATGTGCGCTAGGTATCAGGCAGATCCTAAAGAGTCCCATTTAATTAATGTCAAAGAATATTTAGATACTTAGTTAGAACCTATGACTTAGGTTTATGGTATCCAAAATCATGTCAAATTAATTTGGTAGGATACTCTGATGCTGACTACGCTGGATGCAAATAAACAGAAAAGCACCAGTGGTTGTTGTCAATCCTTGCAGGTTGTCTGATATCATGGTCCTCAAAGAAACAAATTCAGTAGCTCTGTCAACAGCTGAAGCTGAGTACGTAGCTGCTAGAAGTTGCTGTACACAACTCCTATGGATCAAGCAACAACTTGAGGATTATGGTTACATATCAAGACAATTCCATTGTTATGCGACAACACCAGTGCTATAAATCTAACCAAGAATCCAGTACAGCACTCAAGGACTAAACACATTGAGGTTAGATATCATTTCATTCGTGATCATGTAGCAAATGGCAACATTGATATTTCATTTATTGATACAACAATCAGTTAGCAGATATCTTCACAAAGGCCTTACCCGAAGAGAGATTTACTTCTCTTAGAGGGAATTAGGCATGTGTAAATTGTGAAAGAATTATCTATTTAAAACTGAAATATTAATTTTCAGAATTTAAATTATTTTTTCCTCCTAAAATTTGAGCAAAATTCCAATTATTGCCTATCCTTTTAAGTTTGACTTGATGGTTTGTTATTTTATAAGAGTTTATTCCTATCGAACTAGTCAGTTTGTCGTTTTCTCCATCATGGCGCCTCCAAATTCTAAAGGTCATCCTTTTAATTTTTCTATATCCCGAAATTGTGCGGCAACGATTCGCATCCCTTCATCATCTTCTTCCTTCTGCCTGAGGCGATACCCTATCGACTCCGGCATCGACTCCCTGAGATTTCAAGCTTCCAACTGCTTCCCGCTTGAAATTTCTTGAGGGTTCTTGTTCCATTTCTCTTCCAGTCCTCCAGAAACTCTTTCCATCCAAAACCATGGCCTCTTCTGTGTTTTTCGACAGCGTCGGGGCTACGAACTGCATTTCTTACGGCCGAGCAGCAGAAAAGATTGCTTCAGTAAAGACAAGCTTTGCGGACATAAAGCAGTGGATGTGGCTGACTTACAGAAGAATGGAATGGGCAGTATCGTCGCAGCTATGGACAGATTAAGTGGACAAAGATTGCCACCCTATCAGAAGTAAGTTATCCGGACCTTGTAAAAGCTTTCTATGTATGTCTGAAGATAGAGGAAGACGGGACCTTGACTTCCATGGTCAAGGGAACTCAGATTAGGGTCACACGAGATCTATTGGCATCTCTCTTCGGTGTGACTACCTCCGGACACAGTGGAGTTCACACTGTGGATATCCAGGCGAAAGGTTTAGGGATTGTTGGTCCTGAATATAGATTGAAGGATGAAAAACTAGATATCAACCAGTTGAGTGCATTTAATCGCCTATTGCATTTCATTGTGTTCAAATAGTAGTCTCTAGGAGTGCCACCTTCTCCACCTGCACCAAGGTGGACTCCGACCTAATGTTCTGGGCTATCCAGAATCAAAGTATCACACGGCAGAAATAATATTGGAAAGGATGAAATTGCAAGTGCACAGGTATGGGATACAAAGAGTAAGCTGAATGTATCTCTACCCTATGTCCATCTCCTGACCAAAATTTTTCAACATTATGGCATCAGTGTGGTCGGAGATGTTTCAGAAAAGGGGCAGGCAATCCGCAGCCAACTTAAGGAAAAGTGGATTTTCTGTTGTTAATGGTGTGGTCAAAAAATCTGCGGCTGAGGGTGAAACCATCATTGGCGAAGCCCAAGAAGACAGGAAGCTGCAGAGAAATTCCATTCCAGCAGCAGCAGAACTAGGAGCAGCAGCAGTAGAAGCACCAACTGTAGAAAAGTAGCAACAACACTAGCAGAAGAGAAGCAGCACAATCAGTGGAAGCAGCAGCAGCAGCAGTAGAATCTAGCAGCAGGATTGAGGATATTCCCCCAGAGGACATTGAGCCTGTTGGGCATAGTTCAGAGGATATTGCTCCCTCTTCCCGAGTAGCCTCTGTACTCAAGAATGTGCTGGCTCCATCCAAGGCACTCAGGAGGAGCCAGTAATTAGTGGTGATCAGTGGCAGAAGATGTGCCTCCAGGCCACAGAGGAATCACCATGGAGGATGCTCCCAGTCAGGGGGAGCAAGAAACTGCTCATGACAACATAATTGTGGAAGATTCTCCTATTGAGTGGGAGCAATCTATTGATGAGCAGGCAGCAGCTCAGGGGAGCACAATGCTAGTGCCCCCATTGATGATCATCTCAGAGAAGGACTCGTGGAGAGTGCTTCAGAAGACAATGATGATGTTGTGGAGCCCGCTGTTAGGGCAAAGAGAAGACAAAGGAAAGGTGTGGCTAAAAAGTCCTTCTCCTCACCAGTAAGTCACAAGGAGGTCTGAGAAAAGAAGTTGAAAATAATTTGAAACCTATTATTGAGTGCCTGGATGAGCAAGGAAAAATTTTGGGTTCTGAGGTCGGATATGCCTCCATTTTTATCAGTCAGAGCTCATCTGCCCGTGAATTAGGGGCACTGTCATCTAAACTTGAAAGCCTACGAAAAGATTATGACAGTATGAGGAAGGTGCTTGTGGATTTTCAGCTTTTGTGAGGGAGCACTTACCATCTCATGCCCCTTCTTCTTGTAGTGTAGGGCCATCAGAGCCAAGTGAAGAGAGTAATAGGCCATAAGGGTAAATTAATGCTGATCAGTCTGAACCTTCAAGGGCTTCTAGGATGATGAAGCTAGGCCATCAGGCTTGTCATTGTAGAGCATAGCAGAGGAAGAGCGGCCATAAGGCCTTTGTCTGAAAACCCAGCAAGGCCACCAGGGCCAATTCATGTTGAGAATGAGCACATTGAAGAAGTGGTTGTTGCTGAGGAATCTGGGCCAGCAGGGCCGGCAGAGGATGCTTCACCTCCAGTGGAATCTGTGTCTGTAAGAGAAGAAGAACCGCTGTAGCTCTAGAGCCCTCTGTCCTTTCTACCCTTCCAACTCCAGCCCCTCCTTCTCCCCCCACCTCATCCACTGCTCCTCCAGCTCCTACCACCTTCAAACGACCCCGCTCTAGAATCATTTCCTCACCTGCACCTTTCTCTTCCCAAACTCCTTCATCTCCTACTTCCTCCACCATCATTCCTCCACCCTTATCTTCTGCTAAGGTTCCTCCCGCATCTTCTTCAGCTGGAGCCTCTTCTACTGGTCCTTCTTCTTCAGGACTATCTGATCTCCCTTCCATCACCCCTAAATCCCTCTTCCATCCATGTACACCTCCTTCTTTTATTACTATTATTCCTGAGGGTGCCCAATTAGCTCACATAGAAATCCAGGACATCAAGGATGAATTTGAAGTAGCAATACTTCGTTTAGTCCTGGCTGTTGGGACCCATTCTCACAGGACAGGCTCTTCCACCCTATTCCTAAGAAGAGGAGACTCACTTCCACCCATCATGTCTCTTCTGAACCCTGTTATCCTCACTTTGTTTTCTCTTTCTATCACCAATAAGCAAAAATCTATTTATGAGGAATATTTTCAAAAGGTAGTGTTTGCTCACCTCTTTGGCCTTCCTTTCCAAAATCTTTCGGCTCATCTCAATACCATTTTTCCTTATGCCTTTCTTTCCAAGGCTCAATAGTCAAAATTTCTCCATGACTGAAGCCAAATTGAAGAGCAGTGGGCTCGGAGCAACAGAGATCTGTACAATCAATTTCGTCGTGTTCAAGCCGCCAGATATCCACCCAGGGAAGCTCCTCTCCCTCTCTCCGAATGGTTTAGATTCACCATAAAAATCTTTTTGGACCTTTCATTCAGAAGGAAATTAGTTCATCCGGCACTACAAAATGTACTGCGATTACTGTTATCTTAATAGCATTCCAGAAGTGCAGCTGGGCCAGTTCAGGCAAGCTATCCGTGCTCTTAGTTCCAGGGCCTCACACCAAACCCTCCAAGTTGACTTTGCCACTTTGGTGATTCCTGATGTAGTGTTCCTTCCTCTGCTTCACTCCCTGATCATGGATTCCTCTGTGGGCACACTCCTGTTTGAGCGAGCTGCTCAGTTTGGCCAGGCTCTCTGTGCAAGAAGGTCGTAACCTTTATTTTCATAGATTTGTCTTCAAGTAGTATCTTCAGGGTACCTCAAGGCAGATATCCTTGCCCCTATTCTATCTGAGTGCGAGAGGCTTTCCTGCTGATTGGGAAGCTCTACACTTTATCAGCTCAACAGCTTCAAGAGCTAAATGCTTCTCAGCTCGTTCCAATCAACCTCTTCTGACTCCCAATGACTTTTTGGGTGCCAATTCTCTTCACCTTTTCTGGGACTCCTTCATGAAATGGGAAGGACGATACATGGTCTTTCTAGACTTGAAGAAGGAACTTCGTAGCATCGGATCTTATATCCCTTTAAAATTAATCATTTGCCAGTTTTGGTTCCTTCACCTATTACAAGGTAGCTCTTGGCACCGACAAATATGGAGATTCATATCGGATCAGAGACAGCTTCACATCAAGAGGATGGCTCCCACCATGGGACCCTCCTATCGCATTGAGCTTGGAGCATTTCAAGCCTATTTTGAAGAGCAGGAACGCCAAGCACTACCTGTCATTCGCGCTTTGCATCTCTCTTGTCTCCTGCCTTCTATCTCTCTGAACCCTCCAATGCTTATAAATATCTTTGTTTCTCTATGTGTGCTCTCTTCTCTTCTTCTTTGTCTCAACAGTTATCTTTTTGCTTAATGACAAAAAGGAGGAGAAATATAACATTCTGAAACACATCTATGCTTATGCCTCATTTTTTTTACTTAGTTTTATTTCAGAACATCTATGCTTATTGTTAAGTTTTGTCATCACCAAAAAGGGGGAGATTGATGATCAGTTTATCCCCATGTAATTTAAATAAATTACATATCCATTTTGGTGATTAACAAAACTCAGTTATTGGTAAAATCTAACATACTTTCTTCAATATTTAAGCACAGGAGATAAACCAAGGGAAAACAAGCCATTCAAGTAAGTATTCATCACACTGTAGCTATTTCAAAATTCAAGCATGAAATCTCCCTAAGTACAGATCGACTCCCTTCTTGCTCAGAACGATTTCACTTATGCCATAACGATTTCAATAAAGCTACAATGATTTGCCCTCACAACGATTCGTTAAGTAATCACAATGATTTGCCCTCACAACATTCGTTAAGTGATCGCAACGATTTGGTATTGATCGCAACGATTTGCCCTCACAATGATTCATTAAGTGATTGCAACGATTTGCCCTCACAACGATTCGATAAGTGATTGCAACGATTTGCTTTCATACGATTTGCTAAGTATTCATAACGACTTGCTTTCGTAACGATTCCTTGAGTGATCATAACGATTTGCTTTCATAATGATTCATTAAGTATTCATAATGATTTGCTTCCATAATGATTCGATAAGTGATCACATCGATTTCTTAAGAAAACAACGATTTGCTCTCACATCAATTTGATAAGTGATAGCAACGATTTCAGTGTCACAACGACTCATCGTTTTCAAAACGATTTGATCCCTGTAACGATTCGATAAGTTACATAACGACTCTGTTACTGTAACGATTCATCAAGTTACATAACGACTTGGTCGCTGTAACGATTCGATACAACAATCAACGATTCATTCACATTGTCTTTAACGATTTGATTATAACGACTTGTGCATAACGATTTTATGGAGTCACAACGATTGGTCTTTACAACGATTTGATTATTAATGCATAACGATTTGTATGTGCATCGGTTTGCTTATGAGAGCACAACGATTTACATGAATATCAACTCATTGCATAACAATTTCATAAGTCATGCATATAACGATTCCATGTGAAAATAATGATTTGATTTTCGAGCGCTCAATTTGAATACGTTGAAAAGTCAAAGTCTTCACGTATATCTTTCTGACAACCATGCATTTATTATGACCGAACATATCACTGCAGTGCATGCAAACGACATCTTCTATTCTCATGCTTCTCCTGTAATCATCTTTTTAGAAGAACTGAATGGAACTTCTATTTCGATCATTCTAACGTTGACTGACAACAAGAGACAGCTTAGTTGTCTATTGTTTAAGCTTGTAATTGTGCAGGTCTCTGACAGCATTCATCATACAACGTTGGACAAAATAGAAGCTGAAGGATATTACAGAAGATCTTCTTTCTTTGCATGCATGGAAAGCTAAAGACCGTTGAACGGGAAGCTCTACAGGACCATGCAGTCTAACGTATACCAGAGCTTAGAGACAACAGACACTTCAACGTTCAATTTTCAAATTGAAGATATAAATAGAAGACTGAAGCTCCAGATCAAAAACAACAAGAACAACAACGCATACATCGCTTACAACATTTTTCTTTCAAGCCTTCTGTGAGCTTTCTGAAGAGTGAAGCCTCACTCCCATTAGTTCTAGCTCTTGCTCTCTGAGTTCAGTATAGATCCTTGAGAGAGCCCTTAGTACTGAGATAGTTCATGTCTTGAAAACCTTTCTGCTCTCAGTCTTAGCTTCAGATCCAGCATTGTTTAAGCTTGATCTAGGGGCTTGTTTCATTAACACTTTTCTTGTGTTTGTTCCCTTCGTGTTGAAGGAAGACCTGGGGATTTCAGGGTGTGTGTTCCCTCGAGTAGATGGAAGACCTGGTAGTATCCAGGGTGGTGTATTTCCTCTTCTTCGGGTTGTGAAGAGAAGACTAGCTGCGGCTGGGTCGGTAAGGGTCCATAAGGGGGACTGTACCCTTAGGTAGTGAAAGCCTAAGTTGTTGCTCAGAGACTGGACGTTGGACTCCTGTGGAAAGGAGGTCCGAACCAGAATAAATCCCTGTGTTGTCTGTGTGCTTGCTTTGCATTTACTATCTTTCTTTACTAACCCTAACACCCATCGAAGTTGTTTTGTGTGACTGTTTGTGAACAAGTTAAGGTGCTTAAAATATAAGAATCCCATTCACTCCCCCTCTGGGCTTGAGCTGGGAACAATTGTGACTTGTGAAAATTGACGGAGTTCAAATCGGACTCCCGGTTTGAGTTCGGCACTCAAATTCACATTCACCAAGTTCGTTTAGTTTAGTTTAAAAGGAAGAACTTAGCTAGGTTTGGGGTTCCAAAATAAAAATACTAATCCGATCGGCCTTCGATTTGTTCCAGCACGGTCGGGGTGATGAGTGTGACTTGTGGAAACAGACGGAATTCAAATCGGACTTCCGGTTTAGCTCGGCGCTCATTTCACATTAAGCTAGTTAATTAGTTTAAAAGTGAGTGAATAAAATCTAAAATTTAAATAATTTATTACTTATAGTGTATTTATTTTTAACTTATTATTGCTATAAATATATTGCAGGTTTCTTCATCGAGTGCGTCAAAGGAGACGAGGACGAGAAGGACGAGGACGAGGATTCATGATTTCTTTTCATTGTATGAACATTTTATGTTGTGTGGACATTAAGCAACAATACAAATTGTTGAACAAGGGAGGGGTATAGTCTCCTATGAGTAGACATAAAAGCCATCCCACCCTTGCACAGCAAACAGGTGGTGCGATGTCGGAAACAACACATCTAGATCCCCCAAAATCCACATATCTAGACTTAAGCAGTTGTCTGGGAGAGAACGTTGTGCGGGAGCACTACCTTGCAGCTTGTGGTGCTATTCCACCACGCCTGGAACCCCGACGGGGCTGCCTGACTGCTCGGACTTCAATTTCGTTGAGTCCGATGAGGGGTCTGGCCGCATGTCCTTCACAGTGCAGTAAGTGTCTTCTAGCCTTCTTGCTTCGTCATTGTACCGCTTTTTTTCTTTAGGCGGTAAATGATCTCGCCTCTTTATTTAGTGGCGATTTCTTCCACGGCCGAGCTTCCCACCGCGTCTCCGCCTGAGAAGGGTTATATCCAACTAATATCTATTCGGTATCTATTCCTAAGAGTAGAGGAGAGTTATCTGATATAAGTAAGTTAGATAAAGGCAGTCATCAAGCAAGTAAGTCAGGTCACGCAATCCTCTTTCTGTTGGTTTGTGAGATTTATTTCCTCATCCGAAAGCCAGTGCAGCAGGTCAGCCAGCGAGTGAGCAAGCAGTAGGACAGTTGAGAGAAGAAAGAGCCCTCTTGTAAGCCGGCCAGCGAGTGAGGCAGGCAAGGGAAAGGGGCTTATTTGCCTATTGTTTAACTTCTGCTCTCCTCTACTCTATTTCGTAACTTGAAATAGTCGAAAACTCTATCTCTCTTCAAGCAAGAACAAGGTCCTACTCTACTACGCGAGGTCACATACATACCTCCCCCGCTAATACTGATTATTGATTTCAATCCACGTTTTTCTTAGCTCCCTACCAGGCTACTCTTACAGCTAGCTTCCCTTGATCCCTAACTTCCACTACCTCTCCTATGCGTTCGTTCAGGCGAGATGCAAAGAACTAAAGAAGGTCCCCTCTCAACTCGGAGATACCTATTATTTTAAGGTACAAAATTGACTTGAAGCTTAAGGTGGGTCTTTCTTCTACTTAATTACGAGAAAGAACCTTTCCGATTGGATCTTCCGCATAGAATCTATACACCAAACTCTCCTATCGGAAAACGAAGAGGACTAATTACTTACTGACTTGCTTGCCGAGCTTACCGAGTAAGGAGCATACCGAGCAAGATAGATAGATAGAAAGTTAGACAGAAAGTTTGTCAGGGGCGGTAGTGCGGATGCACTGAGCGACGGAAGCAAAGAAAGAAGAAAGCTAGGGTCAGATTGACTAAAGAAAAAGGTCCATCCAACCCTCCCTTTTCAGTCGTTCTCCTCATCTTTCAGATAAAGGCCGGGAGGTCGTCTTGCTTGAAAGAAGACATGCCTCGACTTGCCCCATTGATTGAGCGACAGGGATAAAGGTTAGTTGGCATCTCGCTCTTAGCGTTCCGATCGATTGCCTCACTTACTAGCAAAGAGGGCAGGAAGATGACAAGTTCGTTCAAGATCCACTCCTTGAAGTCAATCTCGGAGATGGAACAGAGTCACGGCCCACTTTCATTAGTAAGCTCCTCTCGGAAGAACAGCAGAGCCAGATGGTCGCATTGCTTAAGGAGTTCAGGGACTCTTTCGCGTGGGATTACGACGAGATGCCCGGCTTGGATAGGAAGTTGATAGAGCATAGGCTTCCCATCAAGGAAGGTTTCAAGCCGTACAAGCAACCACCGATAAGAATGGCTCCTGATATAATTCCTGCAGGAATTATATTATGCCAATGCGTTCATAATTTACTAGACAACGCAGAAGGTTTTCGTATAGTGCTTGCTTGGGATACTATACCTCTCTTTAATAGCTGCAACCGCTGACTTGAGGAGCAGAAAGCACTTACTTTAAGAGCGGAGCATTAACAAAGATAGAAAGCTCTTTTCTCAATACAGTAAGGTAAGTAGGGAGAGCGCACGAAAGTTATTTTATCTTTCCCACAGTAGGGAGAGAAGTAAGGGCTTCTAACTAGCCGATAGCCGATAGACCCAGGAATCTCATTTCTCTTGGCTAGAGAGGAAGGGGGGATATATTTTATCAGAGCAGTCACCCGGAGCTCCAACTGTCACAGCTGCTAAGATGGCGACTGCAGTAACAAAGAAAGATGTCGACCCAGCTTTTCAGCCTGTTAGAGAGAAGGGCCCAGGAAGAAAACTCACCACTTATAGAACCGGAAGGAAGGAGAGCGAAAGAAAGGGATTTTCTCATGCGGGGCCGCGGGAAGGCAATCTAATATCATAACTGATAGATCCACTGTCAGGGAGAGGGAGGATAACAGACTAACCCAGGAAGACAGCAGTGCGAAATAAGAAGACAGCAGTAATGAGATAAGGCTCGGCTCGCTTGAAGCCGCTAGTACTAGTATTAGTAAGAGGAGCGCATCCCGAAGGAGGCTTCCGGTTTGAAGTGTTCTTGCTTGAAGCACAGTACGCGTTTTATCAATATCATTTAGAGAGCAGTGCGCGTAAAGAGATAAGAGCAGCTAAGCAAAGAAGAGCTCAGAAGAGCTCTAACTCTAGTACTACCAGAAACCTGGACCGGAGATAAGGTGATTTTATCAGCGTAGACAGGAAGTGATTTTCTAACTAAGATAGATGTCGACTTCTTCCCTTCCTGATTTATTAGAATGCTTTTACCTTTCTTTCCTCCACCCTCCGAGTTGACTTTACTGGAGTAGCTCCTGGACTTGCTTTGTTGACTGGAATGATTTCCCTATCTCTCTATCTCCGAACCCTAACACTACTCTCTCCTACTCACTAACTCAAGAACTCTAACTCTTAGCTAACTCAGGTGCTATACGACTTCCCCGGAGTTAATTAGTTAAACATAGCTACAGGTGTTAGAACTGAACAACACGAGAAGCTCAGTTAACTACACTCATCCCCGCTTTCGAACTATACGATTCTCTTCCCCGACTAACGCATCTACTTCCCCCGACACGTATTAATTAGACATAGCTTTAGTTAATACTAATACCTTAACGCTTCACTGCTACACGAATCCCCGGTACGACTCTATCTCTTCTATCTCCTAACTCCTCCCCGAACTATTTTATTATTGTTGACATTTTATGGACATTTTATTAGTGTTGACATTTGTCATAATACAGTTTTTATTTTTATTATATGCACAAGTATTTTGATGAAACATGTATTTATAAAAAATAATTAAAAATTAGAGACCGATTAATGACTGAATTATTTCGGTCGCTATCAGCGATCGATACATTCAGTCACTATTTCAGTCACTAGTTTGTGACCGAAATAGTAATCGAACAGATAAGTCGCACATAGTGACCGAACATTTCAGTCACTATTTCAGTCACAAAAATAGTCAACCAAATTATTTCGGTCGCTATCAGTGACTGAAATAATTCGGTCGCTATTTCAGTCACTATACAGCCACCAAAATAGTCACTAAGTTTATCGGCCGCTGAAAGCGACCGAAATAATTCGATCACTATTTCGGTCACTATCAGTGACTAAGTAGCGACCGAAACTTTTCGGTCACAGTACTGTGACCAAAAATTCTTTACCGACAACTTCGGTCCCTATTCGGTCACTAAATGTTTTAGTGACCGAATAGGGACCGAAGTTGTCAGTCTCTAAAATCGTTTTTTCTTGTAGTGTAGTGACCTACAACTTCTACCATATAGTGCTTCAAATAGAGCCATCTTTATACTTGCCTAATAGCTATTGTTACAGGAAAACTCCATTAAAAGCAATTGTTCATTCCAATAGCCTTCAAAATCTATTGTGCAAGCTTTTAACATGTCTTCCACAATTTGATTAAACCTCTCAGTTTGTCCATCTGTCTGTGGGTGAAAAGTAATACTAAAGTTGAGTTTAGTACTAGGTGATGTTTGCAGTCCCTTCCAAAAATGAGAGGTAAATCTTGGGTCACGGTCTGAGACTATTGATGATGGAACTCCATGCAGTCTCACTATCTCTTTCACATAGAGAGCAGCTAAAACATCCACAGTTCACTTACTTTTGATTCTTAGAAAGTGGGCAGACTTAGTTAGTCCATCAACAATGACCCATATGGCGTCGAGTCCACCACGAGTCCTGGATAAACCTATGATGAAATCCATGTCAATGCTTTCCCACTTCCACTCTGGGATATCTAAGGGTCTGAGTACACCCACAGGGCGCTGTGTTTTGTTTTCACTTGTTGACAAGTGAGACAATGAGCAACATGTTCAGCTACTTCTCTTTTCATCTTTGGCCACCAAAATATTCTTTTCATGTCTTGATACATCTTGGTTGAACCAGGGTGAATAGTGTACTTGGTCTTTTGAAGTTCATCCACCAGCTTCCTTTTTAGTTCTTCATTGTCAGGCAAACAGGTCCTATCATTAAATAGTAATCTTCCATCTTCAGATATGGAGAAGTCTAGTCTGTCTGCTATGGTTGCCTTGAAACTAGGCAAAACAAACCAAGAATGGATCGTCTTCTTTTTGATCTATGATCTCATCAAAGATGTTGGGTTGTACCCTAAGATTAGCAACCAATACTTGGTCGCTCCCTTGCTCAATATTTATGTCTAGTCTGGCGAATTGTTCTAGCAATTTCATCTCACCCATAATTATACAAGATAATGAGCACACAGGCTTCCTGCTAAGCACATCACCTACCATATTACCCTTGCAAGTTTGATATTGAATGTTGAAGTCAAAATCCTTAAGGCACTCCAACCATCTTCTCTATCTTATGTTGAGCTCCTTCTGAGAGAACATATACTTCAGGCTTTTAAGATCTGAGTAGACAGTGAATCTTTCTACGTAGAGATAGTGTCTCCAGATCTTGAGTGCAAAGACTATAGTGGCCAACTCTAGATCATGTACGGGATAGTTGACCTCATGAGTCTTTAATTGTCTGAACGAATAAGCTATCACCCTCTCCTTCTGCATCAATACACAGCCTAGACCGATTCTAGATGCATCGGTATAAACTGAGAAACCTTCTCCCTATATAGGAATAGCAAGAACTGAGGCAAAGGTTAAACATTCCTTCAATGTTTGAAAGCTTTTCTCACACTCCTTACTCCAGACATAGGGATTCTCCTTTTGAGTAAGGCGAATGAGAGGCACAGTGATCTTGGAGAAGTCTTTTATGAACCGTTTGTAATAACCAGCTAGTCCCAAAAAGCTTTTGATCTCAGTGACGTTGGTCGATCTCCCCTAATTAAGCATAGCTTCAACCTTGGAGGGATCGACAGAGATGCCATCCTTGGAGATGACGTGGCCCAAAAAGGACACTTCTGCGGGCCAAAACTCGCACTTGCTCAGTTTAGCGTAAAGCTTGTTGTCACGCAAGATCTGTAGAGTGATCTTCAAATGCTCCTCATGTTCCTCTTTGGTTTTGGAATATATAAAGATATCATCAATAAATACCACGAAGAATTTGTCGAGGTATGGTCGATAGACACTATTCATCAGTTACATGAAAGTTGCAGGAGCATTGGTTAGACCAAAAGGCATAATGACAAATTCGTAATGTCCATACCTGCTCCTTAAAGTTGTCTTATAGATATCTTCATCTTTGTTTCTCATCTGATGATATCCAGACCTAAGGTCAATCTTGGAGAAATATTTAGCTCCACATATTTAGTCAAAGAGTTCATCAACTCGAGGCAATTGGTACTTATTCTTGATTGTCAAATGGTTCAGTTGTCTATAGTCGATGCATAACCTCATGGTCCCATCCTTCTTCTTGACAAATAGAACAGGTGCTCCCCATGGGGAAGTACTTAGTCTAATGAACCCTTTTTCTAATAACTCCGATAGTTGTGCCTTTAGTTCTATCAACTCGGCAGGTGACATCCTTTATGGTTGACGTGATACTGGTGCAGCTCCAAGAATCAAATCGATAGATTAAAAGAGAATTAATTATTAATCCCTAACAGGGATCTGACAGGGGAATTCCTGGAAGCTCATCGGGGAAAACGTCAAGGTAATCTTGGACTATATGTATATCTTCTATCTTAGATCCTTCCTTTTCAATTACTACAGCCGCAAGGAAAGCAACACAACCTTTTCTTATCATGTTGTGGGCTTGTATGGCAGAGACTAATGACATTCGTCTCCTGTGTCTAATCCTAGTAAATGATACTTTAGAGAATTCACTGAATAAAATTTTCCCTTTTTTACAATCAACACTGGCTCCATAATGTTGTGTACCTGGTTTTGATGATGTCATGAACCAAATATAACTGTCATAAATATCTAAGAATTCTCTAACACATGTCTACTTATGACAAGAAAAATCTCAAAGTCAAAAGATCATTTGTGTGTCGACACACATTGCTCTGAAGGTCGACACACATGGCTCACTTAGTGACTTACTGGTGTATAGTGAACTACTTGAGTCGACACTAGTCAGTGCTCAGGTCGATACTTGTTATCTTTCCTATAAGTGCAGAAGAGAAAAAGATTCACTTGAGTCGACACTAGTCAATGTCAGGTCAACACATGTTGATCTTCAGGTTAGCACGGAATGGTAAGAATCTCAAGAGGTCGACTCTCGATGAAGATGAGGTCGACACAAGTTCCAGCGTGCGATGGAATTATAGAGTACAGAGAGTCAACACATGTTGAAGGTCTGGTCGACTCTACTATTCTGAGAGGTCGACACTTGATGGCTATGAGGTCAACACAAAGCATATTAACAGCCAGTCTCTACTAAAGTCTAATGGATAAGGTCGACACATGAAGTCATAAAGTCAACTCTACTAAAGTATCTGCATTGATCATAGCCAGTGTAATTGTGCGTCGACACAATGCACAAGAGGTGTCGACACACTAATCTTCTTCTCCCAGTAAGGAAAAGGAATTGCCAGCGTGATCTTTCTGGGCACATGATCTGAGGCCCCATTATTGGGGATTCTCAGTGCACCTTACAAGGTTCTGGAAGAGAACCTTTGGCGGAAAAGTATCTCCCAACGAATTGGGGATTCTGATGGAGCCCACCAAAAAGATTCATATATGCTAATAAAAAAAGTGTGTGGTGTTGTCTTCGACAAAAAACACGGAAAGAAGAATACACAGAGCTGTAGAGAAAAAGCGTAGAGGGTGAGAGAGAGCTAAGGAGAACCGAATTTGGTACAGATCGCTCAATGAGAAGAACAGATGTTGCATCAATTCTTTGTCTTGTTTTAAGCCCTGTCGCTTTTCGGTTGAAGCAGGGCTTCAGAATTTCCATCCAATCAGAGGCAATTTGATCCTTAAGCTGCAGCCTGAAGAAGAGCTCGATGAATCTGAGTCTGGAGAAGAAGCAATTGGGAATTCAAGTGGAGAATTGATCAAATCCCAACTTCAGTAAATTTGCAGCAAGAGTGTTTGCCAGAATTCCGCTCACTTTTAGTGATTTCTCTTGTGCAATCTTTTCTATTTCTTCTGACATTACACCACTTGGTTATCTGCTCCGGGTGGAGTAGATGAACAGATCCTTCACTTTGTGTGTTAGGATTGTGAGATTGTTATAATCTTGAAGCTGTGAATCAGCGAAGTTGAAGCTATGTGTCAGCAGATTGTATGAAGCTGTGAATTAGCAGATGTGTGAGTGTTTCACACTCTTGGCTTGTTGAATGAAGCCTCACTTAGTTTAGTGATGGGTGGATGTAGGTCTCCACACTAGAGCCGAACCACCTTAAAATCATGCATGCACTGTGTGGTGTATTGTCTAATTGCTTTGTGTCTTTGAAACTACTAGCTCTCATATATCTTAAGGTCTGATTCGGGTTCTTATTTTTAAAAGAGGCTAATATCTATTCACCCCCCCCCCCTCTAGATATTCATTCCATACCCAACACATAAGTGGATAGCCAGTCAGCTCCTAAAATCACGTCATAGCCTTCCATGGGCATACATACCAAGTTGGCTCTTAAATTGAGTTCTCCAATCATCACATCAGCTAATGGAAAATACTATTCAGTTTTATTTTCTCTCCCAGTGGTGTTGTGACAAAGAGTTCAAACCCCATAAAACAGGTTTAATATTCAGGGTGTCTGCAAAGTTTTGAGATATGAATGAATGTGTGGCTTCCTCATCTTGCAGGGCTTGTAGCCGGCCTTGCTTCCTTTACATGATAGCTCTTTTCTCATGTTCTTTGAGTAGTGGGCATTCTGGAGTATGATGCTCGCAGCTACCACAATGCAGACATGCGCCTATTTTCCTCCAGCACTCCACGGTAGTATGACCAGGCTTATCACAATGTTTACAATTACCCTTTGTTGGAGTAATGGGGACATTCACCTTTGATTTCTTTTCTTGACTTTCCCTTCATAATACTGAAAGGTCGCTTCTTGTCGTTCGTCGGCTTAGCACTAGAAGAGCTTGGTGTCAACTCCTTCTTGATAAACCTCCCCTTGATGCGTTCAATATAATCAATAGCATCTTCCAGGAGTTGAGCATTTTTAACCATCTCCGCATAAGTTTGAATGTCAAAAGGGGCCAGTTGTGTTATGTACTAGGGTTTAAGGCGGTTGAGAAAACGCTTAGCCTTCATCCGTTCTATGTTAACGAGATGATTGGTGTAGCGAGCTAGTCTAGAGAACTGTGCCTCATACTCAGCCACAGAGAGGCTTCTTTGTTTAAGGGTAGTGAATTCAACAGCCTTTCTTTCTTGGCATTGAATGCTTCCTTGTACTCGTTCCAAGTGAACTGACCATCAGCTCTGGTCACTTCTACATATTCCCACCAGGTGCGGGTGTCTCTCTTTAATTAGAAAGTAGCCAGCAGCAGCTTATCTCCTGCTGCACACTACATGACATGAAAAATTCATTATGTTTCCTTAAGCCAGTGTTTGGCTTTGTCTGGGTCAGTTGTACTGTTGAATCTGGGTGGATTCATGCTTCTGAAATTGCGATGCAGTTCTGCTGCTCTGCGGAGGGCATTCATAAGGTCTTGGATGGTCTGTTGCATGCCCCTTAGTTGAGCCCGTTCAGCAGCCATCTTAATACCTAAGTTCCTACAAAAGTAACCTTGCATTAAGGTATCAAGGTGCAACTAGGTTAGTGCGTGTGTGAGTATCGTTTAGTCCTTGTCCCTGGTTCTACCCAATTCCTCAAGTAGGTATGACAGACGATGCGTAGTCAAGGCAGTCCATCCTATAACATCCTAGACCTATGAGATCCAACTAAGATATCCTAGGCTCTGATACCATAAAATTGTCACGCTCCGACGCTGAATATCGGGATGTGAGGCAGTTAATATAATGCAAGTATAGAGCAATATAAACATCAAACCACTACACAGTTTTAAATAACATAAAACCATCTATATTTCCTTATTCCTTCCACCATGTCTATTACATTCACAAATTCAGAGCCTTAACTATGGGCCCAGAAAACTTCATCATACTTAAATAAAACAACTAACTAAACTAAACTCTAATAGAACTAGATGACACTAAGGTCACTCTTGATTCTGCTCATCCCCATCCACTTGAGTGTGGTCCTCGTCATCATTATATTCACCTAAAGATATATCACAATTACATAAGGTGAGCAATAATGCTCAGTAGGACTTAATATCTCGTAGAACAAGCATGCTTTAAGTGATTAAATATATTAAAGAGTAGAGAGACTAATGATGGAGAAGTCAGTTAATGTCAAGAGATAATAGCATAGAAGCAAGGTACAGATAGCAAGTGTTTCAAGTATAGCACAAGAACAAGTTACCAATAGTTCACAATAGCATATAGCACAACGAGTCAAGTATAGTGTAGCACTTTGATTATCAATAGATAGTCGAGATAACTAGCACTTGAGTGTAATACCAAACACACTGGTCAATAAACTCCCGCGGGCAGTAACACTTTTGGGCGCACCTCCCAAGACCAGACTGCCCCCTTATAATATTGCCAGGCATTAGTCATGTTTATTATCTTTAGATAATCAGTCAATAGCAAATAGAGTACCAATGACAGATGAGAGTAAAGAGAAATAGATGAGAGCATAGGAAAACTTGAATAGATGAGACTATAGAGAGATCTACTGGTTATACATGTAAAAGTACGAGTAAAACCAACGACAGTAACTATTGCACAGCACAGGCGGTACTGACAGAAATTTGGATTCCTTTTCTTCATATTGGTGTGTGCATGTGAAGATAAATCAAAGACAGTGGAATAAGATTGTGCACATCTTCCATGGATAGCGAAATTAACATACTTTAACCTTTATATTATTTTATATTGTTACAATCTTTACAAGAACTTTACAACATACTCAACATGGTATTAAGTAGAATAGTTTAGAAATTTGGGTTTTTAGGACTAGAGGAAAATACTTAGGTCTCGCTGTAAGAAGCATAAAAAGTTTACGGAACCAGTTTAAAACAAAGCTAACACGATTCTTGGCAAGATATACTCAAAGGAATCAAGGATTTGACAAGAACTTCATGGAGAGCAAGAGTAAACAAGAGGTCACGGGTACATGAAATAATGGAACTTTGAACATGAAAATCTCGCAACTTGATGGATGAAATCTAGGAAAAACATGGGCTTGGGTACTAGTTTCCTGAACTATCTTTGAACGAAGTTATTTAGATTTGTGCTTGAAAGATAGCCTACCTTTGGTCGTTCCTAGGAAAAGTCTTCTGCACATAAAGCAGAACGGGGTCATGGGAAGAAAGCTCCAGTTGGGCGATCTCCTCCTTCTCTGGTGCTCTAGGTATTCTTCCGCAAGTCCTCTAGTAAGTTGGTAACTCGCCCCAAGGGCTTATGACGATTATTTATAGATTTAGATTGTCAGGAGTCCTATTGTAATTGGAAAGTGCAATTGCTATTTTTTAGCTTGATCCCTTCCGTACCTGGAGGATTCTCGTCCCAATTGGAGTGGGAAACCTTTAGAAACTCTCTCTTGACGCCACGAATTTGGATTAATATAGAATTTTAACGATGGTTAAATCTCTGGGTTTGTAGTTTCCTAACTCTTGGTAGGAGTCCTATTATGTTCTAGAACTTCCATAGGATTCATTCCGTAACAGGTCTTCCTATTTGGTTTAATTCTAGGGATCAGGTTCAGAATCCACTATTGGATTCAGTCACGTTCTATGGTCTGTACTTTTCCTTTTTATTATCAGATATGTAATTAACACGTGTTTTATAGTCTGGATGATAACCGGTTACTTCGTCATATACGAAGTCATACACGATTTAGTCATGGACAGTCGAAGCTAACTTCGTCATATACGAAGTCCACTTCATTTTGGTCGTGATCAGTTGAAACTTAACTTCGTCATATACGATGCTAACTTCATCATATCCGAAGTCCACTTCGTCATATACGAAGTCTACTTTATTTGGTCTTGAACAGTCGAAGCTTAATTTCGTCATATACAAAGATAACTTCGTCATATCCGAAGTCCACTTCGTCATATACGAAGTCTACTTCGTTTTGGTCTTAAACAGTCGAAGCTTAACTTCGTCATATACGAAGCAAACTTCGTCATATACAAAGTCTACTTCGTTTTGTTCGTGATCAGTCGAAGCTTAACTTTGTCATATACGAAGCTAACTTCATCATATCCGAAGTCCAACTTCGGCTGACAACATTATATCTTGGCCAGTTGATTTGATACATCGATTGCATTAAACATCGATTGTTGTTCAACATCAATTGTCTTTAAACATCGATTGTTGTTCATCATCGATTGTTCCTTTAAATATCAATTACTGTTCAACATCGATTATTGCCTATTTTAGCCATTGCTCCATCGTTTGGTGTGTTTTTAACCACCCTCTTCACAAATTTGTTTATTTTTTTGTTTATTTAGGATTTTTTAAAAAAAATCTAGATTGTTACACCCTCCCCCACTTAAAAGAATTTGGTCTCCAATTCATATAATCATAATAGGGAGAGTGACTTACTGAATATATCGGGGTAGTTAAGCCTCATTATTGATTTAGGTTCCCATGTAGCTTCTTCTACTCCATGGTTATTCCATAGAACCTTTACCATAGGGATAGACCTAATTCTGAGTTGTCGCAATTTACGGTTCAGTATTTGATTAGCTTTTCTTCATATGTCATGTCCTTATGTAGCACTAAGTCTTCATGGTGTATGATATGGGTAGGATCGTACACGTATTTTTTTAGCATAGACACATGGAATACATTGTGTACGAACGCTAAATGTGGGAGTAACACCAGTCGATAAGCAACTTCACCAACCCTTGAGAGCACTTAGAAAAGGCCAATGAATCTTGGACTTAACTTCCCTTTGACTCCAAACCTTTGAATTCCACAAGTAGGTGTTACTTTTAAAAGCACATGATCTCCCACTTGAAATTATAAGTCCCTCCTTCTCTTATCGGCATAACTCTTCTGTCTTTATTGAGCAATCTTGAGGCAATCTCGAATAACCTGAATATCTCTGATTGTAGCTTGTACCATGTCTGGGCCTAACCATTGTTGTTCACCAACTTCATGTCAGCATACTAGTGACCCACAACTTCTACCATATAGTGCTTCAAATGGAGCTATCTTTATACTTGCCTTATAGCTATTGTTATAGGAAAACTCCATTAAAGGCAATTATTCATTCCAATCACCTTTAAAATCTATTGTGCATGCTCTTAACATGTCTTCCACAATTTGATTAGTCCTCTCGATTTATCCATCTGTCTGTGGGTGAAAAGCAGCACTAAAGTTGAGTTTAGTACCAAGTGTTGTTTGCAGTCCCATCTAGAAATGAGAGGTAAATCTTGGGTCATGGTCTGAGACTATTGATGATGGAACTCTATGCAGTCTCACTATCTCTTTCACATAGAGAGCAGCTAACACGTCCACAGTCCACTTACTTTTAATTGGTAGAAAGTGGGTAGACTTAGTTAGTCGATCAATAATGACCCATATGGCGTCAAGTCCACCACGAGTCCTGGGTAAACCCATGATGAAATCCATGCCAATGCTTGCCCAGTTCCACTCTGGGATATCTAAGGGTCTGAGTACACCTACAGGGCGCCAGTGTTCTGTCTTCACTTGTTGACAAGTGTGATAATGAGCAGCATGCTCAGCTACTTCTCTTTTCATCCTTGGCCACCAAAATGTTCTTTTCATGCCTTGATACATTTTGGTTGTACTAGGGTGAATAGTGTACTTGGTCTTTTGAGCTTCATCCATCAACTTCCTTTTCAATTCTTCATTGTCAGGCACACAGGTCCTGTCATGAAATACTAATCTTCCATCTTTAGAGATGGAGAAGTCTGGTCTATCTGCTATGGTTTCCTTGACACGAACCAAGAATGGATCGTCTGCTTGTTGATCTCTGATCTCATCAAAGATGTTGGGTTGTACCCTAAGATTAGCAACCAGTACCTGGTCGCTCCTTTGCTCAATATTTATGTCCAATCTGGTGAATTGTTCTAGCAATTTCATCTTGCCCATAACTAAACAAGATAATGAGGTCACAAGCTTCCTGCTAAGCGCATTAGCTACCATATTATCCTTGTCAGGGTGTTATTGAATGTTGAAGTCGAAGTCCTTAAGGTACTCCAACCATCTTCTCTGTCTCATGTTGAGCTCCTTCTGAGAGAACAAATACTTCAGGATTTTATGATCTGAGTAGATAGTGAATCTTTCTAGGCAGAGATAGTGTCTCCAAATCTTGAGTGCAAAGACTACAGCGGCCAACTCTAGATCATGTATGGGATAGTTGACCTCATGAGTCTTTAATTGTCTGGACGAACAGGCTATCACCCTCTCCTTCTGCATCAATACACAGCCTAGACCGATTTCAGATGCATTGGTATAAACTGAGAACCTTCTCCCTCTATAGGAAGAGCGAGAATTGGGGTAGAGGTTAAACATTCCTTTAATGTTTGAAAGCTTTTCTCACACTCCTTACTCCAGACATAGGGATTCTCCTTTCGAGTAAGGCGAGTGAGAGGCACAGCGATCTTGAAGAAGTCTTTTATGAACCGTCTGTAATAACCAGCCAGTCCCAAAAAGCTTCTGATCTCAGTAACTCTAGTCGATCTCTCCCAATTAAGCACAGTTTCAACCTTGGAGGGATCGATAGAGATGCCATCCTTGGAAATGACATGGCCTAAAAAGAACACTTCTTCGAGCCAGAACTTGCACTTGCTCAGTTTAGCGTAGAGCTTGTTGTCGCGCAAGATCTGTAGAGTGATCTTCAAATGCTCCTAATGTTCCTCTTTGGTTTTAGAATATATAAATATATCATCAATAAATACCACGATAAATTTGTCAAGGTATGGTCGATAGACATTGTTCATCAGTTGCATGAAAGCTACAGGAGCATTGGTTAGACCAAAAGGTATAACAACAAATTCATAATGTCCATACATGCTCTTGAAAGTTGTCTTATAGATATCTTCATCTTTGATTCTCATTTGATGATATCCAGACCTAAGGTCAATATTGGAGAAATATTTTGCTCCACACATTTGGTCAAATAGTTCATCAACTCGAGGCAATGGGTACTTATTCTTGATTGTCAAATGGTTCAGTTGTCTGTAGTCGATGCATAACCTCATGGTCCCATCCTTCTTCTTGACAAATAGAACAGGTGCTCCCCATGGGGAAGCACTTGGTCTAATGAACCTTTTTTCTAATAACTCTGACAGTTGTGCCTTTAGTTCTTTCAACTCGGCAGGTGACATCTTATATGGTTGATGTGATACTGGTGCAGCTCTATGAATCAAATCGATAGAGAAATTTACATCTCGTTCAGGGAGAATTCCTGGCAGCTCATCGGGGAAAACGTCAGGGTAATCTTGGAGCCTATGTATATCGTCTATCTTGGACCCTTCATTTTCAATTACTACAGCCGCAAGGAAAGCAACACAACCTTTTCTTATCATGTTGTGGGCTTGTATGGCAGAGACTAATGACATTCGTCTCCTGTGTCTAATCCCAGTAAATGATACGTTAGGGAATTCACTAAATGAAATCTTCCCTTTTTTACAATCAACACTGGCTCCATAAGTGGATAACCAATCAGCTCCCAAAATCACATCATAGCCTTCCATGGACATACACACCAGGTCGGCTCTTAGATTGAGTTCTCCAATCATCACATCGGCTAATGGAAAATACTTGTTCAGTTTTGTTTTCTCTCCTAGTGATGCTGTGATAAAGAGTTCAAAACCCATATAAACAAGTTTATAGTTTCCCTTTGCTAGAGTAATAGGGGTATTCTGTAAATACGATGCTCGTGGCTACCACAGCGCAGACATGTACCTATTTTCCTCCAGCACTCCTCAGCAGTGTGACCAAGCTTGTCACAATGTTTACAGTTTCCCTTTGCTAGAGTAATAGGGACATTCACCATTGGTTTCTTTTCCTGTCTTCGCCCTTCAGTAATACTAAAAGGTCGCTTCTTGCTGTTCGTCGGATTAGCACTAGAAGAGCCAAGTGTCAACTCCTTCTTGATAAACCTCCCCTTGATGTGTTCAGTGTAATCAGTAACATCTTCCGGAAATTGAGTCTTTTTAACCATGTCAGCATAAGTTTGAATGTCAAAAGGGGCCAGTTGTGTTATGTACTGGGGTTTAAGACCATTAAGAAAATGCTTATCCTTCATCCCTTATGTGTTAACGAGATGATTGGCGTAGTGAGCCAGTCTAGAGAACTGTGCCTCATACTCAGCCACAGAGAGGCTTCTTTGTTTAAGGGCAGTGAATTCAACAACCTTTCTTTCTTGGACGCATTCTGTGAAGTATTTGGCATTGAATGCTTCCTTGAACTCATTCCAAGTGAACTGACCATCAGCTCTGGTCGCTTCTATAGACTCCCACCAGGTGCAGGCATCTCTCTCTAATTGGAAAGTAGCCAGCAGCAGCTTATCTTGCCGCACACTACATGACACAAAAAATTCTTTTCATTTCCTTAAGCCAATGTTCAGCTTCGTCTAGGTTAGATGTACTAATGAATCTGGGTGGATTCATGCTTCTAAAATTGCGATGCAGTTCTCCTGCTCCGCGGAGGGCATTCATAAGGTCTTGGATGGTTTGTTGCATGCCCCTTAGTTTAGGTCGTTCGACAGCCATCTTAATACCTAAGTTCCTACAAAAGTAACCTTGCATTAAGGTATCATGGTGGAACTAGGTTAGTGTGTGTATGAGTATCTTTTAGTCCTTGTCCCTAGTTCTACCCAATTTCTCACATAGGTATGACAAACGATGCGTAGTCAAAGCAGTCCATCCTAGAACATCCTAGACCTATGAGATCCAACTAAGACATCTTAGGCTCTGATACCACAAAACTGTCACGCCCTGACGCAGAATATCGGGATGTGAGGCAGTTAATATAATGCAAGTATAGAGCGATATAAACATCAAACCACTACACAGTTTTAAATAACATAAAACCATCTATATTTCCTTATTCCTTCCACCGTGTCTATTACATTCACTAGTTCAGAGCCTTAACTATGGGCCCAGAGAACTTCATCATACTTAAATAAAACAACTAACTAAACTAAACTCTAACAAAACTAGACGACACTGGGGTCACTCTTGATTCTGCTCATCCCCATCCTCTTGAGTGTGGTCCTCATCATCATTATATTCACCTGAAGACATATCACAATTACGTAGGGTGAGCGATAATGCTCAGTAGGACTTAATATCTCGTAGAACAAGCATGCTTTAAGTGATTAAATATATTAAAGAGTAGAGAGACTAATGATGGTGAAGTCAGGTAATGTCAAGAGATAATAGCATAGCAGCATGGTACAGATAGTAAGTGTTTCAAGTATAGCACAAGAACAAGTTAACCATAGTTCACAATAGCACATAGCACAACGAGTCAAGTATAGTATAGCACTTTGATTGTCAATAGATAGTCGAGATAACTAGCACTTGAGTGTAATGCCAAAACACTCTAGTCAATAACCTGCCAGGACCAGACCGGGCCCCTTATAATATTGCCAGGCATTAGTCATGCTTATTATATTTAGACAATCAGTCAATAGCCAATATAATACCAATGATAAATGAGAGTAAAGAGAAATAGATGAGAGCATAAGAAAACTTGAATAGAAGAGACTATAGAGAGATCTACTAGTTATACATGTAAAAGCACGAGTAAAACCAACGATAGTAACTATTGCACAGCACAGGCGGTACTAACAGAAAGTTTGGATTCCTTTTCTTCTTATTGGTGTGTGCATGTGAAGATAAATTAAAGACAGTGGAATAAGATTATGCACATCTTCCATGGATAGGGAAATTAACATACTTTAACCTTTATATTACTTGATATTGTTACAATCTTTAAAAGAACTTTACGACAGACTCAGCATGGTATTAAAGTAGAACAGTTCAGAAATCTCGACTTTTAGGACTAGAGGAAAATACTTAGGTCTCGCTGTAAAAAGCATAAAAAGTTTATGGAACTAGTTTAAAACAAAGCTAACACGATTCTTAGCAAGATATACTAAAAGGAATCAAGGATTTGACAAGAACTTCATGGAGAGCAATAGTAAACAAGAGATCACTGGTACATGAAATAATAGAACGTTGAACATGAAAATCTTGCAACTTGATGGATGAAATCTGGGAAAAACATGGGCTTGGGCTACTGGTTTCCTCGACTATCTATGAACGAGATTATTTAGATTTGTGATTGAGATATTGCCTACCTTTGTTCGTTTCTAGAAAAAGTCTTCTGCATACGAAGCAGAAGGAGATCTGGGGAATAAAGCTCCAGTTGGGCGATCTCGTCCTTCTCTGATGCTCTAGGTATTCTTCCGCAAGTCCTCTAGCAAGTTGGTAACTCTCCCCCAAGGGCTTATGACGAGTATTTATAGATTTAGATTGTCAGGAGTCCTACTGTAACTGGAAAGTGGAGTTGCAGTTTTTTTAGCTTGATCCCATCTGTACCTGGAGGATTCCCGTCCCAATTGGAGTGGGAAACCTTTAGAAACTCTCTCTTGGTGGCACGAATTTGGATTAATATGGAAGTCTAACGATGGTTAAATCTCTGTGTTTGTAGTTTCCTAACTTTTGGTAGGAGTCCTATTATGTTCCAGAACTTCCATAGGTTTCGTTCCGTAATAGGTCTTTCTATTTGGTTTAGTTCTAGGGATCAGGTTCAGAATTCACTATTAGGTTCAATCACATTTCTATGATCTGTAGTTTTCCTTTTTATTGTCGGATATGTAATTAACACGTGCTTTATAGTCTGGAAGATAACTGGTAACTTCATCATATACGAAGTCATACACGATTTAGTCATGGACAGTCGAAGCTAACTTCGTCATATACGAAGTCCACTTTAGTTTGGTCGTGATCAGTCGAAGCTTAACTTCGTCATATCCGAAGCTAACTTCGTCATATCCGAAGTCCACTTCATCATATATGAAATCTACTTCGTTTTGGTCTTGAACAATCGAAGCTTAACTCTGTCATATACGAATCAAACTTCATCATATCCAAAATCGACTTCGTCATATACGAAGTCTACTTCGTTTTGGTCGTGATCAGTCGAAGCTTAAATTCATCATATACGAAGCTAACTTCGTCATATCCGAAGTCCAACTTCGGCTGAAAACATTATATCTTGGTCGGTCGATTTGATACATCGATTGCCTTAAACATCGATTGATGTTCAACATCAATTGTCTTTAAACATCGATTGTTCCTTTAAACATCGATTGTTGTTCAACACTGATTGTTCCTTTAAACATCGATTACTGTTTAACATCGATTGTTGACTAGCCCTTAACGATTATTGACTGTATTATCCGTTGCTCCATCGGTTGACAACATTATATCTTGGTCAGTCAATTTGATACATCGATTACCTTAAACATCGATTGCTGTTCAACATCGATTGTTCCTTTAAACATCGATTGTTGTTCAACATCGATTGTTCCTTTAAATATCAATTGTTGTTCAACTTCGATTGTTGACTAGTCCTTAACGATTATTGACTATTTTATCTGTTGCTCCATCGATTGGTGTGCCTTTAACCTTCCTCTTCATAAATTTTTTATTATTATTATTTCTATTTATTTAGGATTTAAAAAAATTCAGGTTGTTACAGAGAGAGAGAGAGAGAGAGAGAGAGAGAGAGAGGAGAGAGAGAGAGAGAGGTTACTTGTCGGCGAGACATCGATGGTGGCCTGCGATGTTGGCGAACAAGAGAGAGAGAGAGAGAGAGAGAGAGAGAGAGAGAGGAGTGGTCATCGGGTGGGGAGATAAAGAGTGAAATAGAGACCTCAGTCGCTATTCGGTCTCAATAGCTCAAAATTTTAGCGACTGAAATAATTTTGATCACAATTCAGTCACTAAATCTAAAATTTAGTGATCGAATATTTTTAATGACTATTCGGTCTCAAATCTGAGACAGAATTGTGACCGAAAATTTTGGTCTCAAATTCGATCTTTATCTCCGCAATTTCTTGTAGTGATTCTCTATTTAATGATAGACCTGAAGAAGACTTTTGACTCTGTTAATAGGAAGTTTATTTATTACATGATGAGGAAAATGGGTTTCCCTGAACAATGGATGAATTGGTTAGAAAGTTGTACCGAATGGCCTTACTTTTTTGTGCTTCTAAATGGAACACCTATAATTGGGTTCTTTAAAAGTACTAATGGACTAAGGCCAGGAGTTCTATTATCTCCGTACCTTTTTACCATCGTTATGGAAGGACTTAACTTGCCTGATGGATGATGCTGTTAATAAGGGTGGCATTCATGTTCCTACGGTAGGTGAGCTCAAGATATCTCATATCATTAATTTTGCATATGACCTTATTGTCATTTTTATAGATCATATTCCTTCAGCTTAGAAAGTGGCAGATAAATTATACTCATTCTTTGCATGTTCTGGTCTTATATATATATATATATTATATATATATATATATATATATATAATATATGAAAAGCATATTGTTCATCAGAGGGGGTGTTAATTCAAATGATGATGTCTTACGCATCTTGAATGTAGGAGAAGGATTCTCTCTACTTCTTCCTACTCGGGTCTGCCTTTGTTGAGAAAATTAAAAGAAGATTGCACGCATGGAAAATCATATTTCCTATTCCATTTCTAATGATGATAAAACCAGTCTTATGATAGGACCCATGGGTGGCATTTTTCAAATCTATGGTAGTGGTAGTGTTCGCCAAAATCTTGAGGCTCCAAAGTTACTTAAAAGTTTCGAACTTCACATAAAATGGGGTTTGGAATATGAGAAAGGTTTAGTGCACTTTCATATTGTACTTAAAGTGTAATATGACTAGGCACTCATCTCATGTGGCACTCAATCATCGAGTTACCACTTTATCACCCCCATGTGAGTGGTGCTATATGAAAGAGTGTCTAGTCATATTGCACTTAAGTGCAATAAAAAAGTGCACTAAACTTTTCTCTTGGAATATGCCAAATGTTGTATCACCTGAAATGCTCTCTCCATCTATGGTCTATATATAATTAAATGCATTACCAAAATTCGAAATGACAAGATAGTGTGGAATCATGACAGAGGAAAATTGAGGTGTCACCTCGGCCTGGATCAATGTAGTCCGCACAAAATATCAAGAAATTCCAAATCACGCAAGGATATGGAGAGTAAACCATCGGCACAAAGACTTAATGTATATATGTACGTGGCAAGCAGCAATGACTAAACTACCAACTCTGGACCATTTGAACCCGAGAGGATTATAATATCAGGTGAAAGGTCAATAGTATTAAATGTGTGGTGGCCAAATCTGGCCACCTAGATCTATCGCGGCCCATTACGGCTCCCTCTGGTCCTGTCAGCAGGCGTGGCCCCTTCTCAGGGTGCCACGTCCTTATGGGGGCCGTTCAAAGGTCTTCGGGCATAGCCCCCGTGATCGGGCTTCGCTAAGCTCCCCAGCAATATGATTCCGAACAGCCATAGATGATTACCGAGCAGCGGTCTCAACCCCTCTCATGGGGCACCTGCTCGGTGACCTCTGCCGAGTCTTCCGAGCGGCCCTTCACATCCTCACGGCAGTTGTAACTGCCGCAGGCCATGCTCCCCACTATCAAGAGGCATGTTAATGCTTGGCATCTCAACGGGCACCTGAACATGTAACCCCCCACTACGTGCGCCAATCAAGGAACCCTTTCAGGCACGATCCAGAGGCGTTACATCTGTCCCCTTCAACACCCATGCCTATATAAGACACTGGTATGGGGCCATGCAAAGGTACACTCTCCCTCACTTGAACACACCCTCACACACGAGAATCCCCATCCTCTCCAGTCATCTACTGACTTAGGCATCGGAGGGTTCTCTCCGGTTCTTCAACCGGCCCCCCTTGACGCCTTTTTTGGTGATTGCAGGATCTTCATCCATCTCGGTGACCGTCATTCTCCCTACACCTATGTAGGCCTGATCCGCTCCGGCCCAACAAGGAAAAGGCCTCCACACTTTTAGCGATGTCTGTGGGAACGACGCAGCCATGGCTCGCGGACGATCCTCCGACCAGAACATCGGGAGTAGGGCAACGAGATCCCGCCAGTCGTGAGCGGAATCTCGCCGTCGGTCCCCTCCCATCGACGTCAACATCGCCCCCGCTGGCGCTAATAATGACGTCCCTGCACCAGTGGCTACCGCGCCAGCAACTGCCCTGGAGATGGCTGAACTCCGGGGATAGATGCATCAGTTGACGGGCATCTGCCTGGCCCTATAAGCCCAGTTGGCGGGGCCACAGCCCCGGTGGCTTCCCTGCCACGAGAGCGGCAGGTAGAATCATCACACCGACGATCTCGCGTCCTCCTTCCAGCTCCTCAGATCAGCAGGCGACTCGCCGCGCCGATCTCACCGAGCCCGTCCGAAGAGCGGGCACCGGAGCGTCGGGGCCGTTCTCCCCACCGCTCTGTCGTTACCCCCCATCCGCCGCGCTCGGTTGTGGGAGCCAACTCCCAAGGCATCGGCCAAGAAGGCTCTGTCCATTTCGAGCAGGAGCTCGCCAGACGCCTCCGTCGTGTTGTCGAGCTGGAGCGTCGCGTGGATGCAATGGTTCAGCATCGGGGGAAAGCCCCAGCAGAGGATTACCTGGACTTCCGCTCCCCTTTCAGTGGGGAGATACTGGAAGCCCGGTCTCTCCCAAGCTCCCTCTGCCCACCATCGCACCCTACGATGGCACTACCGACCCAGCCGACCACATCCACGGCTTTGAGTCGCACATGGTGTTCCACGGAGCATCTGACGCAGCCAAGTGCCGAGCTTTCCCTGCAACTCTCAAGGAGACCGCCAGAGCCTGTGCGAGACTCTGCCAACGGGATCCCATCTCTCCTTTCGCCAGCTAAAGAGATCCTTTCGGGATAACTTCCTTGGGGGCAGGTTGCAGCCGCGCACGGCAGCCTCCCTCCTGACCATAGCGTCAGAAGAAGAGCGAAGCACTCTGGGACTTTGTCAAAAGGTTCCGAACAGAGGCGCTTCGCATCTCGCACACTGGACGTCCCTCTAGCCACCAGTGCCCTCATCCAGGGCACTCGCGATGGATTTTTGCAGAGACCCTCGGCGTCCAGCAACCTTCCACTCTCGCGCCGAGCTGCTTTCTATCGCACAACGTCATGCAGCGTGCGAAGAAAGCTTGGTTGTAGGCCGAGTAGAGCAGAGGGGACAGTCAGACAAGAAGAGACCTTCTGACAATGGCTCTGATCGTGATCGGAAGAAAGGACGGCACAATGGCGACTCGCCGCGCCGACCGCGCCCCTTCCCGACTATACTCCCCTCACCGTGGCACCCGAACAGATCCTGGCGAAAATCAGGAACGACCCATATGTTCGGTGTCCACAAAGGATGCGCTTCGACCCCGTACGCGACCAGGCAAAGTACTGTCGCTTTCATCGCGACCACGGCCACGACACCTCCCGAAGCCGTCAGTTTAAGGATGAAATCGAAGACCTTATCAAGCACGACTACCTCAGGGTATGTGCGCTGGAACGAAGAGCGCCCCAGACGCCGAGAGAGAACTCCCGAGCAGCCGGTCAACAATGAGCCCAATGGCAAGAAATCAATGTGATCGTGGAGGCTTCGCGGGGGGGCGGAGAGAGCACTCGAAGCCGATGCGATTACGCAAGGCGAGTGCACTCGTGGATAGGCCTTTGGCACCCCGGCCAGCTCCATATCCCACCAGTCTGCACACACACCCTCTGAGGAGGCTATAACCTTCTCGGACGAGGACCTTGTAGGGGTTACTACTCCACACATTGATGCGTTGGTCATTTCGGCCACCATCAATCATTGTAATGTGCGTCGGATTTGGTGGACAATGGAAGCGCCCCCGATGTCTTGGCTTACGACTGTTTTGGTCCTTATGGGCCTAAAAACTGATCAACTCACCCCGGTTGACATGCCCTTGTTCGGCTTTTTTGGGGTTTCGGTGCAGCCCATGGGAAGAGTTCGCCTCCCGATCACTTTAGGGACGGCTCAAAGATCGTGACCAAGGTGGTTGACTTCTTGGTCATCAAAAACATGCCTGGCTACAACGCCATCCTCGGCAGAGGCCTGATCGGGTGAATCAAGTGGTAACTTTCGTCACTCCCCAGAAGATGAAGTTCCAACACCGAACGGAATCGGCGAGGTGCTCAGGTGTCAGCGCGAGTCTCGACGGTGCTATGTCCTTTCTCTAAGAGACAAGCACCACCTCACAGACCCGGTCCCGCCAACATCCGATCAACCCTCCACCAGCCGAGGACGCTTGCTGAGATTACTTCCTGTCCAAGTTGATGATGACCCCGAGCACGTCCTCTACATTGGCGCCCTACTAGCAGAGGCCGAGCAGCAGCTACAAGGCCTTTTTGCTAGCCAACCTTGACATGTTCGCGTGGTTTGATGATGAGCTTCTGGGCATTTCTCGAAAGTGATGGTGCACCGCCTCCGTCTGGACCCCGGGTCCCGCCAGTACAGCAGAGGAGGCGACCTGGAACCGAGAATGGCAGACCGTGATCCAGGATCACGTCGTCGAAAGCCAATCTATTGGACTCCTCGAGAAGCCCAATATCCAAGGTGGATCTCCAATGTGGCCTCGTGTGCAAAGCCAATGGCAAATGGCGTGTGTGCATGACTACAGGATCTCAACAAGGCGACACCCAAGGATAATTTCCCCTTGCCGCGCATCGACCAATTGGTGGACGCTACCTCCGGCATGAGCTTCTAAGTTTCTTGGATGCTTACTCTGGTTATCACCAGATTGTATGCATCCTCCGGATCAAGACGCTACTTACGTTCGTCACAGACCTGGGGCTGTACTATTTCACCAGGATGCCCTTCGGTCAGAAGAAGACTGCGCGACGTACCAGCGGTTGGTCAACAAGATGTCGAGCAGCAGATTGGGCGCAACATGGAGGTCTATGTCGATGACATGCTGGTCAAGACACTTCCGAGCACCGACCACATCTTCGACCTCCAAGAAATTTTCGCAACTCTGCGGAAGTATAACATGAAGCTCAACCCCTCCAAGGCGTGTTTACTGTTCGTTCGTGTAAGTTCCTCAGCTTCCTCGTTTCAAATAGAGGGATAGAGGCAAACCCGAAAAAATCCAAGCCGCCCTGGAGATGAGCAGTCCCAAGACAGTGCGCGACGTTCAACGTCTGACTGGGCATCTCGTTGTACGAACCAGTTCATGTCCCGAGCAGCAAGAAAGAGGTTTTAGCTTCTTAAGTTGCTCCGAGGCCCCAAAAGCTCCTCGCAGCAGGGGGGAAAGTACGGTGGACTGAGGAGTGTGAAGCTGCCTTCACCGAGCTGAAGGCATATTGGAACCCCGCCTATTCTCTCAAAGCCTGTGCTCGGAGACCTTTGTTCGTATACCTCTCGGTTACCGAACACTCCATCAGTGTGGTTTTAATCAGAGAAGAGGGAGCGGCGCAGCACCCGGTTACTACATTAGCAAGGTCCTCCAAGAAGCCAAAAGGAGGTACCCTCGACTATAGAGAAACTCGCCCTCGCCTTGGTCACGGCTGCTCGGAAGCTTAGGCCCTATTTTTAGCCCACTCAGTGACAGTCCTCACCGACCAACCTCTGAAGTCTATCCTTCAGCGGCCAGAGGCTTCCGCAGGCTCAACAAATGGGCCATAGAGCTTGCGAGTTCGACATCAGTTTTCATCCAAGAACGGCTATCAGGCGTAAAATTGGCGGACTTTGTCGCGGAATGCACTCTCCCTACCGAGCAGGACCCACCATTGGCTGACGGGCTCCATGGGAGCTCTATGTTGATGGGTCCTCTTGTGTCACGGGGAGCGGAGCTGGCTTGGTCCTTACTTCCCGAAGGGTTAGAATTCCAGTACGCCCTCTAGTTCCGCTTCACAGCCTCCAACAATGTCGCCGAATACGAAGCATTGTTGTCCAGTATCCGCATGTCTAGACACCTTGGAGCCCTTCGACTGAGGGTCTTCAGTGACTCCCAGTTGGTCGCCAGCCAAGTGAACGGGCAGTTCGAAGCGAGGGAGCCTCGTATGGCCCAATACCTCCAGTAGGTCAAGAGCCGAGCAGAGGGTCTCCTTTACTTCGAGGTCGTACACGTCCCACGGGAGCAGAACGCACGAGCAGATGCACTTGCCAAGTTGGCATCCTCAGAAGACATCGTCCCTTCTCACTCCGTATTCATTGAGGAGCTTGCCTCACCGAGCACCGAAGTAGACGTCGCAGCCATTGAGATAGGCCCACCAACTCTGAGCTGGATGGACCCTCTTTTGGCTTACCTACTTCGGGGTGAGCTTCCGCCTGAGCAGGGTGAGCTCGTAAAATTAGAATGCGTGCTCAGCGTTTCACCTTCGTGGAAGGCAAGATGTACCGGCAGTCCCTCTCGAGACCTCTCCTACGGTGCCACGGCCCCAAAGAGGCTCTCGAGCTACCGAAGAGGTTCATGAGGGGCTGTGTGGAAGCCACTTGGGGGCAAATGCTAGCGCGCAACATCATTCGAGCAGGTTCTGGTGACCTTCGCTATAAAAGATTGTATGTCCTTTGTCAAGAGATGCCCGAAATGTCAGAAGTTCGGACAGCTCATCAAGCAGCCTGCCGAGCATCTCCACAATCTGTTCGAACCACGCCCTTGCCGCTAGATGGGGCATCGATATCCTGGTCATGGAAGTTCGTCTGGAAGAACATCCTCTGTCGATTCGGAATTCCAAGGGTCATCACTTCCGACAACGGGAAGCAGTTCGATAGCACCTTTTTTAAGCAAAAGTGCGCCTAGCTCGCCATCTACAACCACTTCACTTCAGTGGCGCATCCCCAGGCAAACGGTTTGGTAGAAAATGCCAACCGGCCATTGCTGCACGGAATCCGCACAAGAGTGGAGGCTACAAGAGGTTCATGGATTGACGGCTCCCCCAATATGCTCTAGTGCCACCAGACGACTGCGCGGGTAGCAACGGGAGAAACACCCTTCCATTTGGCTTATGGCTCAGAAGCCATTGTGCCTCTGGAAGTAGCTCTCCCCACTCTCCGAACAACCCACTTTGACGAAGCCACCAATAATTGTGCCCTTCGAGAAAACCTTGACATGCTCGGCGAGCGTCAGAACGACGCCAGCATTCGTCTCATTTCCTATCAGCAACGGCTCGCACAATATTATAATGTGCGAGTCCGAGAAAGGCGCTTCACGTAGGAGATTTGGTTCTACGCCGATGCTCGGCCTCGGACCCCCGAAGAGCGATTGGCAAGCTCGCCCCCAAATGGGAAGGACCTTATCAGGTCATCCAAGTCCTTGGGAAAGGCTCATATAAGCTAACTACCCCTAGTGGCGAAGCCATAACCAGGACTTGGCATGTATCTAATCTCAAGCTTATTACTTATAAAAGCCTTGATCGCATCCTGCTTCTCTTCTCCCCGTTCCTATGGTGCGCCCAGAATTGGGTCTGAAATTATCCACACTTCCGGGTTCTTTAAACCGAAATGGATATGTTGGCCCTTCAGGTTGGACAAGTGTTGAACATTCACCCCTGGTTGAGACCCTATTCGGTCCTAGCAACCTGTGCGGTACATGCAACACTTATAAACCAACGAATTTCAATTCGCTCAGGAACTATGCTAGGGAAGGAGATAGAAAAAGAGAAGCCATAAACAATTGACGAAGAGGCAATTGTTCTTTCATATTTTTTCTTACAGGCAGGTCCCCTAGACCTCGGTTACAAAACATATAGAAGAAGGACCTGGAGCGGGGAGACTAAGGGGCCTACTCGGAAGGGCCAGCATCTTCACCCATGGAAGGCATTCGCCCAGATTGGAATTGTGCGAATCGCACACCGTCCAAACGAGCGTCATTGGTGCGACGCCGACACTCCCGAACAGCGGCCTCGAAGGCTCTCGGGCACGTTCGACCCAAGATAGCTGCTCCCCGAAGTCCTTACCAGCTTTAAGGCCCACTCTGTAGCAGCGAGCTCCATACTGTTCCAGATCTTCCTTAAAGTCTGATCCGGCCTTGTAGTCTGCAATAGCGCGGGCCCCCGCATCAGCTACGACCTTGGCAATGGCGTCCTTTTCGGCCCGGGCCAAGGCCAAGTTCAGCTCCGAAGCTTGGAGGGCAGCTTTGAGGTTCATCACCTCCTCCTCCAACGCCGCCTCGCGGGCCTTATGCTGCGTGGTGAGGCCCTGGCAGAAAGCTATCTGCGCCTCCCAAAGGTGCTTCTGGTTCTGGGCCCGAGCAGCTAGGGCCCTTAGGACATCCAACGACTTGGAGACCCCGTCCATGAGGGCCCCCAGGTCGATGTCATCACCCGCGCCATCATCTTCTTGGCCCTCTGGGTGGTAGCCTCCTTCTGGTATTTCCGGAGTCCGCTCGACTGGAAGGTCCAGGCACCTCGCTAGCTGGTCGAGATGGGAAGCAGAGGGGCTCACAGGCAACTCTCTTGGCGCGTCTCCTATACGGCGAAGTGTCGCCTCCAGCGCCGCCACTGAGGGAGCTTCAGGAAGCTTCTGCAACAGCACTTCCCTAAGGGGCATCCAATCGTCGTCGGATTCTTCGGCCCGAACCCTGCCGCCCACCTCCACTGCCTCCCCCCCCGGCGCCATCAGTTACTTCGATGGTTGCAATTACATTGGAAACCACATCGGTGGGGGGCATGGGGGGCAGGCCTGCCCCCCGCTGTGTTAGCAGCTTCCTCTGCGGCTCTCGTTGCGGCAACGACCTCCTCGACGACCCCCATCTCTATGACCGCTTCCTCTTGCGCGGCTGCTGCTTCCTCCCATGCAGATGGATCCTCCCCAGTTGCGGTCGCCTTCGCGGATACAACGACCTCTTCAGTGACGGCAGTTTCTGCAGCTGCCCACCTCTCCAGCCGCATCCATCTCCGGCGCCTCGACGTTTGGGAGGTTCCCCTCCTCCCGACCAGGGGACTCTTCAACCCCTCCGCTTCTACGAGAAGAGGCCTCTGCAGCATCCCTGGTGGCACTTTGCTCGGCATCACCAGTGTTGGAGGCGCCCGAAGGTGCCCTCTCCTCGGAGCGGGTGGAACCCCCCGCTTCCTTCCTCGCGGGACCTTCCGACCCTCGCTTAGCTCGACGAGGCACGGCTTCGCGGCAGGCCGAATAGGGGCCTCAGCGCGCCGCATGACCGAAGCTTGCGGCGCCCCCATAGCCTGGAGCTTCCTCCGTATCACCAGCTGCTCGGCCTCGCCCTCGGCCTCGTTCCCGTCCTCTGCCTCCTCTCTCTTCTTCCTCCTCTGCCTCATCGATACGCTCTTCAGCGTGAGGCACGGTTCTTGTGGCCTTCCTCTTCTTCCGGGCATGGGACCCGTCCTCCCTCCTCCTCTCCTCGGTGGCTTCCACCAGCTTGGGCTTCTTTCGCCCCAAGGGAGGAGCTTGGCTGGCACTTCCGCCCTCCGTGGAAGAAAGCATGGCTTCAACCACCCCTACAGAGGTGGCCTTCTTCTTCAACCGAATTTAATCGGGTCTTTCCTTTGAGACCCGGGCTGCAGTCGGCTCTCCCTTGGTAGAGCTCGGGGCCACGATCGCGGTCGTCACCGCCATAGCCACCCTCATTGCGGAAGGCGCACCAATTGCGGCTGCATCATCGCTCTTAAAGACGATTCGGTGCTTGATCGGAATCTTCTCCGCAAAATCCTCATTGGCCTCCAGGTTCCGACCAGCGGCCAACTCCTCAGTAGCTGCAAAATCCAAGGGGGCAGGTTAGAGGAGAAAACATAGTTACAACTTCCGAGCTGCGAAAGGCGAGCTGCTTACTCCATGGCTTACTGAGACCGTGCTCAACGAGGGTATACCTGTCAGGTACCCATCGCCATTCTTCACGCCTGTCCAGAGCAGGCTATTCGAGGCTTGCGCCTCGTCCTGGATCAGGTTCGGCCAACGTCCTTCCTGACCCTCTGGATTGTGGTTGGAAACCCCCACTCGCCGCCGCTCCGGCGGCGAACGAAGAACACCTCCCGGACCAGCCCTTGTTGTTCGAATATCGCTGGATAGTTGGATGTTCATGCCGCGTGTCCGGTGCTTGATATAGTACACAAGCAACCCCGAGGACCGCGAGGCCGATAGCTTGAAGTGCGACCTGAAGACGCCCGACGATCCTCGGATCCCCTTCAGTCCACAAATCATCCCAAAGATACAAATGTACCTCCAGCTGTTCGGGGTTAACTGGATGGAGAGATCCCCCACCAGTTCAGCAATGCCTTCGCCGTCTCCAGCCGGCAGGCAAAATCCAGCCTCCATCAAGTCGACGGAGAGGGTCAGGCACCCTGGCTTCGTGGCAGTGCACGCTCCCCTTCCCTCACGTCAATGATCTCGTACTCTTCGCCGATGCGAACCTCTCCCTGAGGCCTTCAAAATGGCATAGCTTCGGCCCGTACGAAGCTGCCACCGTCACTCCCACTTCGCCACGGTGACTGCGGCGTCTTTCCTCTGTCCTCCATTGCCGGAGAGTGCAGGAAGGAACGAAGACGAAGGAGAAGGAAGAAAGCTTGGAGGCAAGAAAGTTCTAAGGCTGGAAAGTTTTTTGAAGGCGTGGCTCCCGCCTTCGTCACCCTCCCTTCTTATAAGGAAAGAGGGGTGCGGAATTCGAAGCGGGCCCCAGACGCCGCTCCTTCCTGCTTTCGAAATTTCCTCCTCGGTCACACCGCTGGCAGCCGTTCAGACGCGACGCATGACACTCCCGGCTTGACACGTCCCCACACCCATCATGATGGGTTAGCCGTTCGACGGAGCCCTCAAGCGGCGACATCACATGGCTCCCTGCAATGGGCCACCGCATTGAATGCGGAAAAGACGCCCTCGAAGTGCTCGTGTCTCCAAGCCACTTGAGGGCGTGGGCAAGTGTGGTGGCCAAATCTGGCCACCTAGATCCATCGCGGCCCATTATGGATCCCTCTGGTCCCGTCAGCAGGCGTGGCCCCTTCTCAGGGTGCCACGTCCTTATGGGGGCCGTTCAGAGGTCTTCTTCGGCGTAGCCCCCGTGATCGGGATTCGCTAAGCTCCCCAGCAGATTTTCCGAACAGCCATAGATGATTACCGATCAGCGATCTCAACCCCTCTCATGGGGCACCTGCTCGGTGACCTCTGCCGGAGTCTTCCGAGCGGCCCTTCACATCCTCACGGCGGTGTAACTGCCGCAGGCCATGCGCCCCACTATCAAGAGGTGTGTTAATTGCTTGGCATCTCACGGGCACCTGAACATGTAACCCCCCACTATGTGTTCCAATCAAGGCACCCTTTACGGCACGATCCAGAGGCGTTACGTCCGTCCCAATCAACCCCATGCCTATATAAGACAAGGTACAGGGCCATGCAAAGGTACGCTCTCCCCACGTGAACACACCCTCACACACGAGAATCCCCATCCTCTCCAGTCATCTACTGACTTAGGCATCAGAGGGTTCTCCCGGTTCTTCAACCGCCCCCCCCTTGACACCTTTTCTGTGATCGCAGGATCTTCGTCCGTCTCCGGTGACCGTCATTCTCCCTACACCAGTGTAGGCCTGATCCGTTCCGGCCCAACAAGGAAAAGGCCTCCACAAAATGTAATAAGTTTTATTAAATAGGACGGTTGCATGGGGGCTCATGGGATTTTATGGTCCACTTCAATGAGAGGAGGCACATATTTCTTACATTATTCATCAAAAATTTTTTTTTTTGATATTTTTAATTTTTTTTAATTAGGCAACTTTGACAAAGATAATTTAAATTAGGAGAAATAAAATAAAAACACAATTTGATTGAATAATATTTTATGGATATTTTAATAAAAAATTAAAATCAAAACATCTAATGAAAAATAATTAAATTTGACAAAGAAGACTTAAAGTAGGGGAAAGAAAATAAAAATACGAGAAAGGTTGTATTTAGGAAAGTATCAAGTTCTTCGGTTTCACTCCCGTACGATAAAAGGTGGACAGGAAATATTTTAGGCCACACGCCGAAGTGAATGGGGGATGCCGGGATGGTAATCAAAGGTACAGGGAAATTGACTTTCGGATTTTTTATGGCAGATGCCAATATTCATAATTTTTAGGACAAATTAATTAAGAGTCTTTGTCAAATGTTTGATTTATTTTCTAGTCTCTGATAGAGCTGTAACTCATTACAGTAAGTGTTATCTCTTGTTACAGCATATGTTAAACCATGTTATAGTAAGGACCTCCCATTACAGTCAGACTCTTAATTAATTTGTCCTAATTTTTAAGATAAAAATTTTCAAATTTTAACTTTTCATAGATATCAAACGACTTAAAAAATGAAATATTTTAAAAAAAAAAAATTACTAGGTGGGGTTTTACATACATTTTTAATATTCTTGACGATACCTGAACCAGCATGAAAACTTATATTTTGAAGAAGAATTAGAAACAAAGAGAAAGAAGTACTCTGGAGATTCAGCATCTGTCCTCGATGCCCTAGTGTTTATGATTGCATAAATTAGAATTCATAGTCTACAATATGCATAGTCATGGGTTCAATTTTTTTTTTTTTGGTGAATCTTGAAGTTGAGATTAGTGGAGTGAAAATATTTCATCTCTTTAAAATAAAATGGGGGTGCATTCACTCAAACTCTTTTAAGAAGCACTTGACCTTAGCCTACGACTTGTGTAGGCAAGGCACACTTGTACATATTTTAATTAATTAATTAATACAATTTACATTTACTTGCCAAAAAAACTGTTTCAATAGTTCCCTTCACAAGGACAAAGGAAAGAGGCATTCAAGCCTTCCCGAGTAGAGAAATGCTTTGTACACGTTCATACGGTCAAAAACGCCAGCGTGGAAACATCGAGTTGTTTCCCATTCGCCCACGTTACGCCCACGTTGCGAAGCCTCCATGTCACCTCCAAGCCTCCATGTCAACTGTCATTAAAGCGTGTCAGCCTTCGTTGCGTTATCCCGAGGTTCTCCATCATGACACCGCCAGCCTCACGAAATCGCGATTGCACTTCTGAAATTTTTAAACCCAACTTTGCCCTTCCCGCCTTTTGTGTGAGAAATAATATTGAAAAAGAGTCTCCTCCATTGCAACATCCCCACGAAATTTGCAACTTTCCTCTCCCACGAAAAATCTACCATCCTCTCTGCAAATCCAGTGATCTTCCTCGTTCTGTCTTCTTCATCCATGACTACTAAGAAGAGTAACGCCATGCAGAGTACAGGTCAGTCCAGCTCTGGGGAGAATTTGAAGATGCAGTGTACTGTGCCGGCGGGAGTGATGCCACCACCATTTATGCCACCTTATCAGATAAGTAGGCCGGTAGGTATACCATTTATGCCACCATATCAGATGATAAATAGGCCATTGTTTACCCCTTCATGACGCCATACACAACGTCGTTCATGCATTACGTCCCGACGGCACATGGTCCACTGCATGCAAGTAACGATGACAAGAGAGCAGAAGTACTCTATCAGAGCCTAGAAGTACCTCCGGAAGAAAATGTAGAAGCACAACAAACTCTTGGAGGACCTTCTGAAGAACCAGTGAGATCTGTATACATGACATTATTGACGATGTTAACGAAATAAGATCAGTGCCTGCAAGCCCTGATTTAGAGAACAATGATGTTGAATATGAGAGAAATGACGAAGTTAACGAACTAGTGCTGGGATGCCCAGATTTAGAGAATAAGGATTTGCTCTGCAATTGTAAGTGGATATGTATCTGTTTGTGACTGTCATTTGTACTTCTTCTATTATTTTTGAATACTATGTACTCTTAGTTAATTGTCATTGGAATTTTCTATTTTTTCTAAAATTCTTCTATTGTTTTTGAAATATTTATATTTGTCACTGAAAGGAATGTATTTGTCACTGGTCTGTATGTATTTGTCAGTGGAATGTTTCTTCTATTGTCACGCAATTCTTGAGTCTGCCACATGAATCTTTCTATTTGTCACTGGTCTGGATGTATTTGTCACTGGTCTGGTCTTATTTGTCACTGCAATTTTTGAGTCTTTGTCACATGAATCTTTCTATTTGTCACTGGTCTGGATGTATTTGTCACTGGTCTGGTCCTATTTGTCACTACAATTCTTGAGTCTTTGTCACAGGAATCTTTCTATTTGTCACTGGTTTTCTTCTATTTGTCACTAGTTTTCATCCATTTGTCACTTGGAGTTCATGTGTCTTTGTCACTGGGAATCTTCTATTTGTCACTGGAATCTCCTATTTGTCACTGGAAGGGACCTATTTGTCACTGGTTTTCTTCTATTTGTCACTAGTTTTCGTCCATTTGTCACTTGGAGTTCATGTGTCTTTGTCACTGGGAATCTTCTATTTGTCACTGGAATCTCCTATTTGTCACTGGAAGGGACCTATTTGTCACTGGTTTTCTTCTATTTGTCACTACTTTTCATCCATTTGTCACTTGGAGTTCATGTGTCTTTGTCACTGGAATCCTTCTATTTGTCACTGAGTCCTATTTGTCACCGGTTTTCTTCTATTTGTCACTATTTTCATCCATTTGTCACTTGGAGTTCATGTGTCTTGTCACTAGGATATTCTATTTGTCACATGAATCTTTCTATTTGTCACTGGTCTGGATGTATTTGTCACTGGTCTGGTCCTATTTGTCACTGCAATTTTTGAGTCTTTGTCACATGAATCTTTCTATTTGTCACTGGTCTGGATGTATTTGTCACTGGTCTGGTCCTATTGTCACTGGTCTGGTCCTATTTGTCACTGCAATCTGTTTATTTATCACTGGAATTCTTTCTCTTTGTCACTAGAATCTTTGTATTTGTCACTCAAAGTAATGTATTTGGCACTGGTTGCTTTCTATGTGTCACTGAAAGGAATGTATTTATCACTCAAAATCTTTCTATTTGTCACTGATGTTAACCTATTTGACACGGGAATAATTCTAAACTTGTTTTATTATTCTTTTAATGCATTTGGCAGCACCCGAAGTAGAGGATGATTTGAATAATGATAAGGGAGAATCAGAAATTTTGGAACTTTTGAGGGCATGATTTTCCAAACTATTTCAGATGCACAAAAATTCTACAATGCCTATGCAAAATGAGTAGGATTTGGCATGACAATCACTGATGGTAGAAGAAAGAATGATGTGTTTATTTACAAGAGGTTCAGTTGTCATCGTTATGGTCAATCTAGAAGGGGCAAAGAAACGATAAGTCACAGAGATTCTTCTAAGATTGGATGTACGGCATCGGTGAGGGTTAGATATGACAAACACAAACACCTACATAATGTATGATGTAATTTTGGAGCATAATCACATTCTTCATCCTATAGCTGCTATGTATTTGAGATCACATCGTAAAATTTGCACCCCGGAGAAAGCTGAGATTCTGAACATGCGTAGTGTTGGTATTTCCACATCCAATATGTTTCGGCCATGGCAAAAAGAAAGGGGGGCATCCGACAGTTGGAGTGGACAGAGAAGGACTGTAGAAACTTTCTGATAAAGAAAGGCAAACACAATTGAAGGAGGGTGATGCAAAGACAATGATAAACCATTTTTAGGCAATGCAAGTTAGGGATCCAACATTCTTTTACACTATAGCGGTTAATGACAATGGTACATTAAGGAATGTGTTTTGGATTGATGGTAGGTCTAGAACATCTTGTACATACTTTGCAGATGTCATCTGTTTCGATACAACATACTTGACAAACATATATCAAATGCCATTTGCACCATTTGTGGGAGTAAATCATCATGGTCAGTCTATTCTTTTGGGATGTGCACTACTAAGCAATGAGAAAATTGAAAGTTTTGTATGGCTCTTTATTGTTGGCTAGAAGCAAATGGTGTCATTCACCCCAAGGCAATCATCACAGATCAAGACAAGGCTATGGAGGCTGCAGTAGCTCAAGTGTTTCCAACGGCACGACATCGTTTTTGTCTTTGGCATATAATGAAAAAGGTACCGGAAAAAATTGGCCATATATGCGTCTCCAATCCACACTTCATGAATGACTTCCAAAGTTGCATTTATGACACATCGTCCACCTTTGATTTTGAAGAAAAGTGGGATGAATTGATAACAAAGTATGAAATTGCCATGCAAAATGAATGGCTGAAAAGTTTGTATGAATGCCGTAGAAAGTGGGCACCTATTTTTTTGAAGGACACATTCTTTGCTGGTAAGTTATTATTCACTAGTATTGTCTATTTTTATTTGCTTTATCTGTTATATTTACATTGTTTTATGCTTGTAGGTATGTCTACCTCTCAACGAAGTGAGAGTATAAATCATTTTTTTGATGGATTTGTCACAGAAAAACTACCTTATCTGAGTTCATTGTGAAATACACAGTGGCACTTGAAAGCAGGTTTGATGCAGAAAACAAAGCAGATTTGAAGTCCATGGTACAGAAGCATATCTGAAAACTTGTTCCCCATTTGAGAAACAAGCAGCCGCAATATATACTAGGTCTATATTTCAGAAATTCCAGCAAGAATTGATAGAGGTCGCTGCTTGTCACCCACAATGTATTTGTGAAGATGAAAGTAAGTTGACGTTGAGAGTAAAGTCATTTGAACGTGTTAAATGAAAGGTATATGTATGAGATGCAAAAAGAGTACACTGTCAATTGCCAAAAGCAGGAAAAAGAAGTGGAATGCTCTTGTAAATCCTTTGAATTTAAGGGGTTCTTATGCCGACATGCCTTACTAGCATTGCAATATGTAGGAATTGACAGTATACCAAACAAGTACTTCTTGCAAAGATGGTGCAAAGATATGAGGTATAGACATGCATGTCAGTCATTTGATGTTCAAAAGGAAGAGAAGAAATGTTCATCATCCCGGTACACCAACTTGATATTCAGATTCATGAAGGTGGCTGAAGCAGCTTCTTGCTCAGAGGAAGCTTATGATATTGCAGTAGCTGAAATACCAAAAATTCTTGGGAGAATAATGGAGTCCATGAATGGGTTCTATCCAATAGAACATAATAATAGATTCTACATCGAATTGTCATGTACAAGATCCACGAAGAGCATCAACAAAAGGAAGAAAACGTGAGAAACGGATACCATCTGCCCTTGAGAAAATCAGAAAACGAAGCAAAGCTTCCAAGAAGTGCATTCAAACACCCACTGCTGTAAACCATGACCAAGTTGGTGAAGTATCATTCTTTGCAACACAATGACTTCTAAACTTCTTTGTAAAAGAACAATTTTCTGTTATGTACTTCTTACAGTTGTCACTGTGTTTATTGTGCATGATACTATTTGAACCATCATGTGTTATACAAATCGTGCATTTGTCATTGTAATGCATGGTTTATTTGAACCATTATTGTTATGTTACAACTAGAAACTTAAATAAAAAAAATAACATCCACAATTGTTAGTCACTCTCACTCCCATCATCCCCATCCACAATGTTCAAATATGAAAATGCCTCTGGTAAAACCTTTACAACCATTTTAGTTTTGTTTACAATGCAATTTAAATCCTTGCGATCATCCTCCAATCTGGCAACTTGATATTCTAGAGTTTTCATGTTCTCATCTTTCCCGCAAGTTATTTGTGAATCTACAAAATTTTGCACTTCATCACACCACATGAAAAAAATCACATTTCGCATCCTATAAAAGATCACAAGAAATATTATGTCATGTAATACCATGTCATGTTATACATTAAAAACTGTTAATCTTACCTTGTATGTGTAGAATTTTCTGTTTGGATTTCTTTCTGTTTTGCTAGTTCTGACAGTGCAATAACCATGTCCTCTCATACATCTCATTGTTGGAGGTGAAATGGGAGACTGGCTTGGACTCCCCATTTTGCTAGAAGATTGCTCGCCAAATGCTCTTCAAATAAATTTGATACCACATAAATATGGCTTTTGTTAAAACACAAATAGCTACAACATTTCAAAAGTTCAATGATTTGCTGACCTGAATGTTATAATCACCTTCGAGCAGGACACATTAACATCGATGTTAATCAATTTTTGTCCGAGGATTTCATGCATGTCAATTATTCTATCAATATCATCTCCACTAACAATTTCATGAATGAGTTACTCATCTCCGGAATGTGGCATTTTAATCCCACTTCATCTTTGACAAGTGTCCACCTTCTGCAAACATCATTAAGTATGCTACAAAGTTCCATACCTCTATGCATAGGAATTACATACACATTATTCTTGAATGTAAAAATTCCAGAAATACGATCCATATCTTCCAGTCTACCCTGCCACAGTCTACCCTGCCACCCACCACTGCAAAAAAGAAAAAAACAAACAAAATAGCTGACTCAGAGAACGAAACATCCATCGCAGAAGCATAAGCATGCGCCACCAGGGGGGTCGCATGGGAGTGGGAACGGGAGCAGGGGGAAATGAGAGCAGAAGGATTACCTGAGCAGGACAGCCAAAGGAGGTGCAACAAAGGCTCCCAAGCCACCGGAGCAGGTTTCCTGGACAAGGTTCGCTGAAAACCTAGATGGTGAATGGGGCGGGGCTGACGGGGCCGATGATATGTGAAACGTAAAGGGGTGTTGGGGCTTAGGGTTTACTTGAGGGTAGAATGGGATATTTATATGATATGATATAATAGATTAATTAATTTATAATTTAATTTCTTGAAGTGACAAATGGACGAAAAGTAGTGACAAATAGAAGAAAACCAGTGAGAAATAGGTCCCTTCCAGTGACAAATAGGAGATTCCAGTGCCAAATAGAAGGATTCCCAGTGACAAAGACACATGAACTCCAAGTGACAAATGGAGGAAAAGTAGTGACAAATAGGTCCCTTCCAGTGACAAATAGGAGATTTCAGTGACAAATAGAAGATTCCCAGTGACAAAGACACATGAACTCCAAGTGACAAATGGAGGAAAAGTAGTGACAAATAGATGAAAACCAGTGACAAATAGGTTCCAGTGACAAATAGAAGATTCCCAGTGACTGAACTCCAAGTGACAAATGGAGGAAAAGTAGTGACAAATAGATGAAACAGTGACAAATAGGTCCCTTCCAGTGACAATAGAATATTCCCAGTGACAAATAGAAGATTCCCAGTGACAAAGACACATGAACTCCAAGTGACAAATGGAGGAAAAGTAGTGATAAATAGATGAAAACCAGTGACAAATAGGTCCCTTCCAGTGACAAATAGAGATTCCCAGTGACAAAAGACACATGAACTCCAAGTGACAAATGGAGGAAAAGTAGTGACAAATAGATGAAAACCAGTGACAAATAGGTCCCTTCCAGTGACAAATAGAAGATTCCCAGTGACAAAGACACATGAACTCCAAGTGACAAATGAGGAAAAAGTAGTGACAAATAGATGAAAACCAGTGACAAATAGGTCCCTTCCAGTGACAAATAGAAGATTCCCAGTGACAAAAGACACATGAACTCCAAGTGACAAATGGAGAAAAAAGTAACAAATAGATGAAAACCAGTGACAAATAGGTCCCTTCCAGTGACAAATAGAAGATTCTAGTGACAAATAGAAGATTCCCAGTGACAAAGACATATGAACTCCAAGTGACAAATGGAGGAAAAGTAGTGACAAATAGATGAAAACTAGTGACAAATAGGTCCCTTCCAGTGACAATAGGAGATTCTAGTGACATAGAAGGATTCCCAGTGACAAAGACACATGAACTCCAAGTGACAAATGGATTGAAAAGTAGTGACAAATAGATTAGGACCAGTGACAAATAGGTCCTTTCATTGACAACTCAAAGATTCCAGTGACAAATAGGTCCCTTTCAGTGACAACTAAAAGATTCCATTGACAAATACATACATTCCTCTGTGACAAAGATTCTAGTGACAAATACAAAGACTCTCAGTCACAAAGACACATGAACTCCAAGTGACAAATAGATTAGACCAGTGACAAATAGGTCCCTTCAGTGACAACTCAAAGATTCCAGTGACAAATAGGTCCCTTTCATTGACAACTAAAAGATTCCATTGACAAATACATACATTCCTCTGTGACAAAAACACAACTCCAGTGACAAATAGATGAAGACTAGTGACAAATGCGTCCCTGTCAGTGACAAATAGAAAGATTCCTTCTGAAAAGACACAACAACTGCAAGTGACAAATAGATGAAAACCAGGGACAAATAAATGAAGACTAGTGACTGCTCATTAGCTATTAAAACGTACAAGAGTTTAAACTGTACATGTACTTTTTTTTTATAAGTACTCCAGTCAAAGATTGAAACATTAAACTGTACATTACATGTACTTTACAAGAGTTTCTTAACAAATACTGTGCATCACATAAGAGGAAAAATGTACACTTTCTAAGAACGATTCTTTACTTGTAACAACAATGCTGCAAATCTCGCCCTGAAGAGATTACAATCATCCTCATTAAAGGTCCATCCGGGAAATTTCCTCCTAATCAAGGCTTCAATGTATTTCACCACATAAATCGCGCAATTGAGGCTACCAGATGCTTGTTGAGGACATGTACTGTCAAACTGTAGTTCCCATTTAGCATCATCAGGAAATGCCCTATACTCCTTCAACATGCGCCTGACAGTTGTGGCCTGCAAAAAAAACAAATAATTGAACAGTATTTCCCTTGAAAGAAATTGATTTAGAAACTTACCCATTTTCTTGCAGATGATTTTTGGAAAGCCCCACTTTTCAATGAATTATATGATACCAATATTTGATTCTCTGTGTCCACTGCAAATAAATGCCAGTGATTTGTAAGTGTAACACGAAAAATAGCCACTTGTTATGCTGGAGGGTTTCCAAATCCTTGTTCTCATAAGCGCATTCCAAAACTTTGCTGCCTTCTCTTCCGTTGAGCATGACATTCCGTGGATATGATTTACCACAATAGTTGGAAAATAAACCCACTTGTGGAATGTATTTCAAGTGTTCATTTTAAGTAGGAAAATCAATCCATCAATAACCTGCAATAGGTCCATACTCAGTACAATGACCTTAGCTTTCAAGGGACTTTATCTATAACAACATAAGTGAAACACATACCATGTCCTCTGTCATGCATCCGTAAAGGAGGTTTAGAATGTGTGACTTCCGGATGACCAGGCCATTTGCAAATTCAAAATTTCAAAATTATAAGGTTGAAAAATGCAAATAAGTTAAATCAGAAATAAATATGAAATCATACAAATTCAATCAACTTACTCAGGTTCACTGTCGACACTTCCACACGTTTCAAGGAAGCTTTCGACAATGGCATTGTGCTTCCCCTTCAACTGCCCCTTACACCCCACTTTGCAGTGGCTGGCTCCTCTGTTGCCTACGTTTTGTGTTGACATTTCAGATCAATGGAATAATGGTTATGCAGTAACATAATAGATTAGAGACTTACCACTGCTTTTTGTTTATCAGGAATTGTTGTGGGTTTCTCCCGTACATAAGGGGATTGATCATACAAGCCAGGACGCCAGTCCTCACGCTCCTTGATGGCCCGAACCATTGAGTTAGGATCTTCGGGATCAGCATCTTCGGGATCAGCAGCATTGTTTATATCCTCCTCAAAATGACCAATTGGTGGAGCCTGCTCGTCATTCGTCATTGGAGGCTGGACATCGGGAAGATCGGAACATGTTGAGAATATGTAGGGGGCCAAGCTGCCCATTCTTGTTGGGTCACCGATCGTCATGCATCATGGAGGCTGGGCATGGACATGTTCAGAAAATGTAGAGGTTGGCCCAGCTGCCCCTTCTTCACGACTCACCGGATCATCCCTTCTATGAATGTAATGCATGATTTCCTCAATTTGTCTCTTTTGATCATTGAGGTGAGTGTTCAACTGATCAAATTTCAATTCTTGAGACTTTATTGATGCTGCATTTCATGTAGAAGAGTGAGGGAAGCAGCTGGACGAACCGTGGATGTGTCCTCTGGGAGGGAAGCAGTTTCAATTTCATTCCTCTCAACCGTCAAATTTTTATAACCTGCAAAAGCAAATCATATGCAATAAACATCAAATTACACAGTTTTATTACTCAATAATAATTTCATTGTGAAAGGGACTCCAAAAACCTATTGGCCGGTGAGGGATGCTGTAGGAAACGTTGATGTTTTCCCGGCGATTGTTCCCCATCTGAAGAGGCGGGGATATGCCGTCCGATTTATTGGCTGCCTCACCCTCGTGTGCTCAAGAAACCAAACCTGAAATACGAAACATAACTAGTTAACCCAAAACCCAAACTAGTATAGATGATATATATACATAGAGATTGTTAAGGAACTTACAGCAAGGGAGGCAGCACAACCATAGATGAAATAATGAGCTTGGGATTGATTCCCACTTCTTCTCTTTGCGGGGCAAGTTGCCCCACTCCTTTGATATTTACAAATGTAACTAAATTCTCAAAATTATGCAGTGTTACTTCTTGCACTGCGGCTGCCCAATTATACTCTCTTATTCTTTGTATGTCATCCAAGCAGGAGAACATCTGTTGTGGACAAGAATGTGCTGATCGCGGAGCAAGAAAGGTGCATAGGAGGAGCACAATCCACAGCCTAACTGTGTCCTCTACATCTACTTCATCATCTGATTTTACTATTTCCGGATGAGTGAATGCACCTTCTTCCGATCAAAATTGTGGCCATCCCAAACCGCTCATGGAGCTTGACTTTTTCTTCGTGCTTCCATAATGGCGGACGAGATGTCCACAGTTGGGCAATCCCAAGATAATGCCCACATCTTCAACGGTAAACAATACCTCTTTCTTGCCTAGCAAGAAGAAGTTTCCACCAACATGGGTGCTTATTATGTCCTCTAACATCCTCATGCTAAAGGAGCAACCAGAAGTATTGTCCCATAAGAAGAAAATGGGGTGATCCTCATTAAAATTTTATGGCATTCCCGGAATGCCATTTGATCTCTATCCTTCATATAAATGTCCATTGAAGAGCGGGCTTTCATGATTGGAGGATTACCTACAATCAAATAAAAATATGAAAACAGAAGAATGAGACAACAATATATTATTTCTCACTGCAAACCATTTGTCAACAGTAGAATGAGACACAAAAGAATCAGACAACAAAAGAATGAGACAACAAAGCTATTTGTCACTGGAAGAGCTTCTATTTGTCACTACAATTTGTTATTTGTCACTGAGAAGGTCCAATTTATAACTGATAAGTAGCTATTTGTCACTGAAACAGAAAATTTATATTTGTCACTTGAATAATTTCTATTTGTCACTACAAATGGCTATTTGTCACTGGCTGATAAGTAGCTATTTGTCATAAAAAGAAAGATTTCTATTTGTCACTTGAATATTTCTATATTTGTCACTACTCTTGGCTATTTGTCACTGGGAAGGTCCTATTTATCACTGAGAAGTAGCTATTTGTCACTGAAACAGAAGAATTCTATTTGTCACTTGAATAATTTCTATTATCACTACAAAAGGCTATTTGTCACTGGAAAAGCCCTTTTTATCACTAGTAAGTAGCTATTTGTCACTGAAACATAACAATTCTATTTGTCACTTGAAAATTTCTATTTGGCACTACAATTGACTATTTGTCACTGGAAAGGCCCTATTTATCACTGAGAAGTAGCTATTGTCACTAAAACAGAAAATTTGTATTTGTCACTTGAATAATTTCTATTTGTCACCACAAATGACTATTTGTCACTGGGAAGCCCTATTTATCAATGATAAGTAGCTATTTGTCATTGAAGAAGAAGATTTCTATTTGTCACTACAATTACCTATTTCTCACTAGGATGCCCTATTTATCACTAACAATGAGCTATTTGTCACTGGATCAGTAGATTCCTATTTGTCACTAGCAGAGTTCCTATTTCTCACTACAAATGACTATTTGTCACTGGAACGCCCTATTTATTACTGGGAATGTCCTATTTATCACTAGTAAGTAGCTATTTGTCACTTGAAGAATTCTATTTGTCACTACAACTAGCTATTTGTCACTGGGAATGCACTATTTATCACTCATAAGAAGCTATTTATCACTGGATCAGCAGATTTATATTTGTCACTGGGAGTTTCTATTTGTCACTACAAATGACTATTTGTCATCTAGAAAGTCCTATTTATCACTGGTATTATTTCTAATTGTCACTTGAAGCATTTCTGTTTGTCACTACAAATAGGTATTTGTCATTAGAAAAGGTCATATTTCTCACCCTAATAGACATATTTGTCACTATGAAACATATTACAACACTACGAAACATACCTCTCACTTGGGATGACCTAGGTCTTTTGTTGTCTTCTTGCACTTCTGGTGCTGGCACTGAAAGATTTTGCAGGTCTGCGTCCGGGTGGAGCGTCGTCGGTTGCTTCTCCACCGTCTCTTCTGTATCCTCAGTAATGCGGCGACGGAACGCTCTAGCAGAGTCTTCTTAGGCGCCATGGATGAGCAAGACAGCACGATGAAGAAGGAAGAAGATGCTGGAATTGCATAGCACCGCCGGCGGAAGACAACACGAGCAAGATGGTCACCTGCAAAATTTGTGGGGTGGGTGAATCGTGGGCTCTTCCTGTCAGATTTTTTGGACAAGAGGGCGGGAAGAGCAAAATTGGGTTTTTGAAAAATCTCACATAATTGCGTATGTCGTGAGGCCGGCGGTGTCATGATGGAGAACCTCGGGATAACACAACGGAGGCTGACGCGCTTTAATGACAGTTGACATGGAGGCTTGCAGGTGACATGGAGGCTTCGCAACGTGGGCGCAACGTGGGCGAATGGGAAACAACTCGGTGTTTCCACGCTGGCGTTTTTGACCGTATAAACGTGTACAAAGCATTTCTCTCCCGAGTATGGGCCAGAGTTCTTTTTTTTTCTTTTTTTGACGATAGCAACGGCAGAGATCGGTTGTTCGAATCTAAGGGCCGAGAAATATCAAGCATAACGGCTATGCAAATGCTATATGATTCGGTTCTTTTCCCCTTTTGCTCTCCTTATTGCACACTTTCTTTAATTAGTCTTTCTCCTCCCGAGCTGGGGGAGCAGTTTCTGCATCCGCATGGCGTCGTCGCCACGGCCACTACTCCCGCCTCCTCTTTTCTCCTTTTCCTCCTGCTGTCGTTGTCGTGCTCCAACTCCTCTGGATCGCCTCCTCTCGGTTGTGAGTTCTTCTTGCATCTGATCCATCCTTATTTTCTACTTTCTTGGCGTGCCCACTATGTCAGCATTTCATAATTCCACGCCGTTCTTGGATAGGTGACGGAATAGACGGATTTTCTTCTGTTTTAACGAGTTGGGTTCTTCGACCCCACTTCTTCCTTGGAATTTGCTGCGGTAACTGTTGTCGGGGATTGCCTAAAGCTGTGTGCTTTCCTAGGGCTTGTAAGGAGAGCGGGACTACGGAGTGCTGGAAGAGGGAATTGGTGGCCGATGGAGATGGGATCCCTCCTCTCGAACCTACCCAGAATTGTCTTTGTGGCAATTTGGTGGTCTATTTGCTTCATGGTTTTATAGCATTTGTTCCTAATCTCGTGCCCTTTTTAGTTCTTGCCCTTCGTGGTTCTGGTTTGCCGGTGGACGAAGCACTTACGAACTGTTTTATTGATGGAATGGCCCGGCTGGATGTTCTTGGAGATTTTGTAGTCTTCCTGGAGCGTCAAGTAATTGCACAAATATTTCGGAATCCATCTTTAATGGCCGTCCGTCTTTGATTTTATCGGACGGGCATCGCATCCAGCCTCGAGTGCGCTTGGGCTAGGGAGATCTTGGGCCTCATAGGGATTAACTTATCAGAATTAAGGGTTAGCTTATCATAATTTCATGAAGGAGAGAGATCTGATAATTACTATGGCTTTTGTTTCTAATTCATTGCCAGTCCTTGAAAACATTGTGGCATTCATGTGAATTGCCAATATGTTGGTGGAAAAATAGAGGGAAAAGTCAAAGACTGGGGTCCGATTGTCCATCGAGTGACTTTTCTTCTTGGGTCTTGAATTACCTTTTTTCTGCGATCTAGGTTATAAAAAACCCCTACACCAATTGTAGAATGCCCAGAAGATGAAACAACTGTGTTGAAACTTTTAGAGTGCCTCAAAGAGGGCTCTTCTGATTAGTATCTGATTGTTTAAATGTCTTGATTCTATTCTTTTCAACAATGTAAGATAAACATGATCCACAATCCCTTTGTAAATCTTGCAAGAATGCAGTTCAGAAAGAAAAGAAAGAATGGGCATCACATTATCAGCTTAGTTTCTGAAGCAGACACTCATATGATCAGTTAGCACATCATTTCTACTGAAAATTCAAGTTCACAAGCTCAGGTCTTAGAATCCAACCAACTGCCAAAGTACAATGTAAATAGATTGATTTTGTAGCATAGTTGTCAAGGCGTCAAGGCGACCAAGACGTAGTTGGGTCTTAGATTGCCTAAGCACTTTGGCGCCCGCCTAAGCTGTGCCTAGGCATTTAGGATAGAACTAAGTATGAGCCGTTTTCAGGTGTCCCTCTTATATGATATTTATGTCTCTAAAAATATATATGATGATGAAAATTCAATAAAAAAGATCATATTATGGCAGACATAATTGCAATGACATATCATAATATGGCAAATATATCATTAAAATAATACATAAATATGAGAAAATATAGATAATAGCTACATATCACACAAAAAATACTTACAAAAAAATAAAAAGGTCACAAAAAAGGTCAAAACGTATGAAAGCAACAAAATTAAATTACAAGTAAACTGTAACGACCCTCTTTATACCGGTACGATTATATCAATCTACGTTGGTACAAAGAGCACCGTCACAGTGGGACATTTACCCAACACTAAACAATAGTTTGAAACGTACATGAATAACAAGGAAAGTACATCGGAAATACAGTGTAACTCTTATTCCACCATCTTTCACATATTCCACAATTTATATAGCAATGTAAAGAAATAACAAATGTCCACATTATACATGTCCAAATGAAATACATTGTCCATAATCATTGTTTACATACTATGAAATAAAGTAAACTAAGGAACGATCTCCACAAAAGCAGCTACTCCTCACGCTCGGAGTCGCTCCTCACTAAGACAAGTACGGGGACTCCTGTCTCACCTGTATGTTAAAGCAAGTATGAGTCTTTCAACAAGACCCAACAAACAACCTAAAGATAGCATCCTTACGCATATCACATACACATACTAATCTAATTAACAATAAGGTAAACATATGGCACATGCTTCATATTAATTAAGCAAATATATACGAACAACCTATGACATGCTTTCTATACATAATGAATAACATGATTCATGGTTTCAAATTCTATTCATATCATTTCACAATTATACACCATTTAATCATGAGAATATGCACATGGTAAATAGCAACCTAGCACGATATCTAATCATTTTCACATGCATTCATAACACTTATTCACATATTTAGCTTGCTGTTTTAATATAAAATTTACACATTCACATGGTATCACATCTCTTCAGATGCTAACACATTCACATTATACTATCACATGCTTATATTTCACATTTGCACAATTCACATATTCACATTTTTTACACTTAATTGCCGTGACACATAGTTCGAACCACCATAAAGAAGGACACACATACACATAACACATACCCGTCACTTAGGCAACACAGTGATGAATCTTGGTTAACTGTGCAGAACCAGGAGAAGCCCTCTCCACCCTTACCAGTGGTACTTGTCCACCTCCAGAATTTCATCCTAATGCCCATAGGATATCACATACACATTGAGCCTTCCCATAGGGACTTTACTACAGTACGGCTCCACAGCCTTCTATGGTAGCAGTGTCAATATCAGCACACTTTACACTTTATCACTTTATCACATGGTTTATTCGCATACACTATTTAACTCATTTACATGCATCATTTAACTCATTCATATGCTTCATTTTACAGAATATAACATTACTGTTTCATAGTGGTAATTAGATCATAATAGAGTCCTATCATGCTGCTAAACACTGAAATTTCACATGATTTATATCAACATACTCAATATGGTCTAATTACCTTGTTAAAAGCAAATTGTATCCACGAGTGTCAGAACAGTGTCAAATTTTTTATCACAGACCTCTTACAGATAATATGTCACATGTCAAATTTTCATATTTTTCGGAACTATAAAACAAATTTTAACAGTTTAAATAGATTTCATGCAGAATTATCAAGAAATTCACTTTAGCATGGTTCACAGTAAAACAGTCGTACCTAACAATTCTAAAACCTGAAAACAGTAATCATAAGATCATGAAAAATTTCCAAAACCCTAACCTGCAACAATTCTATTTATTCAGAATTAACATAGTCAAATCATGCTCATTTCCGTAATATAGAAATTATATTAAATAAAACTATCCACAAAAATTCAACATACCCTCATGATATGACCTACTGACCATACTTGACCAAACATAAAATTCACAATATATACAAACAACTAGAAGATCGAAATTCATCACACAGTCATGATACATGAGGTTCTGTGAAAAACAGAAGAACTCGGCGTTAAGGGTCTTGCCGCCAACATGGGTTAACGGCACATGATGTTGCCGCCAACTCATGATCTTGACGACAGCAAGCTTGCCGTCAAGTTTCTGTCTGCAGAAAGTGCAGACTGAACTCCAAAAACAGTGAGAATTGGGGGTTCCAGGACACGAGATAAAATCCAGAAAAATCCTGAGACCTAAAGGACATGTGTAGGGCATAGTTGTCAAGGAAGACGCCTAGGCGGCGCCTAGGCGCCGCTTAAGCGCCAAGGCGCTTCCTTAGCCGCCTTAAAATACCCCGCCTTTCTAAGAGTAGAAAAGGCGCCCTAAGGCGCCGCTAAGGCGGCCAAGGCGCACGCCAGGGGCGCTTGGGCGCGCCTAGACCGCAATATCCTGCTTAGACAGCAGGTTTAGGTCGATTTTCAGGGCTGAGTCTAGCCCGATTTCAGGAAACATCTATTTACCTGAATATCATTTAAATAAATGTTATAATTTGTTGTTCATTTACTTAAGATATTACATGTAAATAAAGAAGTACCCCATTTGAATCCAATAAAAATATCAAAAAAATCATATCTCTTACCAAAAAATCAACTCTCCATCGAAGAAGAAAATCACGATTTTGGTAATTTTAGCGAAATACTAACTTTTTAATCTCTCATAATTTGTCCTATCTAAAAATTTGATAATTCAAATAAACTATATAGAATACTAAAAATCCAAAGTTTGGCCTTGGAGAAGTCACATGCACGTTTGACTTTTTTTACCGAACTTTGGATTTTTAGTGTTCTATATAGTTTATTTGAATTATTAATTTTTAGATAGGTTAAATTATGAGAGATTAGAAAGTTAGCATTTCGCTAAAATCACCGAAATCGCGATTTTCTTCTTTGATGGAAGAGTTGACTTTTTTTTGTAAGAGATGATTTTTTTTGATATTTTTATTGGATTCAAATGGGGGGTACTTTCTTATTTACATGTAATATCTTAAGTAAATGTAACATTTACTTAAATGATATTCAGGTAAATAAGTATGAAGAAGAAACCGTGTTCCCCTATGGGTAATACACACACACACACACACACACTATATATATAGTTTTAAGTGTGTTAAGATATTGCACTTCTTATTTTTATTTAACATATTTACACTTATGTGTATTTACTAGTTTGTTTTAAAAGTTGGAAATTAGTTTTCTAATGATAGAATGATATTTGCACTTCTTGTTCTTATTTAATGTGCTTATTTATTTGAATATGCCAATTTAGATTTTTTATGACTTTATGATATATAATGTAAGTTTGTTTACTTGTAGTTTAATTTTTGTTGCTTTCATATAATTTTGACCTTTTTGTTGTGAAATTTTATTTTTTTGCAAGTATTTTTTTTTGTGATACATAGCTATTATATATATTTCTCAAAATTATGTATTATTTTAATAATATATCTACCATATTATGATATGTCATTATCTTTATGTCAGTCATATTATGATATTTTTTAATTTAATTTTCATCATTATATATATTTATAGATACATAAATATCATGTAAGAGGGACACTTGAAAACAACTCATACCTGATTCCGTCCTAAACGCCTAGGCACCGCTTAGGCGGGCGCCTAAGCGCTTAAGCGATCCGAGACCCCAACTATGCCTTGGTCGCCTTGACGCCTTGACAACTATTGTAGGGATGAGACCTCTCGATTACTTGTCTGAAAATAATTCTCTAATGGGTTTAATTAGTCGCAGAAGCTCTCCTCGGCCAAGCCAAAAAGATGCAGAAAACTCCTCCCAGATCCGGTCTTCACGCCTGCACAGGGGATTCTCCAGAGTCGGGGAAGCTTTAGCAACGCAAGGTGCACCTCCCAGTCGATGAAGATCGCCGGAAGAAGCACAGAATTGTCGGATCAAGCCTTGCACAAAGTCTCTTTTTCTTACAAGAAACCCTAGGTTTTCTCATAAGCCAAAAGACATATTCTGAGCGAAGGCTAGGTGTTTTATATGGCTAATGGGTTAGGGTATGCGTAGATTAGGTTTCCTACCATTGGAGGTGGGTTTCCTAATCAAGAACCGCAAGAAACGCAGCCGTTTTCAGATCTGGAATCGCAACAGGAACGGAGAAGTAAACGGCCACATTGCTGCTGTTTACAGGAAGTCAACGTCCATCGATCTGGACATCAACATGAAGTCAACGGCATACTGGTTGCCGTCAACCTGCCCTTAACATTAAGGGATATTGGCATTAACTGGGATTTCGGCATAAAATAGAAATATCAGTTATCTACATATACAACACAACATATATACATACAATATGCACATAATTGAATAAATACAATATGTACAGAAATAAACATGTATATTCATATGCACATAAGTAAATAAATAAATATGCTATTTACAACAAATATCATATGCATATATATAAACATAGCATGAACAAAGTTCAAGGGTCTTACATAAACAAACTCACATTATATATCATAAAGTCATAAAAAATCTAAATTGACATCTTCAAATAAACAAGCACACTAAATAAGAACAAGAAGTGCAAATATCATTATATCATGAAAAAACTAATTTCCAACTTTTAAAACAAACAAGTAAATACTCATACATGTAAATGCGCTAAATGAAAGTAGGAAGTGCAATATCTTAACACACTTAAAACAAGTAAATAACTAAAGGAGTCCACTACATAATCCCACAATATGTTTAAAATTTGAAAAGAAATTAGAAAGTGACAATTCTCATGAGTTTGGATGATGATAGCTTAGATTTGACCTAATCGTAAGAGGTCTCATGTAGACTAAGTGCTGTCAGTAGGAGAGTGAGCCATTTGGAGAAGTCACATATATGTTTGACTTATTTTACCGGACTTTAGATTTTAGTGTTCTATATGGTTTATTCGAATTATGAAATTTTTAGTTAGATCAAATTATGAGAGATTAGAAAGTCGACATTTTGATGGAATCACCAAAATTGTGATTTCTTCTTCGATCGGAGAGTTGACTTTTTATTAGCAAGATATGATTTTTCTGATATTTTTATTAAATTCAAATGAGAGATACTTCCTTATTTATATGTAATAGCTTAAGTAAATGAAACTATATAAATATAAACATTTACATAAATAATATTCAGGGAAATAAGTTATTAAACCATGTATCATAGGGCCTAGACCACCCAAACTATAGCTTAAACCATTAAGGCCTAGGCCACCCAAGGTGCCCCAGGCGGTCCAAGGCACTTGCCTAGCCCGCCTAGGCACCGCCTTGGGACGCCTTTCTGGATCCCTACAAGACTGACTCTTGACGGCTATGTTTTGTAGCCGTCTTTTTTAGGAGGTGTTGCAACATTTTATTCAGAATTGTACTAAATATATGCTTTGTTTTCTAGTTCTAATATTAGTCATATAAGTCATCCTATATTCAGTCCTCTGGGCGACTGTTTGTGTTCATGGAACTTTCAGAAGTAAGTAGACTAAGTTATGTTATGATTCTGGATATTGTCAACTATTGAATTTGTTCTAGAAGGATGATTCAGATATTTGTATTTGCTTTTTGTCTTGATGGGTTAGTATAGTTTGTTTTGCTAACTAGACTTACCCTGTTCTTTTTCCGAGAAAAGGATTTTAGAAGATTTATCAGTCAGTATAGGTCTGATTCCATTCATTTGCCTTTACCTTTACATCACCGATATGTTTTTGCAGGATAGAATTTACATCTGATAAGGCAAAGCAGAAACCTCTCTTGCAAACAAATCGTTCTATTCCTTCCAGTAGAACTAACCCAAGTAAAGTGGTCCAGCTCTCAAAAAGACCTAGGTCAGTTCATTTGGTGATAGCTTATTTATGATCACTTGCCATCCATGTGTGACTTTTCCGCATGGTATTTTGTTTGAGTGGATTGTTTATGTTTAGCTGGAAGGGGGGAGGTTCTTTCAGTATAACTGCATGTGAGCATTACTTGACTTTCATGTTTTGACCACAGGGTCTACCTATATGAGGGTTTTCTTTCTGATGAGGAGTGTGACCACCTTATATCATTGGTACTTCCTTACTCTATTATCAAAATGGTTTCAGCTTTTAGTTGCAAGTAACGTCAGTGCTTAGGCTTGATGTTTGTAGGCGCATGGCAAGCTGGATAAATCTATGGTGCTAGATGATTTTAAAGGAAATAGTACATTGAGCAGTATCCGTACAAGCTCTGGCATGTTTGTGCCTAGAGGCGCAGTGAGTAGCTGTCCATGGTATCCTTATTTCATTTTGATATTACCTAAGTTAGAAGTAAAGCCCCAAAATAAAATTCTGCATTAATAACATTTGTGTGATTTATACTCATTGTTATTGCTTTCTTTTTCTAGGATGACGTAGTCAAAAGGATTGAAGAAAGAATTTCAGCTTGGACTTTTCTTCCAGTAGGTATAGGCCTTCACTGTGGATGCACTATTTATTGCATTTCGATGTTCATCATTTTGCCCGCCTCTGTATATGACCCTCAATTTGTTGTAGGAAATGGAGAGGACATGCAGCTACTGCATTATGGTGTCAATGAAAGTTTTGAACCACATTATGACACTTACTATGATCCACAGACCTTGACTTTGGGTGGGCACCGAATAGCCACGGTGTTGATGTATCTATCCAATGTTACTCGCGGTGGTGAGACAATCTTTCCCATGTCAGAGGTGAGCAGACTTCTTTTCTTCTTTCTGACTTGACAGCATTCCACTCCTTCACAAAGTAGAATAAGCGAAATGGAGTTTACACTGACTGCTAGTAGTTAGGTTGTGTACTTTTTTGGGTTGGTCTTTCTTCCTATTTACATCAAAGATTCCTTGTTTTGAACAGATGAAAGATAGTCAAGTGAAGGATAACACATGGTCTCCCTGCGCATCAACTGGCTATGCAGTGAAACCTGTCAGAGGGAATGCAGTCCTCTTCTTTAATCTTTATCCTGATGCCACGCCTGATGACAAAAGTTCCTATGGGGGCTGCATGGTGTTGGAAGGAGTGAAATGGTCCGCAACCAAATGGATCCACATGAGAAGCCTTAGTCTTGTGAGGGACTTACCTGCATCTGATGATGGATGCTCCGACGAGGACGACAACTGCCCTCAATGGGCTGCCACTGGGGAGTGCCAACGCAATCCAGTGTATATGTTGGGGACTCCAGACTATTATGGCTCCTGTAGGAAAAGTTGCGGCGCTTGCTAGCAGTTCCTGTTATCTCTCCCAGTTCAGGATCAATGTAAACAAAACGGTAACACTCTGTTTTCACATTGAGGTGAAACATATCCTGCTGAATGAATGACAAGCTTGCATTGCTTTCATGTCTCCTATTGCATGTCTGATTCATCTGTTGCAGAGGTAAAGAAACCCAGAGCAGTAATCAATTTTTCTGTTGCCATAAAATCTGTTGTAATCTTGCAGTCAGCTCCTTATCCAACAGCAGCACTGATATGCTCTCACTAGAATGCACAAACTGAGAGCTGTCTAAGAAGAGCTGATTTCTTAGTTCTGCCCAGCAATGCCCAACTCTATGGTGGACCCTGACGCAGATTCTAAGCCCATACACGGAATGTGCAACACAACATTCGACAAACATAAACACACATTTGTTTTTTTTTTTTGGGGGGGGGGGGGGTGTCTTTTGTCTCTTTCCATCTCTTGTTATCTACTCTTGACGGCTTTTTTTGGTCCACTCTTAACAGGTGGATCGTAATTTTGCTCCACCTCAAAGCAATTAATCAAACTCGAGTATTGATGGTAAATCATACGACTACAAGGGATTGTATGTTCCTGTTTAAATGAAATCTCCGGAGTGCTGTGAGAGATGTTCTAGTTTATATCTTCTGCTTTAGCATGGCTAGACGGGATTTTTCCAACTTGGACAGAGTCGGCCCACTCCTACCACATCTGGGCTGGACCCTCTCACCATACCTCGATTCTGGCCCGCTGAGCCGGCCAACCTTGTGATTTGTGGGCCCATATTTGTGAGGACATTATGGTTCACGACTGCTCTCCTGTCATTCAAAGGAATTGTTTGGGTCAGTTCGGGTCGGGTTGGGGCTGGAGATGTGCATAGTTTGGGTCATATCGGAAAATTGAATCGACTGGTTCGGGTTGGGGCTGCAGATGTGCATAGTTTGGGTCTAATAAAAAAATTGAACCAGTTCAAGTCGGTTAGGGTTGGGGCTCGAGATATGCATAGTTTGGGTCAAATCGAATCTGTAGCGATCATGGATACTTATGCCCACCAATAAAGCTCCATATCCAAGTCCGCCTCATGCGATCGGACCAAAGTCTTGCAAGGGATACCGTACACAAGCGTCCAGTAGAAATATAAAAGACAACCACAATAGCATAATATGTAAGGAAGTACAAGCATTTTATACTCATTTATTACAATTTACATTGTCCCAATACGTTATTTCATGTTCAAAAGAAAAGTACAACTACCTGGGGCATACTCCGAGGGAGCAAAGTTCACACAACTACAATTATGACTCAATTGTTGGTGGTACAAGTCTGCCACAACGCCGCTACAAGCCAAACACACGGCTAATACTTGAAAAGAACTGTAAGGGAGTGAGCCTTAAAAGTCACAGGCTCAGCAGGGACCTCCCAAAAACAGTAATCGAAAACTAAAGGGGAACCGAGACCTCAACCACAAAAGGTTTCACAGGTAGCACTAGCAAGAGAACCACAGAAGTAATTGTGTACTTGCAATAACCATAAACAAACTATATTTAAAGATAAATGTGCTAACCAACACAGCTCACGACACATATAAGAAACAACATGACTAGTACAGAAACACCAGTCCACCCAACAATGGAAACAACTATGCCACAAGCCACACAGATAAACCACTAACGAATAGCAATGGGATTGACAACGAAGGTCAATCCACCACAACCAGAAACAACAGCATACACCGGAAGACTACTCTTAGAAGGGTACAATACAACAAGTGGAAGGTCACACCACATGACCTCTACAGAGCACAGCTCCACCTCAACACCTGAAAAGGCTGGCACACCATGTGTCACGACAACCAGTTACCCACAAAGGGTATAGGTACCTACAACCACGAAGTACCACAATGGAACCACAAGCTCGACAGTGCCACAAACAAAGGCACATCACAAACGAATATAAACCACAACTGGTGAGTCATCACTCACAGCCACAACCACTAGCAAAGCTCGAGTCGGAAGGAACGACGTAGCCATGTGGGTAAAGACTACTAGTTCATGACATCAGTATCCAACTCGGACAACACAACACAAGAACTACCTCTCAGTCTCGCAGTCAAGGACAAAAGGTCCAACTGCCGCTCCACAACCACACTGCAAAGGCCAACAAATTGTGGAGACCAACCAACATCACACTTGCAGACCACACACAACTGCAGGCCCATGTCTGGCACCTTTAGAGACTCTGGCCTGAGCTCTCTAAAGTGAGGTACTGGAAGCACAGGACTAGCTGGGGTCCAGTACGTCTACTGGTGTCCGTACCCCCAACCACGAGCGCGCTACAAGCGACCGAGTACACCCACAAGACACAAGTTGCTGCCCCTCTTTCGTCTTTCCCTCAATCGAACATACAACTCAAACACAGAAGTGAGGGTGTCCAGAAAGATGACACAGACCTCGACGGTACACACACCGTACCGGGACAAATTCCGAGAAACAACATGCCTGGCTCATAAAGAACTTGGGGTACCCGAGTAGAGAGGCATTCCGGAATAGGCGTCGGACCACAAAACTCAGCCAACACACAAACCACGATAGACACTTAACATATACACTAAAACCTTTACTCATAACCACGGTAAATCACATTCTAGTTTGCATGTCATTGGTCGTTACATGACTTCCATAGCAACCTTAAACCATCACGCATATAACCACAAACCAATATGAATGTAATCTACTAAATCTTATCATAATCACATAATTAAGAAACTAAACATAGTTAACATAACATACTAATTACCCATAAACCGAATTATTAAACCTATAACATGCTCACTAACATTAATCAACTTAAACACCTTAGAAACACACTACAACTCTAGGGCTAGGTCAACACATGACCCTCACTGCCCAACCACCACAGCGCAACACAAACCTCGGAAGTGAAACGCGATGGACACAGACATCCCCTTCACAAATCGCGACGACCCATCCGGACGCGATTCCAAGCAGAACACGACAAGGCCCAGTGCCGCGAAATAATCGCGACGGCCCGATACATCGCCTTCAAGCCAATCAATACAACCTTGACAGTCGAAGTGTAAATCACAACAGACATCGTTGTCGCATTTACACCAATCGGTTAAAGTGTCAGAAATGCGACCACCCAAAGCGTCGCGTTCACACTGAGGATGGGGGCAGTCAAACAAGCGCGTTAAGAACAAAACACGACGGGAAAGATGGTCGCCTTTTCAGGCAAACTACCAGACCCCCTTCTACCTCCGGAAATCCATTCCAAACCTCAACTATACTACAATTTAAATCTATAAAATAATAAATAAATAGTAACCCACCACATAACATGATCTACTAAGCTTCAAACCATTCCAATTGAACAAGAACACAAGGGAAGTCTTCCTACCATTATGAAGAACCCAAACCTCACGAAGAACATAACACCGCCGATGTATCCACGCTCCGGACGCCCTCCTCACGTGGACCTCGCGTCAGACCAGCCACCAGGAAGTCGAAATGCCAGAAAATCACCACAGGCGCTCCGCAGTAGCTCCCCCTCGGTCGGACAAAGCCTCCTCTGCTCTATCTGGCCCGAAACATAATCTTGAAACCTCAGTGTAAATCGTGACAGAGGCAGCTGTCGCGTTTAATATTTAAACGTGACAGACCAAAGCGTCGCCAATCGGAAACCTCACTAGAAAGACGATTCCTAAAACACAACATAAGCAATCGTCGTGTTCTTAAATCGTGACGTACCATCCTGAGGTGTTTAAGAACAACACCACAGTCGATCCAATAGTCGATATGAAGAATACGACTGTAATCACGGAATTGATCCCCAAATAAAGATGATTAAAATTAAGGAAAAGACCGTGATCGCCACCAAAGTAGTTGCAAAAGATGATGGTATGAAGCACAAGTGCTAACTACCTTGGAAAAATGAGAAAAAAAAGGTTCAGAAGGAACCTGGTTCATGGAACACGACAAGAAACTGTCGCTTTCTGAAGAATGTGACCAGATGCTATCGCCTTCTGCAACAGAAGAGGGAGACTGTGGATTTTTGTTCTTCTTGCTCCTCGGCCGGCCAAGGGGCAAGAGCCTCGCACCTGTACCATCTTCTTCAACTTGCCAAGAACATCAAAACAACAGAACACCCATTAGAAACTCGTTTGATGTAGTATCAATCCCAAAATAATGAAAGAACATGAAAAATATGGAGGGAACTCACGTGGGGTGGTGTTTTAACCCCTCTAGGTGTTTAAAACAGGTGTGTGTGGAGTGATCTAATGCAAAACTACGAAAAGAAATGAATCTAAACGTGCATGTATGAAGAAAATTAAGAGAAAAACATGAAGACAGAGAGAGAAAGTATAGAGGTGAAGAAAACTCCCTGGTGGGCACTTCCTGGTCGTCTAGAGGCTGAGAAGTCTTCTGGAGATTCGTAGCCCTCTAGGAAAGGAAGAAGCAGTCGCCAACCTTTCTCAAAATCGTGCCCTATTGACACTTTTATAGGCCATTATTCCTAAACGGGATGGGAAAGGAATAATGAGCTGGAACCCGAGTTTAGGCAATTGTGCTCGTGCAAGGAGAGTCAGAACATAGCAAGGAGGTTCTGAGGAAGGTTTCCTCTAAATTTGGCAAGATTTGGAGACCTCTAGACCCACCAAAAGTCGGATTATTCATGAATAGTAAGGGTCGGAGTATGAATAGGAAAACCACGTTGCATGGGACTGTGAAGGAAACCAGAACGCGATAGGCTTAGTGTCGCTACCAGGTCGCGACGCCTCGATAGGTCGCCTTCTATAGAAGGAAGTCTTGAAGCATTTTCTGGCGAATTTTTAGGGATTAAAAGGCCAAATGAGAACGCGGCGTATCGAGGTGTCGCCTTCTTGAGGTAATCGATTACTTTCTGAAGGCAATCGATGGAGGCATGAACACGACATGAAGGGCGGCACCTTCTTACTATGAATGCGACATGGACATTGTTGCCTTCAGGATCTTTCAACATATGACTAATCAAAGTGTCTGATCTCCTTGCATGGGTGTCGGATTGACATACGGTTTGAAACATTGGATTCTCAACTCAGAGAGCTACAAGATGATGATGAAGACTGATTGATTTGACCAGGAAGAGCCCACCAGGATGATGAATTAATAGAAAGATACCATGATCGGACAAAGCCAGCTTGGCGATGATGAGCCAACATGTGGCATCAATGATGTGACAAGGAATTTGGCTCGGCTTATGGGTCAGGAATGGGTGTCTACAGATTGTCCCTCCTTGATGCCTGCTTTGCAAGGGAGTGGAGCGATAGTGGAGCGGAGATGGCATGAAATGACGATGTAGTGGAATGAAGCAGAATGAGATAAAAAGTAGGCATCAAGGTAAAGAGACACCCATTCTGAACGAATAAGCAGCGAGAATTATCCGGTGATCTTCAAAATGGGCTGGAACAGAGTGCACAGATGGCTCCAATCTGGTATGAGTAAAGATTAAACAAAAAGAAATGATCAACCTCTTGATGAAGAGGTACCATGGCCATGTTAGGCTTGCAGGTTTCGTTTATTAGGGGATAGGTGTTGTCCCGGCAGGTCGATTCGACTCTGGCTTTCGAGCGGTTCACGGCTAATGAGAGGATCAGTAGGGAATGGGATGATTGATATAATGAATGGGAATGAGAGGAATCCTGAATAGGAACCATACTGGCAAAGTGGACCGAGCAACTAGCTCAAAGAGAACTTTTAAATTTGGAATTGAATGGAATTCTTTGTTTGGGAAATGAAGATCTGGTTGGCATCATTGAGAAGCTGGCTTTGACTAATCGTGAAACGTGAAGCTCAAAGTCCTACATGATGCATGCTGGGCTAAAGACAAGAAATCATAAATGAAGATGCAAAGAAAAGGGAGAAATAACAAATATCAAGGATAATATTGCTAGACAAAATGAGCAAGGGTCAAGACACTTCGCATCCCCGGCGTGCGATAGAATCCATCGTCCCCAAGCCATACCATCTAACGGCCTATCCAACGATTAACAGTGCGCATTTAGATCATCCTCGTCAGGTAAGTTCAGGTAAGTATTTATCACCTTAATCTCTACATTACTATATGGTATCTACTCTTTAGTCATCGTAATGACTGACTTTCGTAACGATTTTCTAGTCATCGTAACGACATGCTTTCGTAACGATTCCTCTAGTCATCATAACAACTTGCTTTCGTAACGATTCTTTAGTCATTGTAACGACTTGCTCTCGCAACGATTCCTTTAGTCATCGTAACGACTTGCTTTCGTAACGATCCTTTAGTCATCGTAACGACTTACTTTCGTAACGATTCCTTTAGTCATCGTAACGACTTGCTTTCGTAACGATTCCTCTAGTCATCGTAACGACTTGCTTTCGTAACGATTCCTTAGTAATCATAATGATTTTCTATCATAACGATTCCTTTAGTTATCATAACGATTTGCCTATCGCAACGATTGCTTCAGATATTATAACGATTTGCTTTGCGCATCGACTTCTAAGTAATCATGATGATTCTTATTGATCACAACGATTCATTCTATCTCACAACGATTTTCTATTTGGTTGCATAACGTTTTCATAAGTCATAAATGTATCGATTTCATATCAATAAATTTGACATATGACTTATCCTTTCATCTGGGAATAGTCAAAGTCTTCGCACATATTCTTCTGTCAGCTGTGCATTTAATGAAGACGAACATACTCTGCATGCATGCAGACCATATCATCCATCTCATGTCTATTCCTTATGCATCTTTTAGAACAGCAGATATCATTACTATTTTGATGAATATTCACACTAACGTTGACTGACAAACAAGAGACAACCTAGCTGTCTACTATTTAGCATTAATGTATGCAGGTCTCTGATAACATTCGTCATACAACGTTGGACCTTGTAGAAGTCAAAGGACACTTCAGAAGATCCTATCTCTTTGCGTGCACAAATGGATAAAGGACTGTTGACTGGAAGCTTCCAAGTGCCACTCAGTCTAATGTCCACCAAAAGCTAGAGGCAACGGATACTTCAACGTGTATATTTCAAATTGAAGCTATATTGAAGAAAGGAGCTCCAGAAGAAGTAACATATAGACAGAGAACGATATTCATAGAAAACTCTCTGATCATCAAGTCTTCAGCAAGTTCTCAAGAAAGAGCCAAGCCTCATTCCATTAGATTAGCTCTTTGCTCTCTGCATTGTTTGAGATTTCTAGAGAGCTGTATGGTTCTGAGAGTGAGCTTTTGTTTGTAGATCTCATTGCTCTCAGTCCTTAGCTTCAGATCTTGGCTTATCAAAGCTTGATCTAGGGGCTTAATCTCCTGCTACTTATTTCTGTATGTGTTCCCTTCTGTTGTGAAGGAAGACCTGGTGGGGGATCCAGGGTGTTGTTCCTCTTCGGGCTGTGAAGAGAAGACCAGCTGAGCTGGATGTTGTAGTGTCCATAGGGGGACTGTACCCTAGTTAGTGAAATCCTGAGTTGTTGCTCAGGGACTGGACGTAGACTCCTGTGGAGAGGAGGTCCGAACCAGAATACATCTGTGTTGTGTGATTGTCTTCATGTGTTTGTTGTTTCTCTTTACTAACACTAACAATCTTCAAAGTGTATTTCTTTGTGAACGTTATTAGTGAACATGTATTAATTGATAAATTTTAAAGACCCATTCATCCCCCCCTCTGGGCTACCTAACTGGGCAACAAGTGGTATCAGAGAGAGTCTCTTCGACAAAGAAAAAGATCCAACGATCTGAAGAGTAAAGATCCATGGCAGCCCAAGGTCACAATGAAGTCGGTCTGTCAATCGACCACCATTGTTCGATGGAGAAGACTATGCTTACTGGAAAACAAGAATGGAGTATTTTCTACAAGGTCATGACTATCAGATATGGTCCATAGTTGAAGAAGGCGATCTCCTAGTCACCAACGAAAAGGCTCAGTGGACAGATGATGACAGGAAGAAGATTTCTTTAAACTGTAAAGCTAAAAGCATTATGTGCTGTGCTCTCAGCAAGAAAGAATTCAATAGAGTATCAGCCTGCAAATCCGCAATGGAGATGTGGGAAAAATTGAGAATTACTTATGAAGCACGGACAAGGTTAAGGAAACCAGAATAGATATTCTGGTAACTCAATATCAGAGGTTCCAGATGCAGCCAAGAGAGTCCATAACTCAAATGTTCAATAGATTCACAGACATTACAAATGGATTAGCAGGACTTGGGAAGACCTATGAGATTGGAGATATGGTCAGAAAAATCCTTAGATCTCTTCCATCTACATGGACTCCCAAGGTAACAGCCATTGAGGAAGCTAATGATCTAAAAAGGATGTCTTTGGAAAATCTCATTGGATCCCTTATGACCCACGAGATAAATATGGAGAGACTAGGAGAGTCCTCAAGCAGAAAGAAACATTCAAATGCTCTTAAAGTAGAAGAAAACAGATCCGATGAGTCATCAGCCGAAGATGAAAGCTCAAATGATTGCGAAGATGAAGAAGCCATGCTATCAAGAAGACTGCAGTGCATTCTAGCCAAGAAGAAGAAGTTCCAATCTGGTAGAAGACACTTCAAGAAAAATAAGGACTTCAAGAAACCAGATGAAAGGATCAGAAAAAGGGCGAGCCCATATGCTACGAGTGCAAAAAGCCAGGACATATCAAAGCAGAATGTCCAAAGCTCAAGAAGCCTGAATTCAGAAAGAGAGAAAGCTCTAAGAAATTCAGGAGGCATAAGAAAAAGGCTATGGCAGCAGCATGGAGCAACAGCAGCGACTCAGACAGTGAGTCAAGCTCAAATAGTGAAGAAGAAGAAGCCAACTTGGCTTTTATGGCAAACACTAAAGAGAAGGTAACTTTTGATTCATCTTTGATTCTTGCAATGATTCTGATTCTGATAATCTTGAAGAAGCTTTCAACGAACTATACTGTAAATATAGGGAAGTAACAAACTGTTAAAAGTTAGTAAGAAAAATAATGCATTTAGAAAACACTAATTCAGATCTAAAAATAGAAAACGAAGAATTAGAAAAATAAATAACTGAACTTAAAAGAAGAAATGAACTATTATGTGAAGATCTAAAAGATAAAATAAACAAATAATGAGATTAGAAAAACAGGAGAGTTCAGATGAACTGAGAAAAGAAATTAAAATTTTAAATGAAGAAAATGACAAACTGTCAAGCACATTGGAGAAATTTACAAATAGTAAGAACTCTTAATATTAAAAGGTGCTAGACGTTCAGGAAAGAAGAAACATGGTTTAGGATATACACCACTAGAAAATGAAGAAACAATAATTCAACCTAAAATATATCCAACTCCGAAGTTTACACCTGAACAAGATACAACATACAAAGCCAATTTCAAATATATTGAAAGAGTAACAAAAACGTCCTACTGTAGCCATTGCAATAAGTTAGGGCATATAAAAATAACATGTCCAACTAGACATAAGAAATGGATAATTAAAAAGGAAAACGTTGACACTAACCAACAAGGACCCAAAAGAACTTAGGTACCTAAAACTTAATGTCTCCTTTTCAGGGAAGCCTTCGAGCATCAAAGTGGTACCTGGACAGCGGGTGCTCAAGGCACATGTCAGGGAACAAGAAGCTGTTCACTCATCTCCAAGCTAAAGAAGGAACAATCACCTATGGAGATAATGGAAAAGGAACAGTGATAGACAGTGGTTCTGTGAGCAACAAAGGGAAAACAGTTATTGAAGATGTACTGTGTGTCAATGGGCTAAAGCACAACCTCATAAGCATCAGCCAGCTTTGTGACAAAGGTCATCAGATCAAGTTTCAAGAATCCAAGTGCAGTATCCTGAAGAATGGAGCAGTAATTTTCGAAGCTAACAGAGAAAAGAACCTGTACGTGCTCTATCTTGAAGAACTCAAGGATCAAGACGTTTGTTTAGTGGCCAGCAAAGAGCAGTCAACTGAGCTGTGGCACAGAAGATTGGGCCACTGCAGTTTGGATGGCATGAATAAGCTCAGAAAGAGAAGTCTTGTGGAAGGTCTGCCAAAGGTCAGTAATAAATTGGATGGTCTGCAGACCGTGTGCAAAAGGGAAGCACACTAAGAGTTCCTTCAAGTCGAAGACTGTGGTAACCACCTCTAAACCCTTAGAACTCCTTCACATAGATTTATTCGGACCAATGAGGACCACTAGTCTTGGAGGAAAGAATTTTGGATTTGTTATTGTGGATGATTATTCCAGATTCACATGGGTTTCCTTCTTGGAGCATAAAGATGATACCTTTGATATTTTTGTAAGCTTCAGCAGAAGAGTACAGAAAGATAAGAACTTTTGCATTGTTGGAATCCGGTCAGATCATGGAGGAGAGTTTCAAAATGAAAAATTTGTAAAATTCTGTAATGACCAAGGGATTGAGCATAACTTCTCAGCACCAAGGACACCACAGCAGAATGGAGTTGCTGAGAGGAAGAATAGAACCTTATTGGATATGGCAAGAACAATGTTGTCATAATATGATTTACCAAGGTATTTCTGGGCCGAAGCAGTGAACACAACAAGCTACATCATTAATAGAGTGATGATCATGTAACGCCCCAGAAATTTAAAGTGTTAAGAAATAAGAAGAATGTGGTTAGTATATCTTAGTGTTGTCATTAAATTGAAAGAATTAATATTTAGGTATGATTGATGGTAACGAACGTTACCCCAGTGTCGTATCGAATGTGTGCTTCCACGGGCGACACTGGAAAACAACAACGAAATAAAAATCCGAGAGCACCAATTTTCATAAAATTGTGGAGATATCAGAAATGTAATTATCTGAATTTTTCGACATACGGATTTTGAGATTAAGTCGACGCGATCATTTTTCGGGTGATTTTTCACCTACTGTAAAATAAATTCCAAAAATAAACTAAAATCACCAAAATTTTTAAAATCATCATATTAACCTATGGTCAAATTTTCAATGCAATCAGGTATTGTTGGGTAGGTTTATCTAAGGAGCAATTGGTCACCTGATTTACGGGTGATTTACGTAATGGATTTTTGTGGGAATTTTACTATGCTTACGTGTGGGGCACCAGAGAGGCCAGCACAATTACTTGTGCAGTAAAAACGTTTGTTACTAATGTGTAAACCTGTGGAGTGTTGCATGGGATACGTGTTGTGGTAAAACCAATTGGGTTTTGACCACGACACCTCAAGGGGCTGATGTGCCGATGCATGGGAAATCCGCTGGGTCTATAAGAACCACTTCACAGCCTTCAAACCCACCTTTCCCACTCCTGTAGGTGGGTGTGTTGCTACTGAGACCACTTCACTTCCGTGCTTTTGAGCTGAGATGCCATCTCTACTTGGAGAAGCTTCAACGGCTGAATCTTGGTGTCTCCTTTGCACTGGGAAGAACTGTTGATTGAGGCTTGGAAAGGATCGAACTATTGTTGTGGAGTGCTGCTACCTGGTTGGTGAAGGATTTCCACCGGTGCATTAGTGCATCTGTTGAGGCTATCCTGCGTGCAAGTTTGCAGTCCTTTCTCTTGTTCTGTGGATCTTCAAGTTAAAGGAACTTACACTGTCTCGTAAGGTAGGATTCGATCCTCATCTCTCCCCTTCTAACTCATGTCCTTGAATAAACTTTAGAACCTACTGTTTGGATGTTCCAGTTTCTTTCTAGTGTCATGAACCCCTCTAGCACTTTTGTGTGTTTTGTATTTCTGTAGAAGCTACTCCTTGAGTTCACATAATCTCTGGTTGGAAGGATATTCCTCCAGTAGCATGTGGTAGTAGGTTCCTAGCTATCCATGTGTAGGACTCATCTCCTTCTCTCTAGTTCTGTCCTCTGTACATGATCAGGAACTTTGACTGAGTAACCCAATGGCTAAATTAGTAACTTCCATGTTCTTTCTTTAGTAATGATAAACACTTCATGTTAGGGAGAAGAGGATCCTTGTTTCATTGTGAGGTCAAGATTTTCTTCTTCTTCCACCCTTGATTCAAGTTCATGATATAGAGTTCTGGTAGAAGTATACATATCCTTAGAACAGTGTGAGGATTTCGGTTTAGATGATTGATATTCAAATTGACTGAGATTCATGAAATACTTTGAGTTTTAGTGTCCATCTTATAGGAATTTTCCAATAAACCATTGCTATCAAGTTCATGCTTCCAATACTACACTACATGAGTTTATAGCCGACCAAGTTCGAATTATCAATCTCTTGTTGTATCTCGACTGTTTAGTTTATGAACCACTATGAAAACTCTATTTAGACTCTTCCATTTGATATCAATCATGCCTTGAATTATAAGATCTATAATTAGGGTGCTTAGAATGGATTTAAACAGATTTACGGAAGTTCTGCTGCTTCCTGTCGACAGCCAGCCCAAAAGCTGTCGACAGGCACCTGTTTCCAGAACTCCCGGTTTCTGGACTGTGTGGATCTGTCGACAGATCCCTTGCATCTGTCAACAGATACCCACAGAGCCTGCAGACCTGAGCTCTGTCTGTGCCATCTGTCGACAGATCCTTCCTGTCTGTCGACAGCTACTGTCCTGCCTTGATTTCAGCACTCTTACATGTGTAAATCCTTGTTCAAAGTTCATCCTAATAGCCTAACAAATTACCCTCTTATTTACTTTGATATTTTCTGTCATTCTACCATAAAGATTACCCACTTTGGATACCTTACTCACCACTGCATTATCCTTGAAGTTGTCAATACCGAATGGTACTCCGCCGGGTCCATTCTTTTGTATTTGGTAATTAAGTTCATGTAACTTAATGTCTTGTGAGTTCAAAGGCTTGAACACCTTGTGAAATGTGATAAACTAATGAGGATGACATTTATTGGGTCCTTGGACCCCACATGACCGAAATGCTTGTGCAAATAGGGCTGGTCCAGTCCTGGGAGGAGCACCCGAATTCTTTTACTAGCCGTACGGATTGATAAAGGGCTACTGGATGTTTGGCATTACATGACTTACTGTTAATTACTGTCATCATAACTACTGTACTGTCTTCTGTTATTTGAGCAAAATGTGAGGTTTATACACCTGATCATGCCTGTGTTGCTATCATCACTATGTTAAGTCTACCGTCCTGATAATGATCATGTCTTCGATATTCGTTCTATTCTTGCCTTAACCATTATATGTTTCATCCTTGGAGTTATGGATTTGAATTCTACTGGGCTAGTTAGCTCATTACTTCCTACCATTTTCAGGAAATCCAGATGGGGATGACGCTTAAGGGTATGAGTGCTGAGTGGGTTGACCATGACAAGAGAAGCCAATTAGTTTCTATTTCTGTTTATTAGTGTGAACTGAACTATGTAAATTAAGTTTGTTTTAATCTGCTCCTCTCTTAGTTGTTATGAGGAGTACCTATGTAATTAAGCTTCCACTTATGACATTATGAATGGATAAATAATTATTACCTTTTGTGCCTGTTTTTCTGTCACTTCCGATAAATAGCTTTTTATTAGGACGTGACAGATAATTTGGTATCAGAGCCTTAGTTCGATAAACTAGGGAAAACAGTGAGTTGGGGTAGAAATATGGGATTAGTTGCCATGATTTCTGTAGCCATGTAAATGCTTAACCTGTTAATTGTTTCAGAATGGACATGAATGCCCAAGAAAGGTTGATTGCTGCCATGGAAATGTTACGTCAGGATATAGAATTGTATGCTCAAGCCCAACGTGAAGCCCATGTCCAAATCAAGGAAGAGGTGCTTAACTTGACCGGGTGCATTTCTTGCCGGAAATCCACGTGTGTCGCTGGATGTCATGACTCAAGTCATGAATCGTTTAGACAACCTGAAGCTGGGGCATGATATGTTGCTCCACCAATTTGAGGGTTGTTGGGAGGCATTGACAGATGCGGCAAGAGAATTGTACCACGGGGCTGGAGGAGAACAACAAGCACCGCCTGAGGAGACCGTTATAGATCTGACTCGAAACTAGAAGAAGATTTAGACAACTCATCTTTTTGTATACCTCTCTTTTTGTGTAAATGTTGATTGTATATATCTAACTCCTATATGTATGGGAGTGAGAGGTTAGTGGAGGTTGGAGTTTTGTATATATGGCAAAGTTGGTAGGAGAAGGCTATGTTATTTTGGGTTGAGAATCTATGGAAATGTACTACCATGTAAATATTTGACTTGTTAATATAAATGGTGTGTTATGTGAAATTGAGTTGTGTATATGTTGAATGTGAGTTTGGGGTGATTGAGAAATTAAATTATGTATTGTTGGATGTTTCAGCAATTTTCTCAATCTTAATCATGGATGGCAGTGATGCTAACTGGAAGAAGATGGAGAGTTCTATGCATGACTTGACCCGTGTAATGAAGGCGGTAGCCAAAAATAACAGTCACAATGGGACCAGCTTGTACAAGGATTTCCGAAGCCTGGACCCTCCGAGATTTGCAGGAAATACGGATCCGGATGAAGCTGAGAATTGGCTAAAAGATATTGAAAGGATATTCAGAATGATTAAGTGCACGGAGAGGAAAAGGTTCGTCTCACTACATTCCAGTTAGATCGGGATGCCCGTGCTTGGTGGGAAACTGTGGAAGCTACCCTGGAAGATTCATCTCAAGTTAGTTGGGAAGAATTTGTGGAACTGTTCAATGAGCAGTACTTCTCGGAGGTAGTTCAAGAGAAGAAAGCGAATGAATTTGCCGGTTGAACAATTAAGGATGTCGGTATCAGAATATGAGGCCCAGTTTGCCCGGTTGTCAAAATATGCCCCTCATCTTATAGCCACGGAAAAGTTAAGGCTAAGAGGTTTATGAATGGATTGCGTCCTAACTTTATCGTGCAGCTAACTCCTCATCTGATTACTACTTACTCGGAAATGGTCAAGAGAGCCTTGGCATTGGAAGCTGTGAATGATACTATGGACAAGATTAGAGGAAAGTCTGGAGAAGGATCTTCAGATAAAAGAGGAAGTATGAGTCGGGAAATGTCCGAAGGTTCCGCAAACTGCTAAGAAGGCAGGAAAAACTTCGGTTGGAGGAAAGGTTTGTAAACATTGCCATCTCGTCAGTCATAAGACTGAGAATTGTTGGCGTCGGTTAGGAGCATGTCTTCGTTGTGGAAGCACTCAACACCGGATTCCAGATTGCCCAATGGCCAGAACGTCACCAACAAATAAGAACTCCCAAGTAAAGAAAGGAAGATTGTAAACCATTCAGGATGTAGAACCTGAATCCCTGCAGGAAGGCGGATTGATTGAAGGTACATTATTAGTAAACTCAAAACCTGCATTTGTGTTGTTTGATTCTGGAGCTACACACTCTTTCATTAGTTATGAGTTTGCTAAATTGTTGGATATAAAGTCAGTTCTATTAACCACACAACTTGAGGTTGCAACTCCTTTAAGTGAAGGTAAAAAGCTTAAAGAATATTACCCTGCTAGTCAGATCATGGTCAAAGGACGTGATTTACCGGTGATTTGATATGTTTAGATATGAGGGATTATGATGTAATCCTTTGGGTTGATTGGCTATCGAAATACCATGCAAATCTAGATTGCCAATTGAGACAAGTGACTTTCCTAGGAGAGGAAAATTATTCTATAACTTTTGATAACCCCCAAGCCAAAAGAATACCAATAATTTCAGCAGTGAAAGCTTGTAAATTAGTACAGAAGGGTTGTCAAGGGTATTTGGCTTCCGTGACCCTATTAAATCAGAGCATTGTGGGATTGGAAGAAATTCCAGTAGTAAGAGAATTTCTTGATGTTTTTCCTGAAGAGCTACCTGGTGTACCACCTGATAGAGAGGTGAATTTTTCAATTAAGTTGGTGCCAGGAGCTACACCAATTTCTAGAACACCTTACAGAATGTCAATAGAGGAACTAAAAGAACTGAAAAGACAATTGTTGGAATTGATAGAGAAGGGATTCATTAGACCTAGTACCTCACCTTGGGGTGCTCCAGTTCTATTTGTTAAGAAAAAGGATGGGTCTATGCGGTTGTGTATAGATTATCGACAGTTAAATCAATTGACTATAAAGAATAAGTACCCACTTCCGAGAATTAATGATTTATTTGATCAGTTGTCTGGATCTCAATGTTTTTCCAAGATTGATTTAAGATCTGGATATCATCAGCTTAAAATTCAAGAATCAGATATTTATAAAACGACTTTTCGAACAAGATATGGACATTATGAATTTGTGGTGATGCCGTTTGGATTGACCAATGCACCGGCTGCATTTATGCGTCTGATGAATGATGTGTTCAGATCTTATTTGGATCAGTTTGTGGTTGTATTTATTGATGATATACTAATCTACTCCAAAACTATGGAGGAGCATGAAGCCCATGTACGGATCACTTTGCAATTATTACGGGACAATAAGTTATATGCAAAGTTTAGCAAGTGTGAATTTTGGTTGAAGGAAGTGATGTTCTTAGGACACATTATTTCTAAAAAAGGTCTATCAGTGGATTCTTCAAAGATTGAAACTATACAGAAATGGGAGCAACCTAAGAATCTCACCGAGGTAAGAAGTTTTCTGGGCATGGCCAGTTACTAT
>CM024756.1:96284546-96437325 GCA_014218235.1 Colocasia esculenta | reverse complement strand
CCCCCGAAGACTCCGCGCGAATCGCACCAAAACCTCGCGTTTCCCCGCCCGATCAAGCACCGCCACACGATCCAGGGCCTTCCCACGAGCTCAGATAAACCAATAGAAGCTAAGAAATGGAGAAAAGCTAAGGTGGAGGAAAGGAGAGGAAAAGAGAAGAAGGAACTCTGCTCTTGGGATGCCGTATTTCAACAGGCCCGACCAGTCGATGTCAACAACTCTGGTCGCCTACTGAACCGCCTACAGACTGACGTCCAGATCCCCTGTCGCTGAGTTCGACATCAAACGTCCACATCGCTGGACGCTGACTCTGTCTCAACGGCAATCCCTGGCCGTCAACCACACAGAACCTCTAACAGACCCATAAGGATCCACTAGGACCCGAGACCTTACATCTAGGGCCGACCTTCCCATCCCGGAGTCCCAAGCTATAACCATGATTGTCACCAATACCACCCCTTTGCTCCGTTCCATGTGATTCTTAGTGAGTTCCCCTCCTTCGCACATCTTTATAACCGAGCTAGGGTGGTCCAAATCAGATCAAGGACTCCTATCTTCCACCTTTCTTTGAAGGGAAGCCCAAGGGATGCAAGGCTCCCGCGGCACCTACCACCGAGGGGGTGACCGTCAATGAGTCCATCAGTGCTTGTAGTCAGCCGTTGAGGCCTCCCAACAAGCCTTCCAATCCTCATCAGTTCCCGACACACCCCTCCAATCCATATTCCGTTGTTCCTCCTCCTTCGGGCTACACCTGTCCCGGTCTTAGGAGGTCTCATTATCCTGCCCTCCCCGAAAAGTGGAAAAGAAAATTTCAATGCTGAAATGGACTGCATGAAGAAAAAACTTCAAGAAAAAGAAAAAGAAAAACAAGCACTAAATGAATCTATTGAAAAACATCAAAATGAGAATCAAGAGATTCAAAATAAAATGGAAGAAGCTCAAAAGGAATTGAAAGACAAAAATGAAAGTTTGTCAAGATTTATGAAGGACAAAGAAAAGCTTAATGCAGTACTAGGAGTAAAAATAAACACAACCAAATATGGATTGGGATTTTAAAGTAATAATCAGTAAAGATTTGAACAAACATTGATCACTTCATTTGTTCAGCACAATCCAAATGTAAATAAGCAAGTTTATCTTAAAAACAAAGATCAGAATGAAAAGAAAAACAAGCAGAAGAACTAGATTGGTTGACAGTGAGAGAACCTGTTTTAGTAACCTTGATTTTTAAATCCAATAAAATAAAAAAATTTAATTTAATAAATGAGTTAAATACATTTAATTTGAATGAAGAGTGAATAAATGGAATTAAGGAAATTAAAGCAATACCCATTAAGCTAAATTAGAAATGGGTTGTATTAATGGTCCTAACATGGAGTGTTGGGCCCAATTGAGAGGAGCCCATTATGAGATGGGAGTTAAATTAGTGAAATTCGCATTAAAAATAAATGTTAAATAGTAAAGGGTTAAGATAAATACTAATAACCCATATTTATCCAAATGAGGAGCCCTTATCCCATCCTAACTCTTTGGCCACGAATTTAGCTCTCTTCCTAACCCCATTGGTAGATAATGAAGGAAAATAGGAGATAATTACTAATTTTTGGAGTTTGAAGAAGAGACAAGAGTTTGAAGATGGTTAGGACTATATTAGTAAATAAAACACCGCAATCTCGGCCCTATCACCACCTAGATCGTTGTTGGAGCTCTGGAGGACGAAGGAGAAGGTGTGGACGAAAGAGCAAGGGAGGAGAAGGCTTGGAGCAAGGAGGGTTTTTCTATTTTCGTCACCAAACTAGGGTTTTCTTTACTTCAACGAAAGATAGGCAATCTCTCAAGCTTAATTCGTGTAAAAATTACCCTAAGTAGTCTTCATTATCCTCTTCAAAAGCCCTCTTGTTTTGCTCTTTTTCATTCAAACATGAGAGCGAATTAATTATTGCAAGCCCTGTCATGTCCATGCACCCAAACCCTCTTATTACATTAAATCCTTGCATGTACTCGATCACATTCCCTGAATTTAATCTCATAATACTACTGTTATTACCTTTCAAACGCCCCTAGTTCCCTAATTTTCATTATGTATCCATCACTAATTAATTCATTGATCTTTGACTGTGCATGTTTAGGTTAACGAAAAGTAACCTAGTCAAAGCAGGCTCTATACATGATTGCTTTCTAATTAATCGTTACCAGTGATAGATCATTATGTCCTCTTTCGATTTAAACTAGTTTCAAGATTTTTAGATCATTGTGCGATTTTATATAGATTTTTGAAGTACCCTGTAGCATGATTGGGAGGGAAGGACCAAACTCCAAAAAGGGAAAAACCCCTTTTCTGGGTCGGGCCGCACCTCTGAAGTCGCGACGGCCCGATCCGTCATGACATCAAAGGGGCCGCGGTCGGCTGGACCATCGCGATATGAATGCGATGGCCCGCGCTGTCACGTTCTCACCCCCGAACCGGGCCAGGCCGGCCGGTTCGACTGTCGCGCCAGACCGCCCCGTCACGACTTGAATCGCGACGGGCACTCCCGTCGCGTTCTCAGAAATACAGCCAGAACCTGAAATTTCTTATATACCCCTGCTCTAATTGCTATTTAGCCATTGTTTAGCCTCAATTAAACACTGTTATGAATAATTCGATCTGAATAATTATTAATGGGCAATAATTATATAAATCTAATAATTAAAAGCTATATGCACAATCCATTATGCTCTCTTGATTTCTTACACTTGCACCCATTTAACAATAATGTTTGCCATGAAACTCTATTAAATTACGCAATAATGTATCTAGTAATTTAGTGAAATAAATTATTAAATTTCCTATTTTAAATAATTACAATTGTCTTCATTTTACTCGCGCGTTTTTACACTGTTACCATTTCCCTCGGCCTTCGAGCACTCGAGGCATGACGGACCCTAGTTTTCTACACACTCTCTTGGCATGGACCACCTCTCCACCAGGAAGACTCCTGACTGGACTAGGGAATCCTTGTCAAGGCTTCCGTAAGTCTTCTTGGCTTTGGCACACATCCTTAGCCGACGAGCTGGTTGTACCCTAAAACCCGATACACCCTTAGAGATTAGCGTGATCTAAACGGCCTTAGTATGTTCTCTCTTACCTGGGATCACGCCGGACCATTTGGCCCGTGTTCACGGCACGGTTAGTGGGCGGTTGTGACTTCTACCAGACTGTCGGCACCCACTTAGTGTCGTGCAACTGTTACTACCGTGGTTTAACGTTGTTTTATGATTATACCCCTATCTCATCTACTATCTCGTTACTCTCATCTGTTCACTTTCACTCAGTACTCTCATCTAGTTCATCTATTACTCTCATCTCTTCTTGGTACTCTATTTGGCCATCAAATTGATTGTCTAAGATAACAAACACGACTATGCTAGGCAATATTATAAGGGCCCGATCTGGTCCTTGGGAGGAGCACCTGAAAGGCTATAACTCGCGGGGGTCTGATGATCTAGGTGATGGCATACACCTAACGTATGACACGCAAGATTTAATCTATGACAATCAATAAATCATTTGTTTGTTACTTGAACTCGGGGTTGAAAGAATACCGACCCATACTGCTATCGTGACTAGTTTACTTGCTATCTCGTGATATGGCCAATTCTTGTGATGTTATAATCTCGTGATTGTGGTATTGCTTCACGTTGTCTTGTTACGTCGTTCTCTTGACTATACATGACTACTTGTTCTAGTATCCTGCCTCTTAATGACATTAAACACTTAAAGCATGTTTGTTCTCATGAGATATTAAGTCCTACTGGGCGTTATTCACACATCCTGCATATCTATTTCATGTGATTCAGGTGAGTCGGATGGTGACCACACTACGAGGAGGGGAACGAGGACAATGTCCAAGAGTGACCCGTTTCAACAACCACTTGCATAGTAGATAGTTAGTATAGTTATGAGTCATTTAGTCAGGTAGTATATTTTGGATTTGAATAAAGTACTATGGCCCTAGTTATGGCTCTGATGGATGGATGTAATAGATATTTGATGGATTATTAATGAAATTGGAGTTATTTGATATTATTCCCATTTGTGCAATGGTTTGTCATTTATTTCTCGCTCTGTACTATTTAATAACTGTAATATTGCTCCGATATTCCGCGTCGGGGCATTACAGTTTTGTGGTATCAGAGCCTAGGTTATTCTTAAGTATAGGATGATCTAGGTTTGACCTGCCTGACTTAGAGTCTAAATTCCATACCTATGTGAGATGGGTAGAACCAAGGGTAATAAGATAAAATAAACTCACACACGCACGAACTTAGTGCAGCCTCAATGACTTACATTAAAGTCTCTTTTGAAGGAACTTAAACCATAACAATGGCAGCGAAGCGTGCTCAACTCCGAGATATGCAAAACACAATTCAACAACTTACTCAGGCATTACTCCAGGCTGCTGGAGCTAATAACAATAATAACTGAGGAGCTGGTGAATTACACAGGAATTTCCACAACTTGAACCCGCCTCGATTCAGTGGGACCATTGATCCTGATGAGGCAGAAAACTGGCTTAAGGAGATTGAGTGTATCTTCCACGTTATGCAATGCGCGGATGGTGACAAACCCTACTTGCAACATTTCAACTTGAACGGGACGCCGTGTGTGGTGGGAGTCTGTGGACCGGCAGATGCACAGTTTACTTGGGAAGAATTCAAAGAGCATTTCAATTCCAAGTATTTTTCTGAAAGAGTCCAGGAAAGAGGCCTCAGAATTTGCTACATTGAAGCAGAGGCACCTTACAGTCACCGAATATGAAGCGCAGTTTTCTCGATTGGCCCGATATGCCAATCACCTTGTCAGCACAAAGAAGATGAAGGCGAGGCGATTCCTTAATGGGCAAAGCCATCTTATATTACTCAACTCACTGTTGGACATTCAAACATATGCTGAAATGGTCAAGAAGGCTCAATTGCTAGAGGATGCGACTGATCTAACCGATCGCATCAAAGGAAGACTGGTTAAGAAGGAACCAACATCTAGTTCCTCAAGCAAGCCCACAAATGGCAAGAAGCGGCCGTTCAACATCACTAGAGGGCCAAACCAGGAAAGGAAGCCCAAGATACCTACTCCCCCGAACACCAACAAGACCAACTGCAAGCACTGTGACAAGCCTGGTCACACTGCCGCTGAATGTTGGAGGAAAGCAGGCGCTTGTCTACGTTGCGGAAATCGCAATCATCGTATTTCCGAGTGCCCGTGCTGAAGGAACAGGAGAAGGAAAAACGTTCAATGGGACAAAAGAAGCCAGGCAGATTGCAGGCCTTACAGGAAATGGAGACCACCGAAGAAGGTGGAGTTGTCGAAGGTACTTTACCAGTCTTTTCCCAATCAGCATTTATTTTGTTTGATACTGGCGCAACCCATTCATTCATATCACAAGCATTTGCTAATACATTAAATGAAAAGCCTACATATATGGCATTTGAATTACCTGTCACTACCCCACTGGGAGAAAAAGCTTAATTGAATAAGTATTTTCCATTAGCTGATGTAAGGATTAGTGAACCAATTGAGAGCCGATCTGATCTGTATGCCCAGGGAGGGCTACGATGTTATTCTGGGAGCTGATTGGCTATCCACGTATGGGGCTATCGTGGATTGTAGAAGAGGGAAATTTTCCTTTAGTGAATTCCCTAAGTTGGCCTTCACGGACGTAGACACAAGAGGCACTTGTCTCTCGTCTCTGCTATTAAGGCACAGAACATGATAAGGAAGGGTTGTGTGGCATTTCTTGTCGCAATTGTAGTTGAAAAGAAAGCAACTAAAATATCAGACTTACATATAGTGCAAGAATACCCCGATGTGTTCCCGATGAGCTGCCAGGCATTCCACTTGAAAGAGATGTAAATTTCTCAATTGATCTCATACCTGGAGCGGCACTGGTATCACGCCAACCCTACAGGATGTCCCCCGTAGAATTAAAAGAGTTGAAGGAACAATTGATGGAGTTGCTGGAAAAGGGTTTTATCCAACCAAGTACTTCTCCTTGGGGAGCACCAGTGCTATTCGTCAAGAAGAAGGACGGATCCATTAGATTATGCATCGACTACAGGCAGTTGAATAATCTCACTGTCAAGAACAAGTACCCTCTGCCTCATGTTGATGAATTGTTTGATCAAATATTAGGAGCTGAATATTTCTCTAAGATTGACCTTAGATCGGGATATCATCAGATGAGGATTAAAGATGCAGACATCTACAAGACAGCTTTCAGGAGCAGGTACAATCATTATGAATTTGTAGTCATGCCTTTTGGACTAACCAATGCTCCTGCAGCTTTTATGCAATTGATGAACAACATATATCGGCCATACCTCGACAAGTTTGTCGTGGTGTTTATTGATGATATTCTCACATATTCCAAGACCAAGGAAGAGCATGAGGAGCATTTGAGGATCGCTCTGCAGATTTTACGGGACAACAAGCTCTACGCCAAATTGAGCAAGTGTGATTCTGGCTTGAGGAGGTGTCATTTCTTGGCCATGTTATTTCCAAGGACGGTATCGTTGTCAATCCTTCCAAGGTAGAAGCTGTACTCACTGGCAAGATCAACCAATGTCACTGAGATCAGAAGTTTTCTTGGACTGGCTGGTTACTACAGACGGTTCATAAAAGACTTCTCCAAGATAGTTGTACCTCTTACGCGCCTTACGCGGAAAGAGAATCCCTATGTCTGGAGCAAGGAGTGCGAAAAAGCTTTCAGCCTCAAGCAATTGTTGACATCTGCACCTCCTCGCATTGCCAGTCGAGGGCGAAGGATTCTCAGTCTACACTGATGCATCTGGAATCGGTCTAGGCTGCATGCTAATGCAGAATGAGAAGGTGATAGCATATTCATCAAGACAGTTAAAGCCTCGTGAAGTCATTATCCTGCCCATGACTTAGAATTAGCTATTGTGGTATTTGCGCTCAAGATATGGAGGCATTATTTGTATGGGGAACAATTTATTGTCTACTCCAACCACAAGAGTCTAAAGTACTTGTTTTCTCAGAAGTAGCTTAATATGAGACAAAGGAGATGGCTAGAGTACTTGAAGGATTTTGATTTCAATATTCATACCACCCAGCAAAGGTAATGCAGTAGCTGATGCACTTAGTAGAAAGCCAGTAGAGTCATTATCATGTTTAGTCATGGGCGAGATGCAATTATTAGAACAGTTTGCCAGTCTGGATCTGAACATTGAGCAAAGAAATGATAAGATGATAGTTGCTAACCTTAGAGCTCAACCCGACATTTTTACCGAGATCAGGCAGCAACAGGATAACGACCCATTCTTGATCTGAGTCAGAGAGACCATAGCAGATAAGCTTGATTTCTCTGTTACTGAAGATGGGAGACTATTATTTCAAGCTAGGACATGCGTGCCTGACAATGAGGAGCTGAAGGGAAAGCTAATGGATGAAGCCTACAAGACCAAGTATACTATTCACCCAGGAGCAACCAAGATGTACCAAGACATGAAAAGGTCATTTTGGTGGCCCAACATGAAGCACGAGGTGCTGAGCATGCTGCGCACTGCCTCACCTGTCAGCAGGTAAAAGCAGAACTTCGTCGTCCTGCGAGTGTACTTAGACCCCTGGACATACCGGAATGGAAGTGGGAAAGCATCGGAATGAATTTCATCATGGGTTTACCCCGAACTCATAGTGGACTCGATGCTATATGGGTCATTGTGGACCGATTGACGAAGTCCGCACATTTACTAGCAATCAAAAGTACCTGGAGTGTTGATGTGCTTGCAGCATTATATGTGAAGGAAATTGTGAGATTACATGGAGTTCCCATGTCCATTGTCTCAGATCGTGACCCTAGGTTCACTTCTAGATTCTGGAAGGGACTTTAAACTGCATTGGGTACTAAACTCAATTTCAGCACTGCCTTCCACCCACAGACGAATGGAAAGACATAAAGGACAAACCAGATAGTGGAAGACATGCTGCGAGCTTGCACTATAGATTTTGAGGGGTATTGGAATGAGCAGCTATCCCTGATCGATTCGCCAACAACAACAGCTATCAGGCCAGCATTAAGATGGCACCATTTGAAGCACTGTATGGCAAAAGTTGCAGATCGCCAGTGTACTGGAATGAAGTAGGTGAACAACAATGGCTGGGACCAGATATGGTGCAAAACACAAGCAGGGATATACAGTTATCTGAGACAGGATAAAGATAGCTCAGTTCAGATAAAAGAGCTATGCTGATAAAAGAAGAAGAGATTTAGAATTCAAACTGGAGATCATGTAATGCTCAAAGTATCCCCGACCCAAGGATTTCAATGGTTTGAGATGAAAGGCAAGCTAATGCAAAGATTCATAGATCCATTTAAGGTATTGGATAGAGTTGGAGGTGGCGTATCGTCTGGCACTACCTCCTCAGTTTTCTACAGTACACAATGTTTTCCATATGTCAATGTTGAGGAAGTACGTGTATGATCTGGCACACGTAATCAGCTATGATAACATTATTTTGAACAAAGACATGACCTATGAAGAAAGACTAGTGATGATCTTAGACAAGAAGATGCAATAGCTTCGGAATCGAGCTATACCCGTGGTCAAGATACTATGGAGAAATCACGAAGTTGAAGAAGCCACGTGGAAACCCGAAGCAACCATGCGACAAAATTATGCAGAGTTATTCAGTAAGTCATTCTTCCTCTTACGATCATATGAATTTGAGGACCAAATTCTTTTTAAGAGAGGGAGGATGTAGTAACCTTGATTTTTAAATCCAAATAAAATAAAAAAATTTATTTAATAAATGAGTTAAATACATTTAATTTGAATAAAGATAGAATAGATGAAATAAAAGGAAATTAAAGCAACACCCATTAAGCTAAATTAGAAATGGGTTGTATTATGGTCTTAACATGGAGTGTTGGGCCCAATTGAGAGGAGCCATCATGAGATGGGAGTTAAATTAGTGAAATTCGCATTAAAAATAAATGTTAAATAGTAAGGGTTAAGATAAATACTAATAACCCATATTTATCCAAATGAGGAGCCCTTATCCCATCCTAACCATTTGGCCACGAATTTAGCTCTCTTCGCAACACCATTGGTAGATAAATGAAGGAAAATAGGCGATAATTACTAATTTTCGGAGTTTGAAGAAGAGAAGAGTTTGAAGATGGTTAGGACTCTATTAGCAAACAAAACACTACAATCTCGGCCCTATCACCCCCTAGATCGTTGTTGGAGCTCTGGAGGATGAAGAGGGCTGTGGACGAAGGAGCAAGGGAGGAGAAGGCTTGGAGCAAGGAGGTTTTTCTTTTTTCATTACCAAACTAGGTTTACTTTACTCAACGAAAGGTAGGCAATCTCTCAAGCTTAATTCGTGTAAAAATTACCCTAGGTAGTCTTCATGATCCTCTTCAAAAGTCCTCTCATTTTGCTCTTTTTCGTTCATCCATGAGAGCGAATTAATTGTTGCAAACCCTGTCATGTCCATGCACCTGAACCCTCTTGTTTACATTAAATCCTAGCATGTACTCTATCCCATGCCCTGAATTTAATCTCATAAATACTACTTGTTATTACCTTTCAAAGCCCCTAGTTTCCCTAATTTTCATCATGTATCCATTGCTAATTAATTCATTGATCTTTAACTATGCACGTTTAGGTTAACGAAAAGTAACCTAGTCAAAGCATGCCTTATACATGATTGTTTTCTAATTAATCGTTGTGATAGATCACCATGTCCTCTTTCGATTTAAACTAGTTTCAAGATTTTTAGATCACTGTGCGATTTTATATATATTTTTTTGAAGAACCCTGTAGCATGATTGGGGGGGGGGGGGGGAGGACTGAACTCCAAAAAGGGAAAAACCCCTTTTCTGGGTCGGGCCGCACCTCTGAAGTCGCGACGGCCCGATCTGTCGTGACATCAGAGGTCGCGGTCGGCTGACCGTCGCGATGGCCCACGCCATCACGTTCTCACCCCCGAACCAGGCCAGGCCGGCCGGTTCGACTGTCGTGCCAGACCGCCCCGTCGCGACTTGAATCGCGACGGGCACTCCCATCGCGTTCTCAGAAATACAGCCAGAACCTGAAATTTCTTATATACCCCTACTCTAATTGCTATTTAGCCATTGTTTAGCCTCAATAAACACTATATGAAATTTGATCTGAATAATTATTAATGGGCAATAATTATATAATATATTAATTTAAAAGCTATGTGCACAATCCATTATGCTCTCTTGATTCTTACACTTACACACATTTAACAATAATGTTTGCCATGAAACTCTATTAAATACGCAATAATGTATCTAGTAATTAGTGAAATAAATTAATAAATCCCTATTTTAAATAATTACAATTGTCTTCATTTTACTCGCGCATTTTATACACCGTTACCATTTCCCTTGGCCTTCGAGCACTCGAGGCACGACGGACCCTAGTTTTCTACACACTCTCTTGGCATGGATCACCTCTCCACCGGGAAGACTCCTGACTGGACCAGAGAATCCTTGTCAAGGCCTTGTAAGTCTTCTTGGCTTGCCGCACGTTCTTAGCCGACGAGCGGTTGTACCCTAAAACCCGATACACCCTAGATTAGCAAGATCCAAATGGCCTTAGTATGTTTTCTCTTACCTTGGGATCACGCCGGACCATCCGGCCCATGTTCACGGCACGGTTAGTGGGCGGTTGTGACTTCTACCAGACGTCGGTAGCTGACTTAGTGCTGTGCAACTTTTACTACCGTGGTTTAACATTGTTTTACCATTATACCCCATCTCATCTACTATCTCGTAACCTCATCTGTTCACTTTCACTCTATACTCTCATCTAGTTCGTCTGTTACTCTCATCTCTTCTTGGTACTCTATTTGGCCATCAAATTGATTGTCTAAGATAACAAACATGACTATGCTAGGAACATTATAAGGGCCCGATCTGGTCCTTGGGAGGAGCACTGAAAGGCTATAACTCCCAGGGGTCTGATGATCTGGGTGATGGTATACACCTAATGCATGTCACACAAGATTTAATCTATGACAATCAATCAATCATTTGTTTGTTACTTGAACTCGGGGTTGAAAGAATACCGACCCATACTTGCTATCATGACTAGTTTACTTGCTATCTTGTGATATGGCCAATTCTTGTGATGTTACAATCTCGTGATTGTGCTATTCCTTCACGTTGTATTGTTACGTCGTTCTCTTGACTATACATGACTACTTGTTCTAGTATCCTGCTTAATGACATTAAACACTTAAAGCATGCTTGTTCTCATGAGATATGTAGTCCTACTGGGCGTTATTCGCTCATCCTGCGTATCTATTCATGTGTTTCAGATGAGTCGGATGGTGACCACACTCACGAGGAGGGGAACGAGGACGATGTTCAAGAGTGACCTGTTTCAGCAACCACTTGCATAGTAGATAGTTAGTATAGTTATGAGTCATTTAGTCAGTTATGTAATAGTTTGGATTTGAATAAAGTACTCTGGGCCCTAGTTATGGCTCTGATGGATGGATGTAATAGATATTTGATGGATTATTAATATAATTGGAGTTATTTGATATTATTTCCATTTGTGCAATGGTTTGTCATTTATTTCTCTCTCTGTACTATTAATAACTGTAATATCGCTCCGATATTCCATGTCGGGGCGTTACACCTGTCGACAGATACTCATATCAAAAGTTGAATTGTTGACAGGAATGGCAGTCTGTTGACAAATCCAAACCAACAAAGCTGTATAAAGGACAAAAATTGCAAAATAAACAAAATTCACATGCTCAAAACAATAACAAGATAATCTTAAAAAATCAAACTCCATCATGTAACTTTTGCAAAAAGTTTGGTCATACTGAGTTACATTGTTGGAATAAAATGAGCATGATAAAATACAAACAAATGTGGATTCCAAAATATTTACTTTCTAGCATGAATGAAAGCATGGGACCCAAGTAATTTGGGTACCAAATTCTTATTATGATTTGCCTTTGCAGGAATGCCTAGCAGCCCAGAATCAAAATAAGTGGTACTTTGGGCAGTGGCTGCTCGAGGCACATGATGGGAGATAAAAAGAAATTCTGCTTGCTGGTTGAAAAAGATGGTGGATAAGTTGTTTTTTGGAGGTAACAATAAAAGCAAGATAATTGTCACAAGTAAGGTAGGTAAGAATGCTTCCAACTCCATTTAAAATGTGTTGCTTGTTGATGGTCTTAATCACAATTTGCTAAGTATTAGTCAACTGTGTGATAAAGGCCACAAAGTTATCTTTGATTCATAACTATGTCAAATAATGATAAAAAATCAGGAAGTGTTGAATTTTCTGAAAAAAAAGAGTCAATAACATTTACTAGTTAATCTAGATGAACCCAAAAATAAAAACTTGTGTCTTGTTGCAAATAAAAAGGATCAACTCTCTTTATGGCATCATAGGTTAGGTCATGCAAGCTTCAATGTCTTGAATAAAATCATGAGATTAAAATTGGTGAAAGGCCTTCCTAAAATTTAGTATAATAAAGAATTGAGTTTTTATGATGCATGTGCACAGGGTAAACAACTAGAAAATCATTCAAATCCAATGCACTAATAATCATGTAGCACCCCGAAAAATTCAGAGATTTAATTTTTTTAATAAATGGAAATAAATAAATTTTGTATTATCGAAATGGTAGAATATACGTACCACTATCGTACGTGCGAGAACACATCAGAAACTTCCATAAAAATTATAAATTAAATGTTCCACGAAGAAATTCATGCAACAAAAAATTCGATTGACCAAGGGTACGTCACATTGTAACTAATTATCCTAATTAGGAACAAAGTCGGGAAATCGTTAACATGGAAATATAACCGATCATAAATTAAATAAACATGTTGGAGGGACTTCCAACATCATGTATTGATGACCCATTATCGGTATTGGGTCAATGGATCACTTTTGGCCCAAGAACAAAATGGAGCAAGAAAAATACCCAAAATTCATAACCATAATTAAGCTGAAAATAGAAGGAGGTAATTAGGGCAAATCCCAAGGCAATTAGGTTTTCCTGGCAACCCAATTTTGTGGCTAACCATAGTGGGAGGTTTCCTAAAGCCTCGCACACACTATTGGGGTGAGAAATCATCAAATTAAGGAAGGTGGAAGGCCAAAACCGCACCTTGCCTTTCCTAGACCCAATGGGACTTCTAAAACACCCTAGATGTATATATTCATGCCATGAAACCCTAGGGGATGAAAATACACATTGTTGTGGTCGTGGGAGGCTGTTCTTGAGCACCCAAAGGAGGAGGAAACCACCCCAACTCAGAGCTTCTTCTTTGTTGCGTTCTGCATCAACCTGTGTAGATAGCTCTTCTTGGAGTCGACCAAAGGTAAGGCAAACTCTACCAAACCATGCAATACTTATACCCCTGGAAAGTGGGTCGAGTCTAGTTCCTAATCCCACTGGTTTCCCAATTTTCAACCATAGGATCGAGAGTATTAAGTGTTCTCCAACAAGTGGTCTGAACGAGGACTGTCTGGAGAGCGGGACTTCTTCAACCCCAAAGGTAGTTGATCTCAAGGCAAATCTTAATAAATCATATACCAATGTGTAGAGAATCAAGTCTACTTTCATGTCCAAGTAATTTCATCAATTTTCATTTAGTACATCTCGAGTTTTAAGGTTTTGCTAAAGTCGCGCATGTTTATAGCTTTTTATATCATGTTGATTTCTCACACATCCCAAGGCAATTTTTAATGATTTTAAAACCATATTTCTCTTCTATTCCATCTTCTCAACAAGTTTCATGTTGACATGTTGTCCCTAAAGCCCTAGATTAGAAGTTAAAAGCGTTGCATGGATCGAGCACCTGTTTTCTACGTTTTCGGGTAAGAACCCAAAACACGACGGGACTAGGCGTCGCGTTTTGGCTTGCATGAACGTGATGCATGAGTTCTAAGTGTTCATCTAAATCACAACAGTGCCCTATGTCGCGATCTTGAGTGCACCCGTACGGCTTTGGAGCCTCAAACTGTACGCTGCGTGGTTTTTAGCGCCTACATGAAATGCGACGTGGACCCCCGTCGCAATTCAGCCCATTTTCCCACCCAAGATTTTCAGGCTATTTTATATTCTTATTTTAAATGCATTTCATGAACGCGACGAGGTATCCTGTCGTGATTCAAGAATAAAGGCGACGACGGAGGTCGTCGCGATTTGAATTCTTCACAATTAGTCATGTTTCGACTGTACACGACGTTATGAAAGGCGTCGACTGTGTCCGACGTGGATTTCTAGGCCTACCCGAGACCTATTTTTATAGTGTTTAATGTTAGTCATGCATGATACGTTCTTAAGATGCAATGTATAGTCTGTCTAATGACCTAAAAGCCAGCAACCCATGTTAAAGACATAACAATGTGAAGACTATTATAATGTTCACTAATGCTATGATCTACTGTTGCAAACTATTAATTGAATCATCTATTGTTCTAGCTTGTTAAAGTGATTAATTGCTATCTTAAAATATTGCAAACCATGTTTAGTTAATTGCATAGTTCCACCTCATGTTAGCATGTTAATTGTTTTTCCGCGAGATTGAAACCGATGGATTGTGGATTGAGATACGTACATCACTACACACTTGCACTCATAGGCAGCCCTTTCTTGGGGAATTGGAAACTCTCTGTTGGTCATTCTGTATCGATAGACAAGTGACCTTTTCTCTAAGACCTTCGTAAATCTCTGTACTCTGTGGATTCCTCATGGAGACCGAGTTGGTTGTACCTTTGAAGTCCTTAGAGATAGCGTGCACCTCCTCTCTCATCTTGTTCTCGTGAGTGTGATTTGAAGGATTGAACTTAAGCCATTAAAGTAAAGAGATAACTAAAGTGTAATTGCGTCGTTATGCTGCCAAACTTCAATCTTGACCATTGCTATTATGTTCACATAACTTGTATGCTTGAAATCATTATTGACATGACACCTTTATAAGACATCAAACCATTGTTATTGAATTGATAGTCACTACCCTTCTCGACAAATTTGTTCGTGATACATACTCTTTAACACGCTCTTGATATGATAGTCTCAAACTACTAGTGAAAAATTGTCCCGTGACATGATCGTACTTATGTTCTCGAGCCTTCTGACATGACATTCTTGAACTCTTGAAAGTACACTCTTTGGACCCTATGAGCTGTTGTGGCTCCTACTGTGTTGAACTGTCTAGCGCTATAACGAGTCTTGTGACTCTATTGGACTTGAATGCATACTACTGAGGGCACGAAGAGTGTCCGAGGGGCTCCAATCTAGTCCTGGGGGCAGAGAGCCACCCAAAAATACCTGCAGGGGCTAATGACGGTGTCTGCATTTGCACCGGCTCTGACTGACTATTCTGAATTAGCTAGACATCTGACTGTTAAACTATTACTGTTAGTCTGTTAGTTTAGACATACTGCATTGTTACTACACTACCATTGACTATTACTGAACTGTTACTGTCCTGTTATTGAACGGCTAATCATACTCTCCTATTGCACTGCTACTGTTCAATTACTGTTACCTGTTATTACTTAAATGAAGTAAAGTACTTGCTCGTCTCGTGAAAAACACCTTATACCTTGATAGTCTAAATTCTAATGTTTTGATACGTTCCTATCTACATGATATCCTGATAGTACTTTGTCATCAATTTCATCGTGTTTATCATTTAGCTTGTACTCGTACTTCCTAGTTCTTAAAGTGCTAATCACTTATATCATTGCCCGCACATTGAGATATAAATCCTACTGGGCTAGTTGCTCATACCTGCCTCTTAGCATTTCAGGTAGTGAAGATGAGGAGTACATTTGATGATGGGACTTGTGCGTCGAGCATGACATACACCATAGAGAGTCATTGTTTAGTTAGTTAGTGAGAGAATAGTCATTATTGTAATTTTGTCTTCTTTGAGAGATAGATTAAACTAGTAGTTGAGAGTTGTTCTTATTTTGACATTGGAGATTGTAATAATCATTTATGATGAATAAAAGAGTTTGATTATTGAATGATGGGCCCTATTGATATTAGTCATTTGTCTATGGCTTCTGAATGCTTGCTTGTTCGTCGTGTTCCCGATTAAATTCTGCTGCTAAAATCGGGGGCATGACAAATCACTTCAAAACCATTGAACTGCTGCACATGGACTTGTTTGGACCTACTAGAACACTTAGTCTCAATGGCAAACGTTTTGGTTTTGTCATGTAGATGATTTTTCTAGGTTCACTTGAGTCAATTTTTTAACTCATAAAAATGAAACTCTGAAAAACTTCGAAGATTTCTTTAACAAGATTGAGCATGGAAACACAAATAGAATATGCTCAATTCTTACTAATCATGGGGGAGAGTTTGACAACAATCTATTTTTTGACTTCTGCAGGAACCAAGGGATTGAACATAATTCCCCGCTCCAAGAACTCCAGAACAAAATGGAATAGTAGAGAGAAGAACAGAACCTTGGTGGAAATGGCTCGCACACTTCTGGTGGAAAGTCAACTTTCAAGGAACTTCTGGGCAGAAGTTGTGAACACATCATACTACATATTAAATAGAGCCATGGTAAGACTTGTAATGAAGAAAACCCATATGAATTCCTAAAATGTAAAAAACCAAACATTGGGTACTTCAGAGTTTTTTTCCAAGTTTCATTCATAATAATGACAAAATGGATCTAGATAAATTTGAAGCTAAAAGTGATCTAGGAGTCTTCTTAGGATATTTTAAACATTCTAGGGCTTATAGAGTGTTTAACCACAAAAGCAAAACAGTAGAAGAAACCCCACATGTTGTCTTTGATGAGCTTTATGCAAAAACTGATGATTCAAATGCTTGCAGACATGATGAAGATGAAGGAGAAATACTTGAAAAAGGAACTGACAAGAAGTTGTCGACAGACAACTAGTTGTTGTCAATAGATCTCAAGAAGCTCATGAGCATGAACCAATAGTAACAAATGTCAGGTATTCAAAAGACCACCAACTTGAAAATGTAATTGGAAATGTGAATGATAGAGTTCAAACTAGATCACACTTTAGAAATATTGTGGAACAAGATCATTAGCATTCATTTCTAAAGTGGAACCTAAGAACAAAGAAGCTTTAAAAGACAATTCTTGGATAGATGATAGGCATGAAGAATTAAATCAATTTCAGAGAAACAATGTTTGGAGCCTAGTCCCTAAAACCTAGAAAATTCAATAATTGGAACTAGGTGGGTGTTTGAGAATAAGCTAAATGAAGAAGGGAAAGTCGTGAGGAATAAAGCTAGATTGGTTGCAAAATGGTACAATCAAGAATTGGGGTAGATTTTGAAGACTCCTTTGCACCAGTAGCTAGGCTAGAGATTGTGAGAGTTCTGTTAGCATATGTTTGTTCCAACAAATTCAAACTGTTTCAAATGGATGTCAAAACTGCTTTTCTAAATGGTTACATTAAAGAAGAAGTTTTGTTGCACAGCCACTGGATTTAAAATTCTTGATAACCTAACCAAGTTTACAAATTGCATAAAACTCTTTATGGATTGAAATGGGCACCAAGAGCATGGTATGACAGATTGAGCAATTTCTTGGTTAGTAAAAACTACTCAAGAGGTAAGGTGGACCAAACTCTTTTCACGAAATCTATCCACAATCACATATTGTAGTTCAAGTATATGTGGATGACATTATTTTTATTCCACTAACCTTCACTGTGCGAAGAATTTTCAAAACACATGCACAGTGAGTTTGAAATGAGTCTAATAGGAGAGTTACAATTTTTCCTTGGCTTGCAGGTTAAACAATTTGAAGCTGAAATCATTATCAATCAAGAGAAATATGTCAAAGAACTACTGAAGAGATTTCAGTTTGAACAAGCCAAGCCAACATCTACACCTATGAGCACAAGTATAAAACTGGAAAGTGATGAGAAAGGTAAACTGGTAGATGCAAAACAATACCGAGGTATGATGGCTCTCTCCTATACCTTACTGCAAGTAGACCAGACATACGATTTAGTGTTTGTCTTTGTGCTAGATATCAGTCTAGTCCTAGAGAAAGTCATTTACTTATAGTTAAGAGAATTTTTAGATATCTCTCTGGTTCATGTGATTTGGGTTTATGGTACCCAGCTAGTTGCAATATTGATTTGATTTCATATTCTGATGCTGACTATGTTGGATGCAAAATTGATAGCAAAAGCACTAGTGGGTTTTGTCAATTCCTAGGGGGTACATAGTGTCGTGGGCATCCAAAAAGCAACACTTAGTTGCACTTTCCATTGCAGAGGCAGAATATGTTGTTGTAGGGAGATGTGCAGCTCAAGTGTTGTGGATAAAAAGTCAATTATTTGATTACAATATTGACATTGGATGCACACCTATCCTATGTGACAATACTAGTGCTATCAATCTTTCAAACAATCCAATCACATTCAAGAACCAAACACATTGAAATAAGACATTACTTTCTGAGTGTTGAAGTTACAAATAAAAATATTGAACTAAATTTTATTCCAACAGAAAATAAGTGGCTAATATTTTCACAAAACCATTGGCAGAGGATAGATTCACTTCATTGAGAAGAGAACTTGGCTTGTGCAAAATGCAATAAATTTCTTGCTAAAACTCAAGTATAATTGACATTTTCTGTAGTGACTATGTGGTATATCAAATGGTGATATGTGGAAGGACAAGTTAGGCTTGTCTGGAAACTATCATTATGCATGAGAAAATTCCTCCGCCAAGTATCAATAGTCTTTTCTTGCCTAAAGATCATTTAAAAAAACTAAAACAAAATCCCAAAAAACTTTATTTTAAGTCTTTGAAAACCTCTCTCTTTAATAAATTCCCTGTTGATGTATGCTTGATCATATTCATACTCTATTTGTGCAAATTGTTTGGCATGAACGTATCTGAATTGCTTGAATGATCATTTCATATCATGCATATATTATGGGGGAGTGAGTCAAAAGAATGTTTTGAGTGAAATGCTTGAGGAATATCCTTTCATATCTGTCTTGTCGATAATTCCCATTAAGTTTGTCGACATATGATTTTCCTTCAAAAGATTCAGTTCTGTTACTTCAGTGGTTGTCGACAAGTGTACATCTTGTTGTCGACAGATCTTCATTCCCATAACTCATTGCTTGTTGTGTCTCAGTACTTGTCGACACATCTATTCTACTTGTCGATAGATACATTGTTTTTTCTTCAACACAACTTATTGAGCCTCCATAATCTAACACCTTCAATTCTCATCAGCTGAGTTCAACTATGAATGAGATAGTTCATTACTTTTTAATGGGGGAGAATTGGGAACTTATGCTTCATTACAACTTTTTATAATCACATAGTAGAAAAGGCATTGAATTAATCACAATGATTTTGAAATAATGATTTGTGAATGAGTCTAAGCATGTATCATCTAGAAAAACACTGAGCAAATCTAATTTCTTTAAAATGACTCTATTGAATGACTCTTTTGTGGATGACCTTATATCTGAAATGATTTGATAAGTAAGAAGATTCTTGACCTTAATATTCTACATTTGCCTTTGACCTCAAACATTTATGAACTTGATGTGATAAACAAAAAGGGGAGAAAAGCTACCTATTTCTTTTAAAAAAAGGAAAGGCAGAGCAATGATGGTTAATTTACTGAGAACCGGAGACATTGGCATCACAAATGTCTATCTTCGCATCAAAAAGTCAAACTATCAACTATGTTCAAAGGTATGATGGTTATCTACACTGAGTACTAGGAGCATTAGCATCACAAATGTCGCCTTCACGTCAAAAGGTGAATACAAAACTGAATTACCACCTACCCTTTTGAAACATGAAAAATCTTCTGAAAATTGAAGTAGAGTGAAGCCTCCATGAATTCAATCAAGATCATTCTTCATGTTTCCCATCAAATGCTAAATTGATATTCATTTCAAGCATCAACTGAATGTCACATCATAAAGACATAAGTAACTATTCAGCAAAGATTTAATTCAATGAGTTATTTTATAAAAATCTATTTTGTAAGGTGCATTCTTGTTGCTACATCAACCAAGATTCCTAGAATATTATCTCCAAACCATTGTGAATAATAAAATGCAATAATATTTATTGTTTATGACATTTTTAATGAGTGTATAACATGATTCTCATTCTCAAATGTGTATTGAACACTCATTCTCATCTTATGCTGATCAAAACCACTTCTGTGCATTTTGTCTCAATGTTGTCAACAGACGAACTGCGGTTGTCGACAACCAGAATTCCAATCAATTCAGAACTTGAACCTGTTCACATTCTGTCCGGTTTTCTTGTGTTGGTTCACTCTCAAAGGGTTTTAAATAACCCTAGCTATCGACACATGCCCCTTCACCCCTTCAACTCCCTCCAACAGGCGCCCCTCCTCCTTTTAGAAACAACCCTCCCACTCTCCATCGCACCATCTCCAGTTTCTCTCTCTCTTAGCTTCTATCCTTCTTCTATCTTCTCCATCTATTCCATTCCTCATCCACCCAATGGCAACCCAACAGAAGATGGTCGCCTACGAAAATCTTCACAAGAGGTCGGCGACAACGCTAGGGCTCCTGCAGAGTGCCGGCAAACACAGGGCAGACCGCACCCCAGAGCTTAATGTATCACAGAACCTGGATCTCTGTAGAGTTCATGGTGTCTTAAAGAAGATCATGTATCCAATATATGTGGATTTCGCCTCCCTTGAAGACATGTTTGAAGCGTGGAAGCCTTGTTTGAAAAGCAAGGATGGCTCCCCTTTTTGAAATCGCAAAAGAAGTACTCACCAACGGCTGTCACTAAGTTCTTCAACAACTTGGGTATGTCAAATCAACAAGACTTCTACACTATAGTCAAGGCATCACCTTTCAACTTACCCCCAATCTCTTCAGTCATGCCTTGCAAATACCCAACAATGGAGCTGACATTCTTCTCAATCACCTACATCCCTCTGACTACTATACCCTAATCACTCAGCAACCCTATGATTCTACAAAAGCCATTGCCAAATTGAACGCCAACACCTTTCCACCTCTTCATAGGATGATCCATCACATGTTCACCACTCTCATTGTCCCGAAGGATGGCAGTCAGGAACTTGTGAGGTTCACAAAACCCTCTTCTTCTATTTTCTTCAAGGCCAACAAATCAATCTTCCAACTCTTATGTTTGATATTATCAAACAATGCTACAACAATCCTAAACGTTCAATGCCTTATGCCTGTCCCATCACATCCATCATATCCTTTGTTGGCATTCCCCTTATAGCGGGTGAGACTGTCACCCTCAAAACCAGAAGTGCCTATGATATCACAACAGCTCATAGGATAGGGTACAAGATGGTTGATGGCAGAATCACAAGGACTCTGAAAGGTCAAGAAGCTGAAGAAGAACAAGATGCCGAGGAAGAAGAGGGTAGGGTGAAGATGAGCCACAGCAAGTACAGATCGACATTTCTAGAGGCAATGAGGATGTACCACACATTCCAACTGAACCAGATATTTCTAGTGCATCTCAAGTTCCAATGTCTGGAGATCTGAAAGAATTCTTTGCCGATCAATTGTTTCAACTTCAGTCAACTCTCACACAACACATCAACACCCAATTGAACAGTTGAAGCAGCAAATGAACACTAGAATGGATGCAATTGAAGAAAATCAAGCTCACATTCAGAGGCATTTAGATAGCATGGATTATGGAATGATGAAGCTTCATGATGATTATCAGAATTTTCCAAATTTCTACAATCCTCCAGATCCTCAAGCTGACATTTTTCCAACATTTCACTTATGGTGCTCATGGTCCTCGTTGTCCCACTCCTCCAGGGGATGAAAATCCTTAGAAATGTATAGGACGAAATTCTTTTTGAAAGGAACAAGTTGGTAGAAACTTGGTCATCTTTTGAATTGCCTATGTCTGCTCTATGCCGCATGTAATGATTGACTATCTTTTGAATGAAATCAACTTTTCTCTCATTTATGACTTATTGCACTTTCCATCTTTTTGAATGTTGTCAAAAATGGGGAGAACAATGATTATATTTTTGTCATCATCAAAAAAGGGGAGAATGTTGGGTTGTGAGTGCATGAACATTCATAATCATTGTTCTTATATGCTTATATATTTTTGATGATGACATAAAGATTGTGCAAACCCATATTAACTACATGACATTTATTTGATGGTTTGTTTTTTGTAGAAGACTACATGATAAAAGGCATTGCACAAATATCCATAGTAGTTGTCGACAATCACAGCCTTGCCTATCGACAACCTGAAGAAAACCCTCAGTAAAAAGCTTCTGGATGGATGACCTCAAGCAGTAGTTGTCGTCAACCTCTCTGCATCTGTCGACAACCAGTGATGACCATCAGACAACAGGTTCTGGAAAAACCAAAGAAAGCAGTAGTTGTTGACAACTAGGATTCATCTATCGACAACCACTGATGATCTCCAACAATGAGCTTCTGGAAAATCAAAGCAAGCAGTAGCTGTCGACAACCAGGATGCGTCTGTCGATAACCCAGCCTAAGCTTCAAGGATCTAGTTCTGGATAGCAGACTTGCTGCAGTAGCTGTCGACAACCCAATGCATCTGTCGACAACCGCCTGTTAAGTTCCAACACGTGAGCAACATGTGCTCTTTATTAGGGCATCCCTTTCTCGTACACACGAATCTCAATGAACGTATGAGACAAGGACACCCTATATAAACTCCTTAGCCTCCTTTTCTGACTAAGGAGCCTCCACACACACCATTCCAAAGCTCAGAAGCAACCAGAGGAAGGCTCCCCAGTGCTCTGCTCCAAGGACCAACAACCAGGAGATCCGTATCAGGATATCAAATTGGAGCAAATTCGTCATCAGAGCTCAAGCATCCACACTAGTTCATCAGCAATTCGAAGTTAGAGGAGGATCTGGATGAAGAACCTGAAGAATTCTACTCTTCCATCTGTTCCTTCCATACTCTGAATTCTTAATTTGCATTTCAGTTCTTCAATTCAAGTGTGTGATGTTCAATTGAGCAATCCTTGTGCTCAATTCACATGTGTATGGTTTGATCTGAAGTATTGATCATCTCAGATCGTGTGTGTGTGTGTGTGTGTGTGTGTGATTGTAATGCCCCGGCGCGGAATATCAGAGCAGGATTACAGTTATTAAATAGTACAAAGTGAGAAATAAATAACAAACCGTTACACAAATGGAAATGATACCAAACAACCTCATATCTCATTAATAATCCAACAATCTCCATTACATTCACTAATAACTCATCATCTTCATAAACTGACTAATACATCAACGTATCAGAGCCAAAACTAGGGCCCAGAGTACTTTATTCAAAATCAAACTTTTACATAATGACTAACTGACTCACTAACTCATAACTATGCTAAAGACTACTACTAGATAGCACTGGAAGCTGAAATGGTCACTCTTGAGTCTCCTCATCGGTCCCATCCTCGTGAGTGTGGTCATGATCCGACTCACCTAAAACACATCAAATAAATACGCAGGATGAGCGAATAACACTCAGTAGGACTTAATATCTCATGAACACAAGCATGCTTTAAATAGTTAATGTTTTAAAGGCAGGTAACTAGAGAGTAAAGTCATGTAGAGCATGTCATGATAACGAGAGAACAATTGCAACTGGCACAGGGAAAATAGTACAATGAGAATGATAATAGAATGGCCATGTAATGATATAACATGTAAATTGCACAACGGTGCACTAGTAACGATCACGCTTGCACTTATAGAGATAGTACTTTGATTTTCATAGATTAATCTAGATAGTAAACTGGCACTGGATGCATGCCGTAACACATCATGATCATTTTAACTCCCATGGGCACTGGCACTTTTTGGGCGCTCCTCCCAGGACCTGATCTGGCCTATTGCGTTGGCATTAGTCATTTATTTTATCTTAGACAATCACACGAATGGCCAATAGAGTACCAAGAAGAGATAAGAGAGTACTAGACAAGATAGATGAGAGTGTAGAGAGAACGTGAACAGATAAGAGTATATAGACATTAGATGAGATAGGGACAATTCCATGAAACAACGTGAAATTTCGATAGTAACGGTTGCACAGCACCAGGTTGGGTGCCGGTAGTCTGGTAGAAGTCACAACCGCCCACTTAGTCGTGTCGTGAACACGGCCAAATGGTTCGGAGTGATCCCGAGACGAGAAGAAAACACTAAGGTAGGGATCGTGCTGATCCCTAATGTGTATCGGGATTTGGGGTACAACCAGCTCGTTGGCTAAGGACGTGCGCCAAAACCAAGAAGACTTACGGAGGTCTTGACAGGATTCCTAGTCCATTCGAGAGTATTCCCGGTGGAGAGGTGGTCCAAGTTAAGAGAAAGTGTGTAGAAACAGGTCCGTCGTGCCTCGAGTGCTCGAAGCCGAGGGAAAACGATAACAGTATTTAAAATGTGCGTATAAAATGAAGACAATTGTATTTAATAAAAATAGGGTAATTTAGTCATTTATTTCTCTAATTTACCGAATACATTATTGCATAATTTATCAGGGTCAAATGGCATTTAATAATGTTATGTGTGTGTAAGTGTAAAGAAATCTTGAGGATATGACAAGTCGTGTAAATGTCATTTTATATTAAATTTATATCATTAATGTCATTATATTAATTCACCAAGTCGAATTAACTATAACATATGATTTAATCATGGCTAATTAAAGAGTATAAAGCCTAAACATCAGGGCATATGCACAAATTTCAATTCTGGTCGGATTCTTGAAAACGCGGCAGACTTACCCGTCGCGATTCAAATCGCGACAGGGCGGTCGGGCGCGACACGGGGCTTGGCCGGTCTGGCCCGGTCCGGAGTGGAATCACCGTGGCTTATGTCGCCGCGTTCTTGATGCGACGCCATTAGCCGGCGTGACCTCACTGATATCGCAGCGGATCGCGCCGTCGCGATACCAGGTGGGATTGCCCTTTTTCCCTTTTTCCCAGGGCGAGTCCTCTGTGATACATGGACGTTCTAAATTCCATATAAATAGCACGGTGATCCAAAAAGCACGAAACTAGTTTTAAACGAAAGTAGACATATAGATCTATCAACATGCATGATTATTTGAAAATAAACAAGGTTTAGACATGCATTGATCAGGTTACTTTTGGTAACCTAAACAGGCGCAGTCAAGGTTCCACAAATTAATTGAGATGAGTACAAGATGAAAAATTCCGAAACCAAGGGCGTTCAAAATCTAACAAGATGTAGTATTTATGATATTTTATCATGGTATGAAGTTAAGCATAAATGAGGTTCACAAACCAACAAGAAGGGTTGGGTGCATGGATCTGATAGGGATTCAAAGAATTAATTCTCCCTCATTGGAGATCAAAATAGAACAAAACCAGGGGTGTTTGAAAGCTATTACACTGTAGTATCAACAATAATTTTCTCACAGCATGGGAACAAGTATGTATGGGGAATTAGAGAGAACATGAGATTTCGAGTTCATGGTGACAGCAGGGATTCATGAATTAAATTCCCAAATGGATAAGCAGAATACAACGAAACCATACGGCTTTTGAAGAGGTACATGAAGGCTACCTAGGATACTTTTTACACAATTTTATCTTGAGAGATTGCCTACCTTTTTCGTGGAGTAGAAAGCCCTAGTTTGGTGACGAAAAGAAGAGAAAATCCAAGCTCCAAGCCTCCTCCTCTCCTTGCTCTTCGTTCAGAACTTCTCCTCTTCGTCGCCAAAGAGCTTAGACACAAACTAGGGTTGCTAGGGTCGAAATTTGGGGGTATATGGCTAACTATAGGAGTCCTAGCCATTATAAGAGTCCTCCCTTCCATTAAACTCTGAATTTCCTTCTTTATCTCTCACTTTCTCTTATTTGTCCACCTAATAGAGTTGGGAAGGGATCCAATTTCGTTGGTAAAGGTTTAGGGTAAGTGTAGGATTCTTTTTAGGATAGATGTGACTTGTTTTAATAGTTAATTTGACCCTTTTTTCATTTATTAATTAATTAGATACGAATTTAACCTAATTACCTCTCATCCCATGATGGGCTCTCCTCTTTTGGGCCCAATAAACCATGTTAGGACCATTAGTACAACCCATTGCTAATTTAGCTTAATTGGCTTTGATTTAAATCATTCTAATTCTATTTATTCCCCTTTTATTCTATTACTTCTATTTTTCTCATTTATTAAAAATAGAAATTTTATTTTTATTCGGGTTTTAAAAATAAAGGGTGCTACATCCTCCCTCCTCTTAAAAAGAATTTGGTCCCCAAATTCATAGAATCGTAAGAGGAAATGACTTACTGAATAACTCTGGATAATTTCGTCGCAATAATGCTTCGGGCTCCCACGTGGCCTCTTCAACTTCATGGTTTCTCCATAATACCTTCACCATGGGTATAGACCGATTCCGAAGCTGTTGCATCTTCTTGTCCAAGATTTTCACTGGCCTTTCTTCATCATAGGTCATATCCTTCTTCAGAATAGTGTCATCATAGCTGATTACGTGTGATGGATCGTACACGTACTTTCTCAGCATGGATACATGGAAAACATTGTGTACTGTTGAAAACTGGGGTGGTAGTGCCAGTCGATACGCTACCTCGCCCACTCTATCTAACACCTTAAACGGACCTATGAATCTTGGTCTTAATTTACCTTTCACCCCAAATCTTTGAATCCTCTGGTCGGGGATACTTTTAGCATTACATGATCTCTGGCTTGAAATTCCAAGTCTCTTCTTCTTTTGTCTGCATAGCTCTTTTGCTTGGACTGAGCTATCTTAATTCTGTCTCTGATAATCTGTATGTCCCTGCTAGTATTCTGCACCATATCTGGTCCTAGCCATTGCTGCTCACCTACTTCATTCCAGCATACTGGCGATCTGCAACTTCTGCGCCATACAATGCTCAAATGGTGCCATCTTGATGCTGGCCTGATAAGTATTGTTGGGTAGCGAATTCATTCGTGACAATTGTTCATTCCAATATCCCTCAAAGTCTATAGCACAAGCTCGTAGCATGTCTTCCACTATCTGATTTGTTCTTTCAGTCTGTCCATCCATCTGTGGTGGAAAGCTGTGCTAAAGATGAGTTTTGTGCCTAGGGCAGTCTGGAGTTGCTTCCAAATCTAGAAGTGAATCTGGGGTCACGATCTGAGACAATCGATACTAGAACTCCATGTAGTCTGACTATCTCTTTCACATACAAAGCTGCAAGCACATCAACACTCCAGGTACTTCAAATGCTAGAAAGTGTGCAGACTTTGTCAATCTATCCATAATGACCCAAATAGCATCAAGTCCACCATGAGTCCGGAGTAAACCCATGATGAAATCTATTCTGATGCTTTCCCACTTCCATTCAGGTATGTCCAAGGTTTAAGTACACCAGCAGGACGATGATGTTCTGCTTTTACCTGTTGACAAGTGAGGTAGTGCGCGGCATGCTCAACCACCTCATGCTTCATGTTTGGCCACCAAAATGACTTTCATGTCTTGGTACATCTTGGTTGCACCTGAATGTATTGTGTACTTGGTCTTGTGGGCTTCATCCATCAGTTCCTTTTCAGCTCTTCATTGTCAGGCACTCATATCCTGGCTTGGAATAATATCTTCCATCTTCAGCGATGGAGAAGTCTGGCTTGTCAGCTATGGTCTCCCTTACTCTGATTAGAAATGGATCATTAGCCTGTTTACTCTGATCTCGACAAAGATGTCGGGTTGAGCTTTAAGATTAGCCACTAACATCTTACCACTTCTCTTTTCAATATTAAGATCTAGACTGGTGAATTGCTCTAACAATTGCATCTCGCCCATGACTAGACAGGATAATGAAGCTACTGGCTTTCTACTGAGTGCATCAGCTACTGCGTTACCTTTGCCTGGGTGATATTGAATGTTGAAATCAAATCCTTCAAGTACTCCAGCTATCTCTGTTGTCGCATGTGAGCTCCTTCTGAGAAAATAAGTACTTTAAACTCTGTGGTCAGAGTAAACAATGAACTGTTCCCCATATAGGTAATGCCACCAGATCATGACTACAAATACCATAGCAGCTAGCTCTAAGTCATGGACAGGATAATTGACTTCATGTGGCTTCAACTGCCTTGAAGAATAAGCTATCACTTTCTCATTATGCATTAGTACACAGCCTAGACCGATTCCAGATGCATCAGTGTAGACTGAGAATCCTGCTCCTTCGACTGGTAATGCGAGGACAGGTGTAGATGTCAACAACTACTTCAGTGTCTGGAAGCTCTTCTCGCACTCCTTGCTCCAGACATAGGGATTCTCCTTCTGCGTAAGATGCGTAAGAGGTACAGCTATGTTGGAGAAGTCTTTTATGAACCGTCTATAATAACTAGCCAGTCCAAGAAAACTTCTTATCTCGGTGACATTGGTCGGCTTTTCCCAGTTCCGCACAGCTTCTACCTTGGATGGTTGACAGCGATACCGTCCTTGGAAATAACATGACCCAGAAATGACACCTCCTCGAGCCAGAATTCACACTTGCTCAATTTGGCGTAGAGTTGATTGTCCCGCAAGATTTACAGAGCGATCCTCAGATGCTCCTCGTGCTCTTCTTTGGTCTTGGAGTATATGAGAATATCATCAATGAATACCACGACGAACTTATCAAGGTAGGGCCGGTAGATGATGTTCATTAATTGCACAAAATCTGCAGGAGCATTGGTTAGTCCAAAAGGCATGACTACAAATTCGTAATGACCGTACCTACTCTTGAAAGCTGTCTTGTAGATATCTACATCTTTAATCCTCATCTGATGATATCCCGATCTAAGGTCAATCTTAGAAAAATAGTTTGCTCCTGATATCTGATCAAATAGTTCATCGACACGCGGCAGAGGGTACTTGTTCTTGATAGTGAGATTGTTCAACTGCCTGTAATCGATGCATAATCTCATGGATCCGTCCTTCTTCTGACGAACAACACTGGTGCTCCCCAAGGAGAAGTACTTGGCCTAATGAAACCCTTTTCTAGAAGTTCCATCAGTTTCTCTTTCAACTCTTTCAATTCAGCAAGGGACATCCTGTAGGGTTGGCGTGAAACCGGTGCAGCTCCAGGTACGAGATCAATTGAGAAATTCACATCTCTCTCAGGTGGAATGTTTGGCAGCTCATCGGGAAACACGTCTGGATATTCTTGCACTATATGAATGTCTGATATCTTGGTTGCTTTCTTCTCAACTACAATTGCGGCAAGAAATGCCACACAACCCTTTCTCATCATGTTTTGTGCCTTATGGCAGAGACGATAGATAAGTGCCTCTTGTGTCTACGTCCTGTGAAGATCAGCTTAGGGAATTAACTAAAAGTAATCTTCCCTCTTCTACAATCAACACAAGCCCCATAAGTAGATAGCCAGTCGGCTCCCAGAATAACATCGTAACCCTCCATGGGCATACAAATCAGGTCAGCTCTAAGTTTAAGTTCACCAACCTTAACATCAGCTAATGGAAAATATTTGTTCAATTGAACCTTTTCTCCCAAGGGTGTTGTGACAGGTAATTCAAACTCCATGGATGTGGGTTTTCCATTTAATGTATCAGCAAATGCTTGTGATATGAACGAATGCGTTGCGCCAGTATCAAACAAAACAAAAGCTGATTGAGAAAAGACTGGTAGTGTACCTTCCATAACTCCCCTTCCTCGGTGGTCTCTACCTCATACAGGGCTTAGAGTCTGCCTGGCTTCTTTGGTCCCGCAGGATGCTTCTCATTCTCCCTTAGTAATGGGCATTCGGGAATCTGATGCTCTCGGCTCCCACAACGAAGGCATGCACCTGCCTTCCTCCAGCATTCTTCTATCGTGTGACCAAGCTTGTCACAATGTTTGCATCTGGGCTTGTTGTTTGGGGCAATAGTAGGAGTAGGGACTTTGGGCTTTCACTCTTGGCTTGGCCCATCAGTGATACTTAATGGTCTTTTCTTACTGTAGGCAGGCTTGTTTGGTTCTCCAGAAGTCAGTTCCTTCTTTACCATTCTACCCTTGATGCGATCAGTGAGATCAGTTGCATCCTCGAGTAGTTGTGCTTTCCTGACCATCTCTGGGTAGGTCTGAATGTCCATAGGTGCCAGCTGTGTGATATATGCAGGCCTGAGCCCATTAAGAAACCTTTTCGCCTTCATCTTCTCTGTACTCACCAGATAATTGGCATAGCGCGCCAATCGGGAGAACTGAGCCTCATACTCAGCAACAGTCAGGTTCCTTTGCTTCAGAGCGGCAAATTCAGATGCTTTCCTTTCTTGGACCCTCTCTGAGAAGTACTTGGAGTTGAAATGCTCCTTGAACTCCTCCCAAGTAAATTGTGCATCCTCTCTGGTTACCTCAATGGACTCCCACCACGCACGGGCGTCCCGTTCTAACTGGAACATAGCTAGTAGTATCTTGTCCCCATCCGTGCATTGCATGACGTGGATCCGTGCATTGCATGACGTGGAAGATACGCTCAATCTCCTTGAGCCAGTTCTCGGCCTCATCAGGGTCTATGGTACCACTGAATCGAGGCGGATTCAGGTTGCGGAAATTTCTATGTAAATCACCAACTGCTCGGTTGTTGTTATTATTGTTGTTGGCTCCAGTAGCCTGAAGTAAAGCTTGAGTGAGTTGCTAAATCGTGTGTTGCATGTCACGGAGTTGAGCACGCTCCGCTGCCATTGTTTAAGTTCCTTCAAAAGAGAATTTAAAATGTAAGTCGTTGGGTTTGCACTAAGTTTGTGCATGTGTGTGTCCATTTTATCTTACTACCCACGGTTCTACACATCTCACATAGGTATGGAATTTAGACTCTAAGTCAAGGCAGGTCAAACTTAGATCATCCTATACTTAAGAATAACCTAGGCTCTGATACCACAAAACTGTAACGCCCCGACGCGGAATATCGGAGCGGGATTACAGTTATTAAATAGTACAGAGCGAGAAATAAATAACAAACCGTTACACAAATGGAAATGATACCAAACAACCTCATATCTCATTAATAATCCAACAATCTCCATTACATTCAATAATACTCGTCATCTTCATAAACTGACTAATACATCAACGTATCAGAGCCAAAACTAGGGCCCATAGTACTTTATTCAAAATCAAGCTTTTACATAACGACTAACTGACTCACTAACTCATAACTTTGCTAACAGACTACTACTAGATAGCAATGGATGCTGAAATGGTCACTCTTGAGTCTCCTCATCGGTCCCATCCTCGTGAGTGTGGTCATGATCCGACTCACCTGAAACACATCAAATAAATACGCAGGATGAGTGAATAACGCTCAGTAGGACTTAATATCTCATGAACACAAGCATGCTTTAAATAGTTAATGTTTTAAAGGTAGGTTAACTAGAGTGTAAAGTCATGTAGAGCATGTCATGATAACGAGAGAACAATTGCAACTGGCACAGGGAAAATAGTACAACGAGAACGATAATAGAATGGCCATGTAACGATATAACATGTAAATTGCACAACGGTGCCTAGTAACGATCACGCTTGCACTTATAGAGATACTACTTTGATTGTCATAGATTAATCTAGATAGTAAACTGGCACTAGATGCATGACGTAACACATCCTTGATCATTTTAACTCCTATGGGCACTAGAACTTTTCAGGCGCTCCTCCCAGGACTTGATCGGGCCCTATTGTGTTGGCATTAGTCATTCCTTTTATCTTAGACAATCATACGAATGGCCACCAGAGTACCTAGAAGAGATAAGAGAGTACTAGACGAGATAGATGAGAGTGTAGAGAGAACGTGAACAGATAAGACGATATGGACATTAGATGAGTTAGGGACAATTCCATGAAACAACGTGAAATTCCGATAGTAACGGTTGCACAGCACCAGGTCAGGTGCCGGCAGTCTGGTAGAAGTCACAACCGCCCACTTAGTCATGTTGTGAACATGGCCAAATGGTTCGGAGTGATCCCGAGGCCAGAAGGAAAACACTAAGGCATGGATCGTACTGATCCCTAATGTGTATCGGGATTTGGGGTACAACCAGCTCGTTGGCTAAGGACGTGCACCAAAGCCAAGAAGACTTACGGAGGTCTTGACAAGGATTCCCTAGTCCAGTCGAGAGTATTCTCGGTGGAGAGGTGGTCCAAGTCAAGAGAAAGTGTGTAGAAACAGGTCCGTCGTGCCTCTAGTGCTCGAAGCCGAGGGAAAACGATAACGGTATTTAAAATGCACGTATAAAACGAAGGCAATTGTATTTAATAAAAATAGGGTAATTTAGTCATTTATTTCTCTAATTTACCGAATACATTATTGCATAATTTATCAGGGTCAAATGGCATTTAATAATGTTATCTGTGTGTAAGTGTAAAAAAATCTTGAGGATATGACAAGTCGTGCAAATGTCATTTTAAATAATTAAATTTATATCATTAATGTCATTTATTAATTCACCAAGTCGAATTAACTATAACATGATTTAATTATGGCTAATTAATGGGTATAAAGCCTAAACATCAGGGCATATGCACAAATTTCAATTCTAGTCGGATTCTTGAAAACGCGGTAGACTTACCCGTCGCGATTCAAATCGCGACAGGGCGGTCGGGCGCGACACGGGGCCTGGCCGGTCGGGCCCGGTCCGGAGTGGAATCGCGGTGGCTTATGCCGCAACTTTCTTGACACGACGCCATTAGCCGGCGTGACCCACTGATATCGCGGCGGATCGTGCCGTCGCGATACCAGGTGGGATTGCCCTTTTTCCTTTTTCCTAGGGCGAGTCCTCTGTGATACATGGACGTTCTAAATTCCATATAAAATAGCACGGTGATCCAAAAAGCACAAAACTAGTTTTAAATGAAAGTAGACATATATATCTATCAACATGCAAGATTATTTGAAAATAAACAAGGTTTAGACATGCATTGATCGGGTTATTTTTGGTAACCTAAATAGGTGCAGTTAGGGTTCCACGAATTAATTTGAGATGAATACATGATGAAAAATTCCAAAACTAAGGGTGTTCAAAAGCTAACAAGATTTAGTATTTATGATAATTTTATCATGGTATGAAGTTAAGCATGAATAAGGTTCACAAACCAACAAGAAGGGTTAAGTGCATGGATCTGATAGGGATTCAAAGAATTAATTCTCCCTCATGGGAGATCAAAATAGAACGAAATAGGGGCGTTTGAAATCTATTGCACTGTAGTATCAATGAGAATTTTCTCATAGCATGGGAACAAGTACGTGCGGGGAATTAGAGAGAACATAAGATTTCAGGTTCATGGTGATAGTAGGGCTTCATGAATTAAATTCGCCCAAATGGATAAGCAGAATACAACGAAACATAGGGCTTTCGAAGAGGTACATAAAGGCTACCTAGGATAATTTTTACGAGATTTTAGCTTGAGATATTACCTACCTTTTTCATGGAGTAAGAAAGCCCTAGTTTGATGACGAAAAAGAAGAGAAAATCCAAGCTCCAAGCCTCCTCCTCTCCTTGCTCTTTGTCCAGAACTTCTCCTCTTCGTCTCCAAAGAGCTTAGACACGAACTAGGGTTGCTAGGGTCGAAATTGGGGGTATATGGCTAACTATAGGAGTCCTAGCCATTATAAGAGTCCTCCCTTCCATTAAACTCCAAATTTCCTTCCTTATCTCCCACTTTCTCTTATTTATCCACCTAATAGAGTTGGGAAGGGATCCAATTTCATAGGTAAAGGTTTAGGGTAAGTGTAGGACTCTTTTTAGGATAGATATGACTTGTTTTAATAGTTAATTTGACCCTTTTCCATTTATTAAATAATTAGATACGAATTTAACCTAATTACCTCTCATCCCATGATGGGCTCTCCTATTTTGGGCCCAATAAACCTTGTTAGGACCATTAGTACAACCCATTGCTAATTTAGCTTAATTGGGCTTTGATTTAAATCATTCTAATTCTATTTATTCCCCTTTCTATTCCATTACTTCTATTTTCCTCATTTATTAAAAATAGAAATTTTATTTTTATTCGTGTTTTAAAAATCAAGGGTGCTACATCTTGTATGTGTTGAACTTGTTGATAAGTAGTTTGGCGTGTGTGTGTGGCTGGTGAATGTAGGATACACAAGTTGTGTAATCCGAACGACCTTAATCATTATGTCTTGTGGTTTGCTCTGCTCTATCGTTACATGATTGATAGGCATGATTGTTTGATCTCATCTCTTTCACACTGCTGATCATGAGTACACACTTTGCACACACAATTGGACTCAAATTCGATCTACATTCTCACCAGTTTTCCATATTCTCACTTAATCTCGAAATTAAGGTCTATTTGTTTAAATTGGTGGTAATCTATTCAACCCCCTTCTAGATTCCCTTTAGGTCTATAATGCACACTCTACATGTAGGGCTTGTTGTTGTGTTGTACTGCTCTCTGGCACATCAACTGTCACATCTGGGACTCGCACTGTCTCCTCTTGCACTGCACTTTCTATGGAGAGCTTCACCTCTAGCTCTGCTTGCTTGCCACTAACCTGATCTCTACTTCTTATAGTTGATTTCTCTCCTGCCCAGAGCATTGTAGACCATCGAAGGTCACATCTCTCTTAATCATGAACTTGGGTGACTGAGGATCAGTACACCATAGTTGATACGCCTTCACACCCTATGTTTGTGCATATCCTACGAAAATTCTGAGGTGAGAATAATCGGAAGGAGAACCAGACCATACCTCCTTGGGAGTTTTCAACTATATGGCTGTGGGTGGAGATCTATTCACCAAGTAGCAAGCCGTGTTGACAGCTTCTGCCCAAAATGCTTTTGACAGACCTGCCTGAGACAACATACTTCTCGCTCTTTCTAAGAGTGTCATGTTCATCCGTTCTGCAATACCGTTCTGTTGTGGTGTTCATATTATAGTGCAATGTCAAACGATATCCTCATTCTTGCAGAACTCATCAAATTCTTTCGAGTAGAATTCCATACCATTATCAGTATAGAGGTGCTTGATTTTCTTACCAGTCTGCCTCTCAATCAATGCCTTCCACTGTTTAAAAGTGATGAACACCTCACTCTTTCTCTTTAGAAAATATACCCAACCTTTCTTGAGAAATCATCAATAAAGGTCAACAAATAACTAGCACCGCCCTTTCAGACAACTGGAGCAGGACCCTAAAGGTCAGAGTGGATGTAATCCACAGTGCCCTTAGTCCTATGGACTGTGGTGCTGAATTTCACCCTGCACTGTTTCCCGAACACACAGTGCTCACAGAAATCCAATTTTCCAGTCTTCTGACCAGCAAGCAAACCTCGTTTCCTTAACTCCACCATGCCTCTTTCACGCATGTGGCCCAATCGCATGTGCCACAGTTGGGTAGGATCATTTAGACTCCATGCCAGATTGACATTGCCCATCACGTTGCTGCCTTGTAGATGATAAAGGCCTCCAATCATCTTCCCTTTCATGACAAGCAATGCACCTATGAAAACTTTTAGGATTCCATTCTCTACTGAGAACCGGCATCCATGCACGTTCAAAATACTTAAGGAAATTAGACTCATCTTTAGTTCTGCAATATGTCACACTTCTAGAGTTCTAATGACATTATCAAACATCTTGATTCTAATTGTACCAACCCCTGCAACTGTAAGAGTTCTATTGTCACCCAAGGTTACAGTGTAACGACCTTAATTTTTAAATCCCAAATAAATGGGGATAAATTAATGGACAAGATGGAGTAAAGTCTCAATTAGGAAAGTTAAAGTAAAGAACCTGACGAAGGAAGTATGGGATGCATGGGAAGTTCATAAAAAGGGAAACACTGGTACTCCTGTTGGTTACAACTCACCAGCCCTTCGACCGGTCGAAAAATAGCGTAGTCAGCCGAAGTTGAACTTCAGATATGACAAAGAGGAACTTCATATATGACGAAAGACTTCGTATATGTCGAAAAGTAACATAGTTAGCCGAAGCTAAACTTTGGATATGACGAAGTGAAACTTCGTATATGACAAAGTAAGACTTCGTATATGTCGAAAAAATGTAGTCAGCCTAAGCTGAACTTCGGATATGACGAAGTAAAATTTCATGTAAAATAGAAGAAAACACAGTTGGTCGAAGTAAGACTTTGTATATGACAAAGTGAAACTTCATATAAAACAGAAGAAAACATAGTCGGTCAAAGCAAGACTTCGTATATGACGAAGTGAAACTTCGTATAAAATAGAAGGAAACACTATCGGTCAAAGTATGACTTCCTATATGACGAAGTTAGCTTCGATTGATCATGAAGAAAACGTGCATGATGAAGTATAGGTAATCGATGTTTAAGTAATAATCGATGTTTTCCTTCGGTAATCGATGTTCCAAGTGAGCAATCGATGTTCTTTCTTCAGTAATCAATGTTCAAATGAACAATCGATGTGTAAGTAGTAATCGATGTTGGTCCACAATCGATGTTTAAGGACAATCGGTGTTGGTCCGCAATTGATGTTTAAGTAGTAATCGATGTTTGTCCCTCAACAATCGATGTTCTGACCAATCGATATTGGTCAGTAATCGATGTTTCCTTCAATTGATTGCCTTCAATCGATTGCTTCTATGCAATCAATGTTTTCTTCAATCGATTGCTTCTATGCAAGCGATTCCTTCAATCGATTGTCTCTATTGATTGCCTCCTATGCAATCGATGTTTTTCCTTCATCAATCGATTACCTCCTTATGACAATCAATTGCCTTGTTACAATCGATTGCCTTGGTATTCAACCATCGATTGCCTTATTATATAGCAATCAATATGGCTCTTGAACACAAAGTGATGGAGGCCTTGTCCTCCCATCATAACAGGACTACCTGGAAACTTAAATATGAGAAAGATTTGAATAGTTTGTGCTTAGAACTTACCCTTAGGCACATAACCTTAGGAGTTGATAAAAAGGCATGGCCCAGGCATGGTGGGTCTATCTTTTTTCTAGATTAAGACAAGGATAAGTATCACAATGGTATAGCCTGAAGTATGACAAATTTTGATTGTATGTCCTTCTTGCAGACCAAGTCAATGTTAGGTAAGATAGGGTATAGTTTGGACATGGCCTATGTATGGCCAGATTGGACTTTCTGTCCTCTTTTGTCCCTTCTGAAGGAATAAAGAAAGGGTCCTAAATGGGACCAAAGACCTTTTAAATAAGCCATATGGCCCTTCTTGGCCAAACTTTATGCCTTCTTCTTGTTCCAAAAGACATCTTGGAGCCTTTCCCTCTGCATTCTATTTGCCTTAACCTGAGTGGACCCAAGGGAAAAGCTTGGAGCTTGAGAGCCCCTTCTACTCTTTCTTAAAAGCAACTGCTGGAAAAGCTTGGAAACCTGACATAAGGAAGAACTCCGGAGCTGGAGGGATGATCCTGCAGCTTGGAGCTTGAAGTGCTTGGAGCCCTTCATCCCTTGACTGCTGCCTCGACCTATTGAAGGAGCTGGACTTCGGGGAGTTCACCTTCTTCCTCTTGCACTGAACCATAGGAATGGATTTGAAGGAGCAACCCATTAAGGTAGGTTTTCTCAGTCACAAATTAAACTACTTGATTTTGTTCAAAGTATCTATGAATTTTTCTATGTTAAGAACCTAGTGGGACACCTCTAATTTGCCTAACTGTCTGATCAGTAGAGTGTAGGTTTTCCTAAACCTCACACCCCTCGCAAGACTCACTTTATTTCTGCTTGTTCTTCAGGAACCTGACCCTTGTTCCTAGAAAATATGCCCAGAGTTTCTTGATCTTTCCCAGAATAGAAACCCATTTGATTTGTCTATTAGCCCATGCATTTTCGGAACCCTTAGACTGGAAATGCAAATCTTCGAATTTGATCATGTAATGTTTCCAATGACCTCCTTGTTGGAAACCTTGTCTAAGTCTCTTGTGCACCATTGAAACTCTTGTTGTTGGCATCATTGGGTTTGATGCACTTTTGAGTTAACCATAGACCTTCCTATTCCAAGTACACTATGACTGGCTCTTGTGGCACTCTTGATCTGCACGTTTGACTGGCCCTCATGGCAACTTCGACTGTCCACTTCGACTGTCAACTTCCACTGTCCACTTCGAATATTCAATCTTATGCACACCGACTATCAATTTGATTGGCCCTTTCGGGCACCGAGATCTATCCTATAGAAGAGCAACCCACGTGCCAGTAATCCTAAGTACCTTGTACATATTAAAAATGGTAAGAATGTGAAGATTCTTCTAATGACTCCCAATTTGCTTTAATTCTATTCCCTTGTGATTAACTGAAACTCCACCTTTGAATCTGCTTGCCTTGAATCCGAAATCAAAAGAAATGTATAGGAACCCCTTTGAGCTTACTACATTACTTGATCCAACATGACTTTTTGATTTATACTCTTGAAGTTCCTTGATCTGAACTTATGTTTTTAGCACCTATGACTTCCTACACTTCTGTCCTTCTTGACTCTAAATGGCCATATGTTCTTAAATTCAGCACTACTGTTGGGATGATATCCCTGATCAAATGCCTATGCAATGGGACTTGATCTGGTCTTAGGGAGGAGCACCCCGACGTACTTATAAACCTGGGGAGTATGGATCAACAAATTTGAGCAATCCTTGGCATTGGCATCCATATGTGTGCAAGATTGGAAAGTGCCCTTTATTATATGATATGTATAAAGCACGATGTGCTATTTGATATGATATGTTTGATTCATTCATTTGACTTGATAAGTTTGATTTGTTTGAAATGGCCAATATATGTTCTTGTCACATGTTTGATTGGATCATAGTTTGATTACTGTATCATTATCATGACTTGACAATTAGCATGATTCACTTGGACTTCTGTAGTATGAAATTCTTGCCCGCTACCTTCATGCTTCATGTTTTCCTTGATCTCCTACTTCCCATCCTTGAAATTCAGTTTGTTAAAATGTCAATTAAGTATATTTTGCCAGCACCCTGAGATATAAATCCTACTGGGGCTAGTTTGCTCATAAACCTATTAACATTTCAGGTATTTTAGAGCATGATTGGCATGTAACCAACCACTGTATGGAGAGCTTGGAAGCACCTTGGAGGAGTTTTATTTTTTTATTTTTAGATGTGTGAGCAAATCATGTATCATGCTTGTAAACCACTATGGTCGGATATGTGAGAAGTGTTTCTTTGGAAATTAGTGTTTGTACAAACCATGCAATGAATGAAAGAAATAATTGATGATTTGTCCAAGTGTGAATCACGGATGTAGGAATCACATATTCATCATGTTGTGTTTTATGTGTTGGGATTGTATGATTATCGTAGAAAACTTTATTGCAATGGGATGAGTCAAATTCTGAGATTTAATGTGAATCCTGTTGCAGCAGAACTTTGTTCTTAGAGAACTATTTTTGTGGGCCCTAATTGTGATGTTGGGCTTGAGGGACCCTTTCATTTCCATTTGATTTGAGTTTCATGCCCCAGTGTGTCTTAAGGTTTTTGGTCAAGGTTTATTGTTAAGGAATTTCATTTCTGACAATTTTTTTGAATTTTTGCTGCAATTATGACATATGAATTATGGAGCCGTGACATACAGTACCACTACTTACTGATGTGTAAGTAGAAAACCATTCCCTGTGAGGACACTTGTGGAAGGTACAACCAGAATCAAGAATCCAGTCATCCCCAGAAGTGCTAGTAGAAACCGATAGAATAGTCTCATCTTCAACAGTATCCTCTTGAACAACATTTACTGTATCAGAAGAAGACTCCTCCTGAACCTTGCTTTTTCCCTTTAATTTTGGACAATCTTTCCTAATATGCTCTCTTGGTTGCATTCATAACACTTGACCTTTTAAGTGACTTGGATTTTGATCTAGCCCTACCCTTCTTACTAGACTCTTTTTTTTCAGTTCTCCCTCTCACCATCAGGGCATCTGCCCGAACTTTGCCATGAGTTTCTAATACCCGTCGTTTCAACTCTTTAGAGTTCAGAGAAGCCTTGACATCTTCTATAGAGATATCATCTCTCACATACAACAAATTATCAACGAAATGCTCATACGAAGGAGGTAATGAGCATAAGAGTATAAGGGCTTGATCCTCATCATCAACTTTAACACCGACATTTTTAAGATCTATAACGATCTTAGTAAAATTGTTCAGATGATCCGTAATGGGAATACCTTCTTTCATGTGCAAAGTAAACAACCGTTGCTTCAAGTACAGACAGTTTGTGAGAGACTATGTCATGTACCTTGACTCGAGCTTGAGCCAGAGTTTTGCTAGAGTGTCTTCATCAGTAACTTCTCTCAACACATCATTTGCCAAGCACAGACGAATTGCTGCAAGAGCACACTCCATGTACTCTTCATTTTCTTCGTCTTTCCACTCGGCCAGTAGATCCGTCATGCTATTCACTGCCTTGCTCAGTCCCAACAAGGATTGCATCTTTAATTGCCAGATGTTGAAATCCTTTGTCTTTCCATAAAACACTTTAATGTTGAACTTCATTGCCGATGTCAACTTTGAAGAGATCAATAAGGAACACGGATATAAAATCCATTGGGCTCTGATACCAGTTTGTTATGACAATGACCACTTTGACAAACAAAGTGGCCCACAGATCACGATCCGCACGATAAGAAGAAGTAGAGGGAAGAAGGATCAATCACACAAGACAAAGAACACAAGGATTTATGTGGTTTGGAGAGGCAGTGTGCTTTCCTACATCCACGGGCAATGGTTGTTGTCCCACTTAGTTAAGGCAGCAAGGTATACCTAGACAGGGGGGGTGAATAGGTAATTTGAAAACTGAAACAAAAATCATCACTTGAAAATGTTTGGTTAGTATAAATAAGCGTGTGCAATGAAAATTAAAGGCACGGAAGCAAGCACACATAAGTATACAGAGAATTATTGGTTCAGCCCTTTCCACATGGAAGCCCAACATCCAATCCCCAAGAAAACTCTTGGGATTTCACTAACCAAGGGTATAGTCCCTCTTAAGGACATACAATACCCAACACCCAAGCTGGTGTTCTTCTCTTTCCGGTAAGAAGGCAAACCACTTCTTTTACAGGCTCAGAAGCAAACTAGTTGGAACAACCCCAGCGTGGTTACACCACTAGACACAAGCTGGTCTTCCCTTCAACAAGGGGAACACTTGCACAAAAAGCCTTCTCTTCCAACCAAACAGGAATACTTCTGAACACATAAGCTAGGACCCGAAGTCCCTAGATCAAGCTCAAGATAAATAATGAAATGCTTGATCTGAGAGCCTAAGAAGGAAAGAGTTCATAGTAAAAGACTCTTCTTAGGCTAACGCCCAACTCTCTCTCACAAATACACAAAGACACACAGAGAGAATGAGGAGAAATAAAGGCTTCAATGCTTCTGAAGGTTTCTGTTTGAATGTTTCTTCTTTCTTTGAATGGGCTCGAGCTCTTTCTCTCTTGCTTTGAGTGTGTATATAGTTGAATGCTCACTGGGTGTACACTCGTTGAATGACCTTCAGGTTTGCTCATCCCCCCTCACTTAAACAAAGTGAGGCTTCACTAAACCACTGATTCACAGCTTCAAACAATTGCTGACTCATAGCTTGATCCGCTGACACACAGCTTGACTGTTGATTCATAGCTTGTCTGCTGACTCACAACTTGACCGCCGAATTCACACACATACACAGTGTGGGATCAACACTCCTAACCCCAGTAGGAGCATTCAAGGTATTCATGATGAAGTTTAAATGTGAAAAACAAATTCACATGAAGATCAGAGTAAGGGGGACAAATCCTAAACACCAGTCCTTCGGCTTCGCCCAATTTCCTCTGGACTGTTTTAATTGAACTCCGAATCTTCAGATTTTGAGAGTTGGAGTCGTGCTTCAGATCTTCATGCACGAATGCATCATCTGGATCTGCTCCTCAGCCAATATGACTTGAACTTCCTCAAATCAACCTCAATTCGTGATACTCTGTTTCAGATCTGATTTGCAGATAAATTCTGATCTGAGTTGATACTCTTGAGTTCTTCCACAGATGTTGAGCTTCGTGCTTCTGCTCTTGCACTAGATTCCTCTTCCACCTTCCTTCAGATCTGCTTCTTCTTCTCAACTCTGCTCCTTCTCCTTGCACGACATCTCTTCTTCCTCTACTGCTCTTCTCCTTGATCTACTACTCTTTCAGCAATCTAACTCTCTCTCTCTATACTTGGCCTTGCTCCCACATCCTCTGTGATGGATGATTCCTTCAAATGAGACAAGAGGTATTTTATAGCTTTAGTGCACTCCCTTGTACATGGGAGACATGTGCACAGAAACCTAGGGTTCACCAAGGTTGCCATGTGTCCAAAAGTTCTTCTCTTCATTGCCACTTGGATGAAAGGGCATTTGGTAACAAGAGAATCTCCCAAAAGTCAGAGATAAGTCACACCCTTTGAAAATCATACCACGTTTCTGAGTTTTCACGCAATGTGTGTCGACGCAAGTTTGCATGTGTGTCGATGCAACTAAGTATCAGTTCCAGCTTACTGGGAGGAAACATGTGTTGACCTGATTAACAACTAGTGTCGACATCCTGTGTTTTCTTCAGACATAGCTCACTGGATGGACTATGTGTGTCGACTTGACTTGCAATGTTTGTCGACGCAACTGTGACTTTGTTCTTCAGGAGCTTACTGGGCAAACTATGTGTGTCGACCTGACTTGCAATGTGTGTCGATGCAACTTTTACAAAGTTGTGTAAACCTGTATATATGAAGTGTGAACCATCAACCATGTCATAACCATCAAAATATGAAGTATTAAAAACATGTTGTTTAGTCATCATTATAATATGTACAATATGTCATCATCAAAATCAAAGTATGAGTGTTTAGACATCATCAACATGTGTATAATATGTCATCATCAAAACACACAACTCAACAGTCGCGATATGAAGGCGATAGACAAAACTGTTATGATTTAGTGATTTCACAGTAAACGGATAGAGTCGTATTTGGACTAAGTACGATCTTCAGAATTGCGACATCTGAACCCATCGCGATTCACTGGCCAACCCGAGACTATCTTCTTTAGTTGTACAGTTTATCATGTGCATGTCTTACTTTGATATTGTCACGCCTCGATTTTTTAGCAGTGGAATTAAATCAGAAACGCGACGAACAAGCAAGCATTCAGACGCCAAGACAAATGACTAATATCAATAGGGCCCATAATCAATAATCAAACTCTTTTATCATCTTAAGTGAATGTTACAATCTCTAAATGTCAAAATAAGAACAACTCTCCACTACTAGCCTCATCTAACTCTCAAAGAAAGACAAAATTACAATGATTACTAATCTCTCACTAACTAGAATAAAGAAAGACTCTCTAAAGTGTACTCCACGCTCGGCGCACAAGTCCCATCGTTAAACATATCCTCATCTTCACAACCTAAATGTTAGGGCCTGAAATGTTAGGGAGTAGGTATGAGCAAACTAGCTCAGTAGGATTTATATCTCAATGTGCGAGCATTGATATACGTGATTAGCATTTTAAATAAGTAGAATCTGTACAAGAACATGATGGCTAAACATGCATGACATTACTAATAAGTTAAATGGCTGAACAGAGTAGAATTATCAACGTATGTCATAGCGAATCAAGTACTGACTTTCATATGCATTGGACAAGGAATTCAAGAATGAGAACGTATCACATAAATAAGAACTGGCCATATTCACACAATAGCACATATTCACATGGTCAAAGTATCATATCAAATGAAGGCACATTCACACAAATCTTGCACACATTCAGTGCCATGCCACGCACCACAAGTCTATACTCCTGCGGTTAATAAGTACGTTGGGGCGCTCCTCCCCAGGACCAGACAGGGCCCCTTATTGCACGGGCATTAGTCAAATGGACCGAAGTCCACGTTGTGCCTATCAAACATATACTTATGGCCACGGATTTCCAATAATAAGCTCATAGTAATAAGGACATGATCATTTACAGAGTTCAAGGTATGACAGTAGCTCGAGATTATTTGGACAGCATAACGGCATATCTTATGTTTCATAATCTGTAGTGTCTTGACAAGAGGATGGCTAATGATACATCGTACACGGTATAAGTGCTCTCTATCTCCAGGGTACTTCATGGTACAACTAGCTGGTCTCTATGAGGGAATCCACAGAGTACGGAGACTTACGGAGGTCTTAGGGAAAAGGTCGCTAGTCGGCCGATACGGAATGACGGCCGAGATTTTCCAACTCCCCAAGAAGGGGTGTGCCTAGTCGTGCAAGCATGTAATTGTCATGACACGGAACTTTCCTAATCATGCGTTCAATTGATGAGCAAAATATGGAAAACCTCGGAAAGCACGTAAATGAGGAATGTCCACATGCAACAACAAGTAACATAATAGGAAAGCTTTAAACTAAACAAGTCCATTCTAACATGTATCCTCCACAGATTTATATCACAACTTATATTATGACTGATTTCATATCAAGCTAGATCACAAAATGATAACCAAATGAACGTAAGATCAATCACTTCATATTGAGCATTAGAATCATATTCATGTCATTATAGTTTTCAAATGTGTTGGTCACTTTTAGGTCAATGCACCACTAAGTAACATGATCACAGACCAAGACATGCACATGTTTGACTGACTAACCAAAAGGAACAGTCTCGGGTCGGCCCTTGAATTACGACGGGTTCAGATGTCGCTTTTCAAAGAACCATAACAGAATCGCAACAGACCTTCCTGTCGTGTTTAAATCGCGACAGGACAGATGGTCGCCTTTCAGACATGAATTGATTTTTAGATCGATTACCTAACCAAGATCGCAACGGTCATGTCTGTCACGTTCATAATGAGAAAACCCGATATGCCGCAACGATTCTTGAATCACGATGCTTCGACACATCGAGTTCAAGGATCGACTTCAAATTTCGAATATGAAAATTGTATGGAATCGGAGTACGGGAAAAATACCAAATCATGACGGCATTCAAGACGGGTCCAGAAACCCACGCGACACACAGTTTGATGTGTCAGGGTTGACTGGTCAGACCTTAAAACATGACGGATAACTCGGTCGCCAATATGTGAATCGCGATGTTAGGGGTGTAAATGAACCAAGTCGAGCTGAGTTATACCCTGTTCAGATTCGAATCATTTATATTTGCCGAGCACGAACTCGGCTCGAAACTCGTCGAGCTTCTCTAATTGCTGTTCGAACTAACTCGTTACAAAATTTTTAAACTCAAATCGACTCGTTGAACAAGTTTATATAATCGAGTCATAACGAGTTCAAATTTTAAAACTCGAACTCAACTCTTTATATAATCAAGTTGAGTCCAAATAAGAACTCGGAATTACACTTATAATTAAAATTTTAAATACTTGTTAATTTTCAAACAAACACTTTAAATGACCTCCTGATAGCCAAGAAGACTTTTTTATTAGAGGGCAAAAAGGCCCAAACGCAAGAAAGACTGGTGGTGAAGGGAGCACTTATGTCACGCCCCGAATTTAGAGCGAATAAATACCGAGGTGTGTGTGAACGATACAAATAGACGTATCACAATTGAATGCGAGAGTCACAATTGAATATAATAAACACAGTGGAAATATATATTGTATAAAAGTACTCTTATTCCATTCATTCAACTAATAAAAACATTACATCAATCGAGCCATCAAAGGGCCCATTATTCAAATAAAATGTTTCACTATTACATCGACTACTTAAACAAACTATTCTTAGACTATCAATTCTCATAGGCAGGTGCTCATCATCTTGCCCTGCCCCATCTGATCCTCTGGTTCTCATACTACCTGAAAAGGAAAGGATGATAGGGGGTAAGCGAACTAGCTCAGTAGGATTTGCATCTCAAATTGTGCGACGAACTACTATACATGATTAACGTTTAAAAGGCAGATTGCACATGAAACATGATGACAATGCATGCTGTTCTAACAAGTGAATAGCAGAATAGAACGGATGTGTGACGGCCCTCATTATACCGGTACGGTCATACCGACCCACGTCGATATAGCGAGAGTCCTCACAGTGGGACATTTACCCAACGATACAAACAGCTGAGATACACGCGAATATAATAACAGAGTAGCGGAAGTAAAAGAGAACTATCTCCATTCATTCATCACACATTAAACATACATGCAGTTTACAATTTGCAAAAAGGAACTAAAATTTACATGATTTAATTGCTGAAATAGAAATACAAAATGTCCACATATTACATTCTTTTCAGATAATCCTAATACAATGTTCAAGTACATACGACGAAGTACACAATCACAAAGGAAGCTCCAAGTAACTAGTCTCCGCGCTCGGAGTCCGTCTCCACCGTCTCCTCCAACGGTGTCGTGTCACCAACTACACCTGTACGCCGAAGCAAGGAGTGAGTCCAGGGACTCAGCAAGTAACACTACGCATGATATACACGTACAAGTCCTAGTGGTTTCTACATGCACATACAATTAGCAACACATCATGCTAGTCCATTTAAGTTTTCAACCTATCATGAAGGTTCTACAATTTTATACATAACGCATGCTTTCAGATTTCAAAAATATAACATTCACCTATCACATGGTCTCTAATCCATTCACTTATGAACTTTAACCTTATAAAGAACCAAACATGAGAGTTATCCACATGGACAATTTACATATATGAACGTGGAACATAGTTAGCATGGAATCCACATGTTCTTAAGTACCTACATAACTTTTTCACATGCTTTAGGTTGCTGATTCACATGGTTCAAAGACTATAACCTACACATGAAAGCTACAATGTGGCTTAGAACATAACACATGAACAATCCATCATGCCACTTTGCACACATACTCATTAATTGTTCCTAATCATGGTTCTAAACACTTTGCACACCTAAACACAAGAAGGATAACATGCATTTTCTGAATTCACATGGTTTCAGATTTAGCCTCTCATGGTTTCAATAACACATTGCACATCTAGATTTTCACATTTTCCTTTTTCACAATTTCCTCTTTTCACATGTTACACTTTACACATACACATTCACATGTCACTTACACATTTACACATGGTCACATACACTTTACACATTACACTTTACACATGTTTTAGTGCCGTGACACATAGTCCAAACCACCAAAGAAGGACACATTCACATCACATAACACATAGGCACCATCTAGGCAATGCAATGGTGACTCTTGGACTGCGCAGACCGGGAGAACAAGTCTCCACCCTAACCAGTGGTACTTGTCCACCTCCAGGATTTCCCCCTAATGCCCTTAGGGTCACTTAACACAATGAACTTTCTCAGGGGGACTTTTCCCTGATACAGCTCCACTGCCTTCTCGGAAGCAGTATCACATTGGCACAGTTTACACTTTTACACATTTAACGTTTTACACATGGTTTTACACTTGGCACTTCATTTCATTCACACTTTCTTACTCACATGAACACCTCTGTTTTCCTAACATGGTACTACAGAGTTTTCAAGTTTCAACATGTAGTAAACACACCAATCATGCTGGTTAAACAAAATAAAATCACATTACTATCATATGTACGAATTATTCACAATTCACATGAAAACACATAACTTTTTATTTACTGTTCCAAATAACCTGAAATTTTAACCACATGCTGTTTTCAGGTTCAAAATCATACCTCAATTTTTCAGATTTTTCTGAGCTAAATAGGATTTACAGAAAATCAAATACCTAATTAGCATATTATTCACAATTTAAGCTAACATGGGTCTAACACATTTGAAATTCATCCACTTACTGTTTTGCACAGAAAATACTAATGCATGATTTCAGAATACAACTTCATCCTAATTCATACATCTATAAATCAATTACCACAACCGCTTTTGCATGTTTTTAACTTTACCGAACCGAACTTTATTTACGATTCCACAAGCATGCATAATTCCAAAATTTCAGAATCTACATACATGCCCACAAATCTTCATGAATAGACTGAAAACAAGATATTCAACTAATCCTAATCATGGAACATTGATTCGCAAAATTTTTCCACAAGTTATGCTCACAAGTTTAAAGAAAGACATTATTGCCCCACATTCACCATCACACCACATTCATCCACAACCACAATGCACAATATACATAGCTTATAGAAATATATCCTCATCACGAAAATCATAACGAAATTAACGTATAGAAGGGACAGAACAGCTCACTGTTCTGTCTGAAGAACTAGACGGCGGTCTCTGGCCGCTGACTCAGAGTCAGCGGCAGGGTCGATGGACGCAAAGAGGAACTGGGCGTCCAGGGACCTTGCCGTTTACTCAGGTCTGTGCAGAAACACAGACCCGAGCTCTGAAAATTTGGGTGAAATGGAGGGTCTAGGACTCGAGGGAAATTCCATAAAAATTATAAAAACCTCCTAGACTCATACGGGGATACCATAGATAGGTCACTTGCCTTTCAAAAATTCTTCTAGGGGATTTAGGGCTTGGTGAAGACCTCCTTGGGCAGTCCCAAGAAGTTGCAGAAGCCTCCAAGATCGCCTTCCTCCGGGCTTCTGGTTGATCTCCACGCCGAGGGGATGATGGGGAGGCCTTCCCTTATGCTTCAGCTTCCTCCTTGTTGCAGAAGATCTCCAAAAACTCCAAGGGTCGGATTTGGGGTTCACAAATGGGGTTTTCTCACAGAAAGCTCTAGGGTTTTCTCTCCTTTTCTCCTCTTGCAAGGGTGAAAGTGAGAAGTGGGGAGAGGCCAATTCGGGTTCAGGATGTAGGAGAACCCCTCACCCACTCACCTACGATTAGACATGTTCAGAGCCGTTGGGGGACATCCCCCCAATGGTTGCCATGCCTTGCTTCAGAAGATAGCAGCTCTGCTGCGCATGCAGGCCAGAGAAGTCGACGTCCAGATCGCTGGACGCCGGAGCTAGGGTTGGCGTCCAGGTCTGGACGCTAACACCACCTCAACGGCCTGGGGATTGACGCCAATAGGGCCTTCGGCCAGAACCCTAATTTATGCAGAAAACCATGCATACGGACATATATACATGCAATGTACATATAGTATCGTATCCACACTACCATCATGCAATAAGTACATTATTTATACTTAATAAAACACATGCATACGTAACTATACTATTTCAATACTACGTAATTATGTACATACATACACAAGCACAATATACACGTAAACACGAAAATACGACGGAAATTCGAGGGTCTTACACCCTCTCCCCCTTAAAGAAACTTCGTCCTCGAAGTTAGAACGACACTACTCAAACAAAAGGGGATACTTCTTCTTCATCGCATCCTCAAGCTCCCACGTAGCCTCCTCACGTGAGAAGTTCCGCCATAGAACTTTCACCGACGCGATACTCTTGTTCCGGAGATGCTGAACCTTCCGGTCAAGAATGGCTACTGGCTGCTCGACATACGAAAGATCTGGCTGGATCTCCACTGGCTCATGACTAATCACATGAGACGGATCTCGGACATACTTCCTGAGCATAGATACGTGGAATACGGGTGAACGCTAGCCAAAGCTGGGGGTAAAGCTAGCTCGTACACGTTGCCCAAACGTCTGAGAATCTCATATGGGCCAATGAACCTAGGGCTTAGCTTGCTATGCCTGCCAAATCTGACAACTCCACGAGTAGGCGATATCTTCAAGAAGACATGATCGCCAACCTCGAACTCCAAATCCTTTCTCCTGTTGTCGGCATAACTCTTCTGCCTATCCTGTGCCGCAACAAGCCTTTTCCTGATAAGCTGAATCTTATCCGAAGTTTCCTGAACCAACTCCGGTCCGATCAACTGCCTATCACCAGTCTCCTCCCAACATAAAGGAGATCTGCAGGGCCTACCATACAACGCCTCGAATGGAGCCATTCCAATACTAGCATGAAAGCTGTTGTTGTATGCGAACTCCACAAGAGGTAAATGACGCTCCCAATCATCTTTCCAATCCAGAACACACGCTCTCAACATATCCTCGAGCGTCTGGATAGTCCTCTCGGACTGTCCATCGGTCTGGGGATGAAACGCCGAACTGAGCTTAAGCTCCGAACCTAACGCATCCTGAAGACCCTTCCACAATCTCGAAGTGAATCTCGGATCTCGATCCGAAATGATCGACTTCGGCACACCATGCAATCTAACGATACCGCTAACATACAATCTAGCTAAGCTCTCTACTGACTGCTTCTTCTTCATAGGTAAGAAATGAGCAGTCTTCGAGAATCTATCTACAACTACCCAAATCGAGTCATTGCCCCTTCTAGATCGAGGCAAACCCGATACGAAATCCATAGTGACAGCTTCCACTTCCATACGGGGATATCCATCCTCTGCATAAGGCCGGATGGTCGCTGCCGCTCGGCTTTCACCTGCTGACATACTAGACATCTAGACACATAATCTGCAACATCCTTCTTCATGCCGGACCACCAAAATGATCTCTTCAGGTCTTGATACATCTTAGTGTTACCCGGATGAATAGAGAATCGCGATCTATGAGCCTCCGCTAACACATGCTCACGAACATCTACTACATCGGGGACACAAACGCGGTGCTGAAATCTAATCACACCGTCCTCATCACGAGCAATGCCCGCCTTACCCACTAACTCTAACAATCTAGGATCGGCTTTCTGCTGCTCAATCACCTCATCCAAGACTGAGGATCTAAGGGATAGCTGAGCTACAAAAGCCTGACAACGATGGCTCTAACTCGGTCATAGAGCACGCTGCATCCTCCAACATCTTCCAATCCTGCTGGAGCGAAGACCTCTTCCTACTAAGAGCATCCGCTACGACGTTCGCCTTTCCAGGATGATACTGAAGGTCGAAGTCATAGTCCTTCAAGAACTCAATCCATCTTCTCTGCCTCAGGTTTAATTCCTTTTGGGAGAAAAGATACCTCAAGCTCTTGTGGTCGGTAAACACCTCAAATCTGACACCATAAAGATAGTGCCTCCAGATCTTTAGTGCATGAACCACAGCTGCTAGCTCTAAATCATGAGTCGGATAGTTCCTCTCATGCTCCTTCAACTGACGAGAAGCATAAGCTACTACCCTCTCTTGCTGCATGAGCACACAGCCTAAACCAATCCGAGATGCATCCGTATAAATGGCAAAGCCTTCTAGACCACTGGGCAATACCAATACCGGAGCAGAAGTAAGCTTAGCCTTCAATAGCTGAAAGCTGCGCTCACATGCCTCGGACCATACAAACTTCTCACCCTTTCTGGTCAGCTTTGTCATAGGGGCGGCGATGGATGAGAAACCCTCAATGAATCGCCGATAGTAACCAGCTAACCCAAGGAAACTACGAATCTCCGAAGGAGTCTTGGGAACATCCCAATCCATAACTGCCTGGATCTTTGCTGGATCAACAGCTACACCAGCGCCGGAGATAACATGCCGAGAAAGTGAACCTCGCGCAACCAGAACTCGCACTTGCTGTACTTTGCATACAGTTTGTGCTCACGGAGAACCTCTAACACTAACCTCAAATGCTGACGATGTGTGGCCTCATCCGGAGAATAGACCAACACGTCATCAATAAAACAACAACAAACTATCTAAATACGGACTGAACACCCGGTTCATGAGATCCATGAACGCTGCAGGGGCGTTGGTCAATCCGAAGGGAAGAACCAAAAACTCATAATGTCCATAACGGGTTCTAAATGCCGTCTTGGACACATCCTCACTCTTAATCTTCAACTGATGATAACCAGATCGCAAGTCAATCTTGGAAAAGACTGATGCCTCTCGCAACTGGTCAAACAGATCATCAATCCGAGGTAAGGGATACCTGTTCTTCACAGTCACCTGGTTTAGCTTCCTATAATCGATGCACAACCGAAGTGACCCGTCTTTCTTCTTGACGAATAATACAGGCGCGCCCCAAGGGGAAACACTGGGGCGAATAAATCCCTTATCGAGCAATTCCTGCAATTGCTTCCTCAACTCGGCTAATTCTGCAGGGGCCATCCGATATGGGGCCTTCGAGATAGGAGAGGTGCCTGGAAGCAACTCTATAGTGAACTCTATCTCCCTATCCGGTGGCAATCCAGACAAGTCATCGGGAAAGACATCTGGAAAGTCCTGCACCACATCGATCTCTGCAAGAGTCAGTGACGAACCAGCATCGGGTACTAGCATAACGCTGGCAAGAAATGCGTCACAACCCTTGTTCACCATACGCATCGCCTTCATGGCAGAGATGACTAACTTCCCGCTAAGTTCTTTGGCAATGGATGAGAGAACTCATCCTCACCAGGAATGCGGAAAACAATCTTCTTCCTACGACAATCCACTAACGCATAGTGCTCCTCTAGCCAATCCAGACCAAAGATACAATCATAGTCCTTCATCTTTAGCAAGAAGAAACACCCATCTAGGAATCTATCCTCAATGCACACAGGTAACGACGGAATGCACTTCCTAGTCGATACCGTGCCCGCAGGGGTGTGCACAGACAAAGGGACCTCTAACTCCTCAGACTCTATGCCTGACTCTAGGGCTAACTGCCTAGCGAACCGCTCGGAAATGAACGAGTGAGTAGCACCCGTATCAAACAAAACCCGAGCGTGCACACCGAAAAGTAAAACTGTACCTTCGGTGACATGCTCCGCCTGCTCGGCGTCCTCACGAGCTAAAGCAAACACTCGAGCTGGGGCTCGAGGCCTTCCTGGTCGTCCTGTAGCTGGCGCGGCTGCCGCTACTGCTGGTACTGGCGCTCCTCGCTGAGCTCCTGCTGAAGCCTCGGGCAATCCTTGATCTTGTGGTCGCTGCTCCCACACTTTAGGCATCTACCCGCTATTAACCAACACTCCGAACCTCCATGGGTCTTCCCACAATGGGGACACTCCTTCTTCGCACCGGGGGAACGTACAGAGGGTACCTGATAGTTGCTGACTGCCACTTGTTTCTGCGGTGTCTGGTACACCGTCTTCCTCTTGTCTTGCCGCTGGAAAGTCGCTGCCGGCCTCTTCTGCGAAGCCTTCTTCTCCTCTAGATACTGCTCCATTTCTCCCTCCTGTCTGCAGGCTGCGCTGAGGGCCTCGTCTAGCGTGCGGTGGTCGAACGCCACGAGCCTCGTCCTCAGGGATGGTTTGAGACCCATCACGAATTTCTTGGTCTTCCTGCGCTCATCTCTACTATGTGCGGTGCATATTTAGAGAGTTCAGAAAACCTTGCCTCGTATTCCAGGACGGTCATCGATCCTTGCGTCAGGGAAAGGAATTCTTGCTCCATCTTGTCCTGGACGTGCTCTGGGACGAACTTGGCTCGGAAGAGCCTCACGAACGCGTCCCACGCCACATCTACTGCTCCGTCCTCGAAGCGCGTACGCAGTAGGGAGGACCACCACACATCAGCTCTCTCCTGCAACACACCTTCATAAGCTCTAACTAACAATATAACAACCAACATTCAAGCAAACGAAAGCATACCTGTAGCATGTAGGTGGCTAAGGTCACCCTGTCCTCGTCAGGACACCTGATAGCTCGGAAGATTTTCTCGATCTCCCTCATCCAGCTTTCTGCTATTAGCGGATCACTCTCCCCCTTAAAAGAGGGTGGGGTCATCCTCTTGAACCGCTCCATGATGGGAAGGTCCACCACGGTCCTGAGCTGGGGCCTGAGCCTGCTACATTAAACAACAAGCATATACAATAAACACAATATCATACAATTCAAATAGCAGACTACTTAGTTGTTTATTATTTTACCTGGGCCTCCAACTGGGCCTGGAGTGCTGCCTGAGTGTGTGCCTGGGTCTGCATGGCTTGCACCAGACCTTGCATGAACACCCCATAATCCACTGGCGGTGGTGGGGGAAGCACAGGACCCTGTGGGGCCGGGGCTGCTGCTCCGCCCGCTCCTCACGCCTCTGCTCGTCGTCGCGAGCTGGCGCACCTCCACGTCGTCCACGGGAAGCCATGGCTGTAATAAAATTTCAGCCACCATTAGAGCTAGGTTACTAAGTTTTCTAACCATTTTCTTATCTATTTTTACTTCTTATTAGTGTTTTCTACACATGTGGACATACTTAGCATGCAATGGGATGATGACTTAGTTATATTCATGTGTAATCTCAACCGGTCGCTCTGATACCAATCTCTGTGACGGCCCTCATTATACCGGTACGGTCATACCGACCCACGTCGATATAGCGAGAGTCCTCACAGTGGGACATTTACCCAACGATACAAACAGCTGAGATACACGCGAATATACATAACAGAGTAGCGGAAGTAAAAGAGAACTATCTCCATTCATTCATCATCCACATTAAACATACATGCAGTTTACAATTTGCAGAAAGGAACTAAAATTACATGATTTAAATTGCTGAAATAGAAATACAAAATGTCCACATATTACATTCTTTTCAAGATAATCCTAATACAATGTTCAAGTACATACGACGAAGTACACAATCACAAAGGAAGCTCCAAGTAACTAGTCTCCGCGCTCGGAGTCCGTCTCCACCGTCTCCTCCAACGGTGTCGTGTCACCAACTACACCTGTACGCCGAAGCAAGGAGTGAGTCCAGGGACTCAGCAAGTAACACTATACATGATATACACGTACAAGTCCTAGTGGTTTCTACAGCACATACAATTAGCAACACATAGCATGCTAGTCCATTTAAGTTTTCAACCTATCATGAGGTTCTACAATTTTATACATAACGCATGCTTTCAGATTTCAAAAATATAACATTCACCTATCACATGGTCTCTAATCCATTCACTTATGAACTTTAACCTTATAAAGAACCAAACATGAGAGTTATCCACATGGACAATTTACATATATGAACGGGAAACATAGTTAGCATGGAATCCACATGTTCTTAAGTACCTACATAACTTTTTCACATGCTTTAGGTTGCTGATTTCACATGGTTCAAAGACTATAAACCTACACATGAAGCTACAATGTGGCTTAGAACATAACACATGAACAATCCATCATGCCACTTTGCACACATACTCATTAATTGTTCTAATCATGGATTCTAAACACTTTGCACACATAAACACAAGAAGGATAACATGCATTTTCTGAATTCACATGGTTTCAGATTTAGCCTCTCATGGTTTCAATAACACATTGCACATCTAGATTTTCACATTTTCCTTTTTCACAATTTCCTCTTTCACATGGTTACACTTTACACATACACATTCACATGTCACTTACACATTTACACATGGTCACATACACTTTACACATTACACTTTACACATGTTTTAGTGCCGTGACACATAGTCCAAACCACCAAAGAAGGACACATTCACATCACATAACACATAGGCACCATCTAGGCAATGCAATGGTGACTCTTGGACTGCGCAGACGGGAGAACAAGTCTCCACCCTAACCAGTGGTACTTGTCCACCTCCAGGATTCCCCCTAATGCCCTTAGGGTCACTTAACACAATGAACTTTCTCAGGGGGACTTTTCCCTGATACAGCTCCACTGCCTTCTCGGAAGCAGTATCACATTGGCACAGTTTACACTTTTACACATTTAACGTTTTACACATGGTTTTACACTTGGCACTCTTCATTTCATTCACACTTCTTACTCACATGAACACCTCTGTTTTCCTAACATGGTACTACAGAGTTTCAAGTTTCAACATGTAGTAAACACACCAATCATGCTGGTTTAAACAAAATAAAATCACATTACTATCATATGTACGAATTATTCACAATTCACATGAAAACACATAACTTTTTATTTACTGTTCCAAATAACCTGAAATTTAACCACATGCTGTTTTCAGGTTCAAAATCATACCCTCAATTTTTCAGATTTTTCTGAGCTAAATAGGATTTACAGAAAATCAAATACCTAATTAGCATATTATTCACAATTTAAGCTAACATGGGTCTAACACATTTGAAATTCACCACTTACTGTTTTGCACAGAAAATACTAATGCATGATTTCAGAATACAACTTCATCCTAATTCATACATCTATAAATCAATTACCACAACCGCTTTTGCATGTTTTTAACTTTACCGAACCGAACTTTATTTACATTCCACAAGCATGCATAATTTCCAAAATTTCAGAATACATACATGCCCCAAATCTTCATGAATAGACTGAAAACAAGATATTCAACTAATCCTAATCATGGAACATTGATTCGCAAAATTTTCCACAAGTTATGCTCACAAGTCTACAAGACATTATTGCCCCACATTCACCATCACACCACATTCATCCACAACCACAATGCACAAAATACATAGCTTATAGAATACCATATATCCTCATCACGAAAATCATAACGAAATTAACGTATAGAAGGGACAGAACAGCTCACTGTTCTGTCCTGAAGAACTAGACGGCGGTCTCTGGCCGCTGACTCAGAGTCAGCGGCAGGGTCGATGGACGCCAAGGAGGAACTGGGCGTCCAGGGACCTTGCCGTTTACTCAGGTCTGTGCAGAAACACAGACCCGAGCTCTGAAATTTGGGTGAAATGGAGGGTCTAGGACTCGAGGGAAATTCCATAAAAATTATAAAAACCTCCTAGACTCATACGGGGATACCATAGATAGGTCACTTGCCTTTCAAAATTCTTCTAGGGGATTTAGGGCTTGGTGAAGACCTCCTTGGGCAGTCCCAAGAAGTTGCAGAAGCACCTCCAAGATCGCCTTCCTCCGGGCTTCTGGTTGATCTCCACGCCGAGGGGATGATGGGGAGGCCTTCCCTTATGCTTCAGCTTCCTCCTTGTTGCAGAAGATCTCCAAATGAACCTCCAAGGGGTCGGATTTGGGGTTCACAAATGGGGTTTTCTCACAGAAAGCTCTAGGGTTTTCTCTCCTCTTTCTCCTCTTGCAAGGGTGAAAGTGAGAAGTGGGGAGAGGCCAATTCGGGTTCAGGATGTAGGAGAACCCCTCACCCACTCACCATACCGATTAGACATGTCAGAGCCGTTGGGGGACATCCCCCAATGGTTGCCATGCCTTGCTTCAGAAGATAGCAGCTCTGCTGCGCATGCAGGCCAGAGAAGTCGTCCAGATCGCTGGACGCCGGAGCTAGGGTTGGCGTCCAGGTCTGGACGCTAACACCACCTCAACGGCCTGGGGATTGACGCCAATAGGGCCTTCGGCCAGAACCCTAATTTATGCAGAAAACCATGCATACCGGACATATATACATGCAATGTACATATAGTATCGTATCCACACTACCATCATGCAATAAGTACATTATTTATACTTAATATAAACACATGCATACGTAACTATACTATTTCAATACCTACGTAATTATGTACATACATACACAAGCACAATATACACACGTAAACACGAAAATACGACGGAAATTCGAGGGTCTTACAAGGATCATATCACAATCCAAATATCGGTTGCATACAAGGACAGGGAATTCAGAGTAGAATCTATCAAAAGGCCTGGCCATATTGAATACGATATCATGTATTTACATGAACAGACTGTAAATTCAAATCTTTCATATCATACAAATGAAGGCACATTCACACCAATCTTGCGTATTCGTTGGGCTATGCCAAGCACAGAGTCATACTCCATGGTAATAAGTACGTTGGGGCCGCTCATCCCACGGACCAGACTGGGCCCCTTTTGCACAGGCATAGTCCAATGGACCGAGTCCTAAGTTGTGCCGAACAAACATATTCATATTATGGCCCAGAATTGCAATATAAGCTCAATGTAATAAGACATGATCATCATTAGAGTCAAGGTGTGACAATAGCTCAAGAGAACAAAGGGTAGTATAACGACGTATCTTATGTTCATAATTTCGTAATGTCTTGCATGCGGATAACTAATGACAGAATCGTAGCGGAACATGTGCTCTTACTATCCCAGAGTACTTCAGGTACAACCAGCTCGGTTCTATGTGGAACTCATAGAGAACAAGACTACGGAGGGTCTTAAGGGAAAGATCGTTAGTCTTCCAATCGGATTGACCGACAGAGAGATCCCAATTCCCCAAGAAGGGTGTGCCTAATCATGTAAAGGTGTAAGTGACGAGTCAAGAATCGTTTCTAACATGTATGCAATTGATAAATAATAATGAAAACATCAGAAAGCATATAACTATAGAAACATATGCAAATCATGATAGAACTTAACTAACAAGGCCCTACTAAACAGTATACATCCCACATTCATATCAAAGTGACAATAAGTGAGATCACAAGATAATTAATCAAATGAAACATAAGGTCATCACATTACACATAGAATCATATTCATTATCATACCGTTTTTTCAAGGGGTGATTGCTTTTAGGTTCATGCATACTATATAACCCCACACATGCTGGTAGACCAGGAAAACTAACAAGCAAACTGACTGGCCAAAAAGTACAGTCTCGGGTTGTCTATGAATTGCGTCCTACACAGTGGACATTTTTCCAAACACAGTGTACAGGTAAACAGGCGAACCGCATAGAAAACGGAATCGTGTCGGCCTTGTAGGCCGCCTTTCAAGCTGAATCGCGTCGGGACATCCCGACGTGTTATAGAAAATCATTAAATAAATTGATGGGCGGGAAAACGGCCTGAATTGCGTCGGGTCATCCTTACGTGATTCAGACTTGGCGCAGACTCCACGCGGCATGGAAATCATGCACGCATTGACCGGTCAGTGGGATAATCGTGTCTGACCTCACAGTCGCGATTCAGAGAATCACATCAGTCCAAGCCGACGAGAAACAAGGCGCGGGAATCACATCGCCTGAGCGGACGCGTTTCCAAACGCTGCCCGAAAACGCCGGAAAACATAGCGAACCACCTACAATGCTTATATCTCCCTATCTAATGACATTTAGTGCAGCACCCCGGAATTTTTAATTACATAAAAACTCAAATAAATGGAAATAAATAATTTCCATAATATCATAGTATTTAAAACATGCGTATCATTATCATATGTGCTAAAACACATCAGACAATTCCATAAAAAAATATAAATCAACCCCACCCATTATTCCTAAATGTTCCACAAAGAAATTTGTGCCAAGAAAAATCGTATTAGCCAAGTTTAAAGTGTTTTGCGACTTATTATCGTAATTCATGAATAAGTCAAAAAATCATTATCACACGTACTTGGATGAGTCAAAAAATAAATAAAAATCATATATGGACTTCAAATAATATCCTCTAATGACCCATCAAGAAATTTGGGTCAATAAAAATCATTGGGCTAGCTTAAGAGTTAAGGTGACTGATTATCTAAATAAGGAAACAGGTCGGAAACGTTAACACGGAAATATGACGCAATCATAAATTAAATAAAAATATTGGAGAGACTTCCACATTATATATTAATGACCCAATGTCATAATTGGGCCATGGACCACATATGACCCAAAAATCAATAAGCAAGAAAATGCATGGAAATTCGTAGCTTAAATAAGCTGAAATTCGAAAGAGGTAATTAGAGTTGAATTGGGAAGAGATCTTGCTTCTTGGCAACCCAATTCGTGCTTAACTATGGTGGAGGTTTCATAAAGCTCACACACTCTAATGGGGGAGAAATCCTCAAATTAGGAAACTAATAAGCCAAACTGCAACCATAGTTTCCTTGTCATAATAGGACTCCTAAACACCTTGGTTGCTTAAATACTCTCCACCAAACCTTTGGGGATGAGTTTACATATTGTTGGGGTCGTGTGGAGGAGTTCTTGGTGGCTAGGGAGCAGGAGATCACCCACACCAAGTCGTTCTTCTTCCCCGTTGCGTCTGTGCGACCTGCATAGATGTCATCTTGGAGTTGACCAAAGTAGGTCAAAACCTAACCAAACCTTGCAGGCTATACCCCTGGAAATAGGGTCGAGTCTAGTTCTAAACCCCACTAGTTTTCACTATTTTTCACTAAGTAGATCGGGTACAGTAAGCATTCTCCTGCAAGTGGTCCTGAACACGGGTTTTCTGGACAATGGACTTCTTAAACCTAGAAGGTGGCTTTCTCGGGCCAAACCTTAACATATCCTATACCAATGTGTAGAGCATCAAGTTAACTTTCGTTTCCCACTAGTTTCAATCGAATTCCAATGAGTACATGTTGAGTTATAGGCATTTTTCCAAAGTCGCACAGGTCTAAGACTTTTACGTTCGTGCTGATTTATCGTGCATCTATAGGTCATTTAAAATTGTTTAGAAATCATAGTTTGCATCTATCTCCACATTCCCTACAACTTCATGATGATACGTTTCTCCTAAAAGCCCTAATTACTCTGCATCATACCTTGCAAAGTAAATCTTGCATTTAACTGTTCACAGTTTTCTATATCTCATGATTGACTTGATTAAGCCTGTCGAAACCATCATTTTTTTCAACTCCGATTTAGTGAGAGCACCCTTGCATGTCTAGATTGGTTTAAAACTAGTTTCATGATTTTTCATGCACTGTACAATTTGTTCTCTATTTTTGAAGCACCCTGTGTCAATATAAGGCAGTTCTAGACCGCAATCCAAGAACATGTCTTTTCTCTGTCAGATTCAGGCGCAGACCCTGTGAATGCGACAGCCCGATAGGCTGCATTCTGGGGTCTTGTCATGACAGCAAACCCATTCCGTTGTGAATGCGACGAGCGCCGCCGTCGCTATCCCTCTGCCTATTCTAACTGACCCATTGCGTTCTGTACATTCCCTTGTCGCGTTCTGTCTGATCCCGTCGCGAGCCTTACTAGGGTGCATCGCGATCTCAGAATTTTGCATGAAACCCCATTTTTTTTTTTGCAAATATTACCGCTATACCCAAGTCTGTATCGAGTGTGTGATTTGCATGTCTTGGGTCTGATCATTACATGATATCTATTTAATGGCTTAAAAGTGTTTCCCATTTAAAAAGCTCTAATTACTCGAACATTATTCTAATTGCTTTCTTAATGACCTGACCATTCATGTAACTTTTGATTCACTCTTTGTACGGTTCTAGCTTATTATAATGATAACCTGCTATCTTAAAATCTTGCAATCCATGTTTAGTTAAAGTGCATAGTTTCATGTCATGTTATCATGTTAATTGCTTTCCGCGAGTTTGAGACCGATGGATTGTGATTGAGACACGTGTACATCACTACCACTTGCACATCTAGTAGCCCTTTTTTTGGAATTTGGAAGCTCTCTACTGGTCATTCCGATCGGTAGACTAGTGACCTTTTCTCCAAGGCCTCCGTAAATCTCCTCTGACCATAGATTCCCACATGGCCGATGAGTTGGTTGTACCATTGAAGTTCCCTAGAGATAGCGTGCACTTCCTCTCTCGTCTTGTTCTCGTGAGTGTGATTTACAATCTAGACTAAAGCCATTAATGAAAAGATTGAACTAAAGTATAAATCGTACCGTTATGCTGCCGAATTTATCTCTTGACCATTGTTATCATGAAATCATGTTCAAATTGCTTATTACTTGTTCCCGTCATCCTCATGAACATGACATTACACATGTTTACTTATTGAAACTCTCATTGGCCATTGTTAATGACTGTGGGTATCTACATTTAAAAATTGAAATGAGATGTTGATCGGGCACGGCGAGTGTCCAAGGCTCCAGTCTAGCCCCAATGATGGAGAGTCATAAACTACTGTTAACTATGGGTATAATGATTACTGGTGTTGCATCTGCGCTGGGAGTCTTGCTTGCTTGTTGAATGATAGATACAATAACCACATACACGTGTCCTGGTGCACATTCTTGATGGATCTTTTCTTGGTGTACATTAATGTCTACGTGCCTGATTAGTGTTACATTATCTGCTCGTGCGTGCTTGCTTGCTTGCGTGATATGGACATCCTGCATTTATTACAATTTACATGATATCTTGCATGCTTGTTACATGCCTCACTCTTGACAACATATTGGCTCGTTATATTCTTGCTCTATCACGATCACTCTCTCTCTCTAGCTTGTTTTTCATGTATCATGTTTTAATGAGTTTTATTCGTACATGCATATCATGATAACCATCGTGCTTACCTAGTTCTAATTGCTTATCACTTATATCATTGCCCGCACATTGAGATATAAATCCTACTGGGCTAGTTTGCTCATCCCCTACTTTTACCCAATCTAGGTGACTATGAAGTTAGAGAGGAAGAGCAAGTTGAGGATGGGAATGCTTCCGAGTGAAGAGCGTTCCAACGATGAGTCTAGTTATAATAGTTTGCTTTGAGTGTTAGACTCATGTAGTAGGAAGTGAGGAATAAATGTAATTTCCCTTTTTATTGAGTCTTAGTCCTGTAATAGTTTCCATTTGAAATACAATGAGTTGAGATTTGAATAAAAGGTTAGTTGAGTTCAATATTTCGGCCCTATGATGATGTATGTTGTTATACATTAGTGCGTGCTAGCTAGAGGCTTATTTGCTGATTGTTCATGTCTCGGGATATCGACTCGAATTATATTTTCGAATAATTTATATCCACTGCATAACTCTCGGGACGTGATAGTTTAGTGGTATCAGAGCCAAGGAAATCCAAATAGGATATTTGTCTCAGGATTAGGAGATACCTATGGAACCTAGGTCATGGAACTTAAATATAGTACCTGGTGAGAATGGGTAGAGACTGGGTATATGCTTAAAAGAATTAAACACTCCTACCATGGACTCTTATAATATATCTAGAGACATTAATTGGTCTCCATCCTTTTCTCAGGAACCCTCATAACTCTCTCACTCAACCGCAATGGCTCGCAACCAGTGGCAAGCTATGCAAGACATGGTGGCTGGTCTAACCCAGGCATTACAAAATGTAGTTCAGGCTGGAAATCAGGTTGCAACTGCAAGGAATGGAGCCAATGATCTGCACCGGAATTTTAGGAGTTTAAACCCTCCTTGTTTCTCTGGATCCCCTGACCAGACGAGGCAGAGAATTGGCAAGAGGAGAGAACAAATTTTCCATGTGATGCAATGCATTAACAGGGAGAAGGTGGTACTGGCCACTTTCCAATACTAAGGATGCCCGAGCATGGTGGAAGGCCACATCGGCCCATCTGCCAAATGTAGCTGAGCTAGAGTGAGCAGAATTTATGGACTCCTAGACTGATCTTATGATGTTTTTCTTGTTAGTGCATTTCTAAGTGGGGGAGATCATTAAGGAGAAATAGAAAGGAATAATCTAATAATTATACCTAGTTCATCTTGAGGATTAAGATGGAGTTATAACAACCGTGAAAGGAAAACAGAAGTGGAAGGAACCAAATGAATAGTACGGGGGGCCATAGGTGTAGATGTTGGACTAGCATCCACGATGTTGAAACAAGTTAGAGGAATTAAATCCGAAACGACCTCAAGGATCATAACTTTCGAAAGCTAATTAATGATCAATGAATTTGGGGACCAAATTCTCTTAAGTGGGGGAGGGTGTAGCACCCCGAAAATTTTAATTACATAAAAACTCAAATAAATGGAAATAAATAATTTCCATAATATCGGAGTATTTAAAACATACGTATCATTATCGTATGTGCTAAAACAAATCGTAAAATTCCATAAAAATTATAAATCAACCCCACCCATTATTCCTAAATGTTCCACAAAGACATTTGTGCCAAGAAAAATCGGATTAGCCAAGTTTAAAGTGTTTTGTGACTTATTATTGTAATTCATGAATAAGTCGAAAAAAACTATTATCACACGCACTTGGATGATTCAGAAAATAAATAAAAATCAATATGGACTTCAAATAATATCCTTAATGACCCATCAAGAATTTGGGTCAATAAAAATCATTTGGCCTAGGTTAAGAGTTAAGGTGACGATTATCTAAATAAGGAAACAAGTCAGAAAACCATTAACACGGAAATACGATGCAATCATAAATTAAATAAAAATATTGGAGAGACTTCCAACATAGTATTAATGACCCAATATCATAATTGGGCCAATGAACCACATAGACCCAAAAATCAAATAAAGTAAGAAAATACATGGAAATTCGTAGCTTAAATAAGCTGAATTAGAAAGAGGTAATTATAGTTGAATTGGAAGAGATCTTGCATTCTTGGCAACACAATTCATGCTTAACTATGGTGGAGGTTTCCTAAAGCCTCACACACTCTAATGGAGGAAGAAATCCTCAAATTAGGAAACTAATAAGCCAAAACCGCAACCATAGTTCCTTGTCATAATAGGACTCCTAAACACCTTCGTTGCTTAAATACTCTCCACCAAACCCTTGGGGTGAGTTTACATCTTGTTGGGTCGTGTGGAGGAGTTCTTGTGGTTGGGGAGCAGGAGATCACCCACACCAAGCCGTTCTTCTTCCCCGTTGCGTCTGCTGCGACCTACACAGAAAGTCATCTTGGAGTCGACCAAAGGTAGGTCAAACCCTAACCAAACCTTGCAAGGCTTATACCCCTGGAAACAGGGTCGCGTCTAGTTCCTAACCCCACTGGTTTCACTATTTTTCACTCAGTAGATCGGGGACAGTAAGCATTTTCCTGCAAGTGTCTGAACACAGGTTTTCTGGAAAATGGGACTTCTTCAACCTAGAAGGTAGGTTTCCTCGGGCCAAACCTTAACATATCCTATACCAATGTGTCGAGCATCAAGTTAACTTTCGTTTCCCACTGGTTTCATCGAATTCCAATGAGTACATGTTGAGTTATAGGCGTTTTACCAAAGTCGTGCATGTCTGAGACTTTTTACGTTCGTGCTGATTTATCGCACATCTCTAGGTCGTTTAAAATTGTTTAAAATTCATGGTTTGCATCTATTCCACATTCCCTACAACTTTAATGATGAGACTTTTGTCCTAAAAGCCCTAATTACTCCGGCATCATACCTTGCAAAGTAAATCTTGCATTTAACTATTCACAGTCTTCTATACCTCATGATTGACTTGATTAAAGCCTATCGAAACCATCATTGTTTTCTAATTCCGATTACTGGAAGCACCCTTGCATGTCTAGATTGGTTTAAAACTAGTTTCATGATTTTTCATGCACTGTACAATTTATTCTCTATTTTTGAAGCAACACTATGTCAATATAAGGTAGTTCCAGACCGCAATCCAAGAACATGTCTTTTCTCTGTCGATTCAGGCGCAGACCCTGTGAATGCGATGGCCTGATAGGCCGCATTCTGGGGTCTTGTCGCAACAGCAAACCCATCGCGTTGTGAACGCGACGAGCGCCGCCGTCGCTATCCCTCTGCCTATTCTGACTGACCTGTCGCGTTCTGTACATTCCCTTGTCGCGTTCTGTCCTGATCCCGTCGCGACCCTTACTGAGGTGCGTCGCCATCTCAGAATTTGCATGAAACCCCACTTATTTTTTTTTACAAATCTTACCGCTATACCCGAGGTCTGTATCAAGTGTGTGATTTGCATGTCTTGGGTCTGATCATTACATGATATCTGTTAATGGCTTAAAAATGTTTAACCCATTTAAAAAGCTCTAATTACTCGAACATTATTCTAATTACTTTCTTATGACCTGACCATTCATGTAACTTTTGATTCACTCTTTGTACTGTTCTAGCTTATTAAAATGATAACCTGCTATCTTAAAATCTTGCAATCCATGTTTAGTTAAGTGCATAGTTTCATGTCATGTTATCATGTTAATTGCTTTCCACGAGTTTGAGACCGATGGATTGTGATTGTGACATGCGTACATCACTACGCACTTGTACATCTAGGCAGCCCTTTTCTTGGGAATTTGGAAGCTTTCTACCGGTCATTTGAATCGGTAGACTAGCGACCTTTTCTCCAAGGCCTCCGTAAATCTCCTTTTACCATGGATTCCCACATGGCCGACGAGTTGGTTGTACCATTGAAGTTCCTGGAGATAGTGTGTACTCCCTCTCTCGTCTTGTTCTCGTGAGTGTGATTTATTACAATTTACATGATATCTTGCATGCTTGTTACATGCCTCACTCTTGACAACATATTGCTCGTTATATCTTGTTCTATCACGATCACTCTCTCTCTCTAGCTTGTTTCATGTATCATGTTTAATGAGTTTTATTCGTACAAGCATATCATGACAACCATCGTGCTTACCTAGTTCTAAATTGCTTATCACTTATATCATTGCCCGCACATTGAGATATAAATCCTACTGGGCTAGTTTGCTCATCCCCTACTTTTACCCAATTTAGGTGACTATAAAGTTCAGAGGAGGAAAGTCGAGGATGGGAATGCGTCCGAGTGAAGAGCGTTCCAACTATGAGTCTAGTTATAGTAGTTTGCTTTGAGTGTTAGACTCATGTAGTAGGAAGTGAGGAATAAATGTAATTTCCTTTTTATTGAGTCTTAGTCCTGTAATAGTTTCCATTTGGAATACAATGAGTTGAGATTTGAATAAAAGGTTAGTTGAGTTCAATATTTGGGCCCTATGATGATGTATGTTGTTATACATTTAGTGCGTACTAGCTAGAGGCTTATTTTCCGACTGTTCACGTCTTGGGATATCGACTCGAATTATATTCTGAATAATTTATTTCCGCTGCATAACTCTCGGGACATAACATTAAGACAAAATGTTTAACATGAAAGATGACCAGGACAACTAGTAGAAGAACTTTGATGTTGGGGGTGGACCTAATTCGGTCTCAAATCTCGTGAAAAACATGGAGAACATAGAAGCCAGGTGCAACCTGAAAACGCAGTATCATGCAGCAACTCTCTAACATACTTATAACTCTCTAACTGATGACATTTACACAAAATACTTAACACAAAACATGACGAGGACTAATAGTATCATAACTTTCATGATGGGGGTTTAGTCTAATTCAGTCTCGAATCACGTGCATAATAAGAAGAATGTAAAAAGCCCTAACTGTGCGCGACTTAGGGAAAACGACTAATACTCAATGTATACTCCATGAAAATTAGGCAAATCAAGTGCAAATGAACCTAGACTCGAAGCTCTACAAGATGGTATGGTTTTCTTTAATCTTGGTCCGAGAACACCTACCTTTATGAAGATCTAAGACCAGTCGACGTTCTGGATGCAGCAAAGGATGAAGGGGGTGAAGCTCCGTTCCCAACCTTTCCTCTGCTCCTCTGGTGCCCTAGCCTGCCTCAATTGACCCCAGCATGATGGTAAATCCTTCCCTAAAATCTCTTCACGAGTTTATATACATCTAGGGTTCAATTACATGTTCTAATAAGACTAGGAAAGGGGCTGCGAATTCTGCTTGGCCCTTCCATGTTTTGGGATTATCTCACCCATTAGAGGAGCAAAGGGTTTAGGAAACCATCTCTTAGGGTGGGTCCGGTTTTGGCTTACCTTGTATGGCTAATTACCTTAATTTTAACCCTAAATTGCCCTACCTAATTATTGCATAATTACATACACGAATTTCTGGGTATTTTCTTGTTCCAATTTTATCCTTGGGCCAAATGTGCTCCATGGCCCAATCTTGGTAATGGGTCATTAATATATGGTGTTGGAAGTCTCTCCAACATGTTCATTTAATTATGGTCGGGTTATTTTTCCGCGTTAACAATTTTTCGACTTAGTTTCTAAATTCAGGTAATTTGTCACGTGTGACGTATATTATGCCAATCGGATTTCGCATTGCATGAATTTCTTTGTAGAACACTTAAGGATATATTTTGAGTTTATTTAAAATTTTTACGAATTTTCTGATGTGTTTTATCCGTACGATAATGGTAATAGTTTATCACTCTAATAATGCGAAAATTATTATTTTGATTTATTTCTAATTTAATTCTCTAAATTTCCGGGGGTTACATCCTCCCCCACTTAAGAAATTGGTCCCAAATTTACACAAAATGGTATAGTTCGTACCTGAGAATAGTTCTGGGTGTTTTTTCTTCATTCTTTCCTCCGTTTCCCAGGTAGCGTTGGTAACTCTGTCTCGACTCCATTGGACCTTCACCATAGGTATGGTACGATTCCTGAGTCGTTGAATCTTCCGATCCAATAGCTTGATAGGCTTCTCTTCGTAGGTCAGATCCTCCTGAATCTCCAAGTCCTCGTGGTTGATTACATGGTCGGCATTGAATAAATGCTTCCTCAGCATGGATATGTTGAATACATTGTGCCATTCGCCAGCTGTGGAGGTAGTGCAAGTCTATACGCCACCTGACCAATCCTTTCTAGAATTTCAAATGGTCCGATAAATCTGGGACTCAACTTCCCTTGATCCCAAATCTTTGAATTCCCCTTGAAGGTGAGACCTTCAGGAAAACATGTTTGCCAACCGAAATTCCAGTTCTCTCCTTCTCTTGTCTGCATAACTCTTCTGCCTGGATTGTGCTATCTTCAGATGTTCTCTGACAATCTGAACCTTCCTGACAGTCACCTCAATTAAGTCGAGTCCAACCCATTGGTTTTCCCCAACCTCTCCCAACAAAGGGTGATCTGCAACTCTTGCCATATAAGGCTTCAAACGGTGCCATCTTGATACTTGCCTGATAGCTATTGTTGTATGCAAACTCCATCAGGTACAACTGATCATCCCATCAACCTCTAAAATCTAGCACCAAAGCACAAAGCATATCCTCCACAATTTGATTGGTCCTTTCGGTTTGTCCATCAGTCTGAGGATGAAAGGCAATACTAAAGGTTAGTTTAGTACCCATTGCTTCCTGTAAACCCTTCCAGAAGTGTGAAGTAAATCTAGGGTCCCGATCCGATATTATGTTATATGGAACCCCATGCAATCTAACTATTTCCTAACATATAGTGCAACCAATACATCCACTGACCAGGTACTCTTAATCGGCAGAAATGAGCCGACTTAGTCAATGATCAACTATTACCCAATTACATCCATACCACCTCTAGTCTTGGGCAATCCCCATGATAAAGTCTATACCGATGCTATCCCACTTCCATTCCGGGATTTCTAGTGGTAGCAATCCACCAGCTGTATGGAAATGCTCAGCCTTGACTTCCATGCATGTTAAACAGTACGAAAAATGATCGGCCACATCCCTCTTCATGTTTGGCCACCAATATGACCTTTTTAAGTCTTGATACATCTTTGTTGATCCAGGGTGGATCGTGTACTTGGACTGATGCCCTTCATTTAATAACCTCTTCTTGAGTTCTCCATGATCAGGGACACATGTTCTACCTCGGAATAGTAATCTTCCATCAGCTGATGGAGAAAAGTCAGGTCTTTGTTCTAGCTTCTCCCTGATCTCAACTAAGAATAGATCCTCTCCCTATTTCTCCTTGATTTCGGTCAGTAGATCGGATTGTATCTGGAGATTGGAAATCATTACTTGCTTTTCTTCTTTCCCATGCCTAAGTTCAAGCTTGCAAATTGCTCCAGTAACATCCATTCGCCAGCATCATACTAGCTAGCATAGCTCCTGGTTGTCTACTTGAGAGCGTCTGCCACTACATTGGCTTTCCCGGGTGATATTGAATGGAAAAGTCAAAGTCCTTGAGATATTCTAACCACCTTCTTTGTCTCATGTTAAGTTCCTTCTGTGAGAATAAGTATTTTAAACTCTTGTGGTCAGAAAAAACTTTAATTGCTCACCATAGATGTAATGCCTCCAAATCTTTAAGGTGAATACTACAGCTGCTAACTCCAAGTCATGAATCGGGTAGTTCACTTCGTGGATCTTCAACTATCTTGAGGCATATGCTATTACTTTCCCTTGTTGCATTATGACACATCCCAGACCTGTTCCAGAAGCACCAGAATAAATTTCAAATCCTCCCTCTTCAGTGGGTAAGGCGAGGACAAGAGCAGTAGTCAGACACATCTTCAAGTTGTTAAAGCTTTCTTGTATTCATCGGTCCACACAAACGGATTTTCCTTCTGGGTCAGCTTGGTTAATGGTACTGCAATCTTTGAGAAATCCTTTATAAACCTTCGATAATATCCTGCTAATCCCAGAAAGCTCCTGATCTCTGTGACGCTTGTCGATCTTTCCATTTCAATACAGCCTCAACCTTTGTGATCGACAGCGATACCATCCTTGGTTACAACATGCCCTAAAAAGGATACTTCCTCAAGCCAGTATTCACATTACTTAGCTTGGCATATAATTTATTCACCTTAAAATCTGCAATGCAATCCTCAAATGCTCATCATGTTCTTCCTTTGTTTTGGAATAGATCAATATATCATCGATGAATACCACCACAATTTTATCGAGATATGGGCGATAAATACTATTCATCTGCAAGAAAACTGCCCAAAGGGCTCAATGAAGTCGGAGAATGTCCTCAATCCTTCTGCTGGCTTCTTCCTCTGCTGCTGCTGTCACTGCTGTTGCTGGAACAACTTGATCAATGGCTGCTTCTTCTGGCTCAATCACTGCCGCTGCTTCTGCTACTGGTTCTAGGTCCTCTTGGGCTTCACCAATGATGGCTTCACCCTCAACCACACCAGTCTTTGACCATACACTATTCACAACTGAAATCCCACTTTTTCTCAAATTTCTGGACTGATGGCTTGGCCCATTTTCTCATAAACATCACCAACTAGCTAATGCCAAAATGCTGGAAAATTCTTATCAAGAGATGGGCATAAGGTAGTGAGATATTCAACTTAATCTTGGTGTCCCACACCTAAGAACTGGCAAACTTCATCCTCTCAATTATTAATTCTGCAGTGTTAATTTCCTGGTTCTGGATGGCCCAGAACATCAGGTCAGAATTGCCCTGGCGCAGGTAGAGAAAGATGCACTCCTAGGAACAATAATCTGACAAATAATGAAGTGCAATAACTGATTAAACGCACTAAGCTGGTTGATATCCAGCTTCCCATCCTTCAGCCTAAAATCTGGACCAATAATCCTAGCCCCTTGACTGAGTGCCACAGAGTGGACTCTACTGTGACCAGTGGTGGAGACTTCAAATAGAGAGCCAACAAGTCCCTGGTGATCCTGATCTGGGTACCCTTGACCATGGATGTCAAGGTCCACCCGCCTCAGTCTTCAAACAACATAAAAGGCTTTCACAAGATACGGATAACTTACTTCAGACAGGTTGCAATCTTCGTCCATTTTAACTTCTGCAAAGCTTCAACTAAACTGCCCATGCCATTCTTCTCCAGGTCTGCCAAATCTACTGCCTTGTGACCACAAAGTTAGCCTTGACTGACACGAACCTAGCTTGCTGATCTGCAGTGAGGAATGCAGCTCCGTAGCCCCCAACGGCGCCGAAATGGTTGTAAAGGCCATGGAAACTAGCAGGGAAAGGTTCTGAAGGACTGGAAGGGTGATTAAGAAGAACCCCTCAAGAAGTTTCTGGCGGGAGAGGTTGAAGGCTTCAAATCTGAGGAAAGTCGATGCCAGGGTCGATAGGGTATTGCCTTAGGCAAGAGGACGAAAGAGATAAAGAGGGAGAGGAATCGTTCCCACACAGATTTTGGGATTTGTGAAATAAAGAATAAAAGCTTTTTCGAAAAGGGACGTACCTTTATGGCAGAAAACGACAAAGCTTCAATTTGAAAGAAATAAAGAGTTACAAATAACGAACCGACAGGAGTATTTACGCCAGATAGAATAAATGAGAGATAATTGAGATGTTTTGCTCACTTTCAAAGAGAATAATTAATTTAAGCTCTGAAAATTAATATCTCAAGTTTAGCAAATAAATCTTTCACAATTTGCACATGCCCAATTCCCTTCTGAGAGAAGTAACCTCTCTTCGGGTAAGGCTTTTGTGAAGATGTCTGCTAACTGATTATTTGTATCAATGAAAGAAATTCTATATTACCATTAGCTACATGATCACGAATAAAATGATATCTAACCTCAATGTGTTTGGTCCTTGGTATTGTACTGGATTCTTGGTTAAGTTTATAGCACTTGTGTTGTCACATAGCAGTGGGATTGACTTGATGTTTAGCCCATAGTCCTCAAGTTGTTGCTTTATCTATAGGAGTTGTGTACACAACTTCCAGTAGCAACATACTCAGCTTCAGCTGTCGATAGTGCTACTGAATTCTACTTCTTGGAGGACCTGGATATCAGACATCCTGCAAGGAATTGACAACAACCACTGGTACCTTTTCTATCTATTTTGCATCCAGCATAGTCAGCATCAGAGTATCCTACTAAATTGACTTCACATGATTTTGGATACCATATACCTAGATCATGAGTTCTGGATAAGTATCTAAAGATTCTTTTAACTAAAATTAGATGAGATTCTTTAGGATCTGCTTGGTATCTAGCACACATACGTACACTAAATAAAATATCAGGTCTGCTAGTTGTTAAGTAAAGTAAAGAACCTATCATACCTCTGTAGATCTTTTGATCTACTTTCTTACCATCCTTGTCACTATCCATCTTGTTGATGTACTCATGGTGTGGACAGTGGCTTGGCATTTTCGAATCCAAACTTCTTTAAGAGCTCCTTGGTGTATTTGGCTTGACAGATGTGGGTGCCATCTTTTCCTTGCTTAATTTGTAGTCCAAGGAAATAGTTGAGCTCCCCCTCATGCTCATTTCGAATTCTCCCTGCATTAACTTTTCAAAATACTTGCAAAGAGATTCATCAGTAGATCCAAAAATTATATTGTAACGACCCTCATATACTGGTACGGTTATACCAACCACGTCGGTATAGCGAGCGTCATCACAGTGGGACATTTACCCACAATAATTCAGCTGAGATACACGTGAATATAGAACAGAGTAGTGGAAGTAAAAGAACTACTGTCTCTCATTTCATTCATCATCCACATTTAACATATATGATTTGATAACATTTAAAGAACTAAAAGTCCACATAATTAAATTGCTGAAAATCAATTACATAATTGTCCACACTTAAACTTGTTTTCCATAATAATGTTGGCCCTTTTGGTACGGCAGCAAGCTAACCTAAAGGGGGGTGAATAGGTTTTTCTGAAATCTGAAATAGAAACTTAAACACAGAAATCAACACTTGAAGGTTTGGTTAGTTTAGTGTGATAAAGAGTAGTAGTGCGGAAGCAAATAAACAATCACAGAAAGGACATAAGGAATTTATCCTGGTTCGGCCCTTCCCACATGGAAGTCCTACGTCTAGTCCCCAAGCAACCTCTTGGGATTTCACTAACCAAGGTACAGTCCCCTTTAAGGACACTACAACACCCAACCCCCAGTCTTCTTCTCTTTCCTGGGCAAGAAGGCAACCCACTTCTCTTACAGGTAAAGAAGCCAACCTCCTGGTACAAACCCCAGTGTGGTTCTGCTAGACACAAACCCCTAGTTAGGTTCTACACTGTATACAGTCCTACAGCTGGACAGAAGTCTTTCTTAGAAAAGAAAGAACAAAGCTGAGAGTTGGAACAAATAAAAACCAACTAAAAGAACTCTTAGCAAAAGACTCTCTCCCCCAGATTACAAGATGCACACAGAGAGAGAGAGAAGAGAGGAGAAGGAGCTTGAATGCTTCAGTGCTTCAAATGCTTGAACACTTCTTCTTAGGCTCAGGCTCTTCTCTCTTTTTCTTTGAGTGTATTTGGAGTTCAGGTTCCTCACTGGTTGTACACTCATTCAAAAGATCTTCAGGAAAGCTCTGTTCTTCTTCAGCCTTGCTTCATCTTTTATATGAGCAATTTGAATAAATCCGTTGGAGTTCTAGCCGTTGCTCATCTTCTCTTTCTTCTGATAATTTGTGGTCTACACTGCAAGCATAGAAAAAAGTGTTTAGATAAAAGATGTTTTCTGTCAAAAAGGTTCATACCTTTATGTTTTCTGATGCCACCCAGAAGTGGTAAGTAATCTCTCTTTTGTTGGCAGGAGAGAAGAGATCTAGAAAGATAAGCAAAAAGATCTCCTGTCAGAAAGATAGAGGATTACGTAAATCAAGAATATGACTTTTTCACTAGATGCCAAAAGGCACTTTGAAATATAAAGGAAATCTATGTTTTACAAAGAAATCCATGTTTTACAAAGAATCGATGTTTCACTTATCAAATCCTTATGAGAGTTACAAATGAATCCATGTGAAGGTCTGTGTGAGTACAAAGGAATCCTTATGAGAAGTCTGTGTGAGTTACAAAGGAATCCTTATGAGTTACAAAGGATTTGTGTGAGTTACAAAGGAATCCTTATGAGTTACAAAGGAGTCTGTGTGAGTACAAAGGAATCCTTATGAGTACAAGGAGTCTGTGTGAGTACAAAGGAATCCTTATGAGTTACAAAGGAGTCTGTGTGAGTACAAAGGAATCCTTATGAGTTACAAAGGATCTGTGTGAGAAGCAAATCCATGTGAGAGCGAATCCTTATGAGAGTAACTTATCGAATCCTTATGAGAGCGAATCCTTATGAGAGCGAATCCTTATGAGAGAGAATCCTATGAGAGCGAATCGTTATGAGAGCGAATCCTTATGAGAGCGAATCATTGTGACAGCGAATCGTTATGAGAGCGAATCCTTATGGCAGTGAATCCTTATGAGAGCAAATCCTTATGAGAGTGAATCCTTATGAGAGCAAATCCTTATGGTAGTGAATCCTTATGAGAGCAAATCCTTGGGCACTTTGACTAATTTATCGTTTTAGTGCAAATCACATGGCAATAATGTCATAAATTTATATTTATTAGAAAATCATGATATTTAATTTTTTTTTTAAAAATCATGGTATTAAATATTTTAATATTCAATTAATCACATAAATTTATATTTATTAAGAAAAACATGATATTAAATATTTTTAATAATAATTAATTAATTAAATATTTGTTATCACCAAAATAAAAGGGTAAAATATAGGAGTGGTTCAACAATCTCCCCCTTTTTGGTGATGACAAAATTTATGAGAATTTTCTGACAAAAATACGTAAAGCATAGAAATACAGAAAATTCACAGATAATGCATACCATGCATACTCTCCCCCTTTTGTCACAAACCAAAAGGAAGGTTCTTACCATTGCATTCTCTCCCTTTTGTGAAAGAAATTCTTACCATTGAGGGGTTCAATAATGATTGACATAATGAATAACTCCCCTAGTCTGTGCTCCCCCTGAATGAGAGACTCCACCTGAATGAAACTTGCAAATAATTGTTAGTAATAAAGACTAATTCATTTTTGTGACTACTCTTTCTTTAGATGTGATTTGAATGAAGAATCTGCAGTCACTCTGCCTTGAGCATTCTTGTTTTTTATGCTCCAAGGCTAACCTGCAAATACATTACTCAGAGGTAGGTACCCAAATCTTTTTGGGTCCTTGATGGTTAGATGCATGAAAATAACCTTTAGGAATCCAAACTAAGTGCCTTGTTGTGCAGGTGTTTACTGTGTGTCCTAATTTATTACAATGAGAACAACAATGAATATAATCTATTTTGCAGTTCTTATTGTTTTTATGATGTCTGTTTAGGACATAATTTTTTAAAACATTTTCTTTTACAGGGGCCATTTTCTGAGGTACCATGGTTCTCTTACAAATTTTGGTAATGGATATTTTCCTGGAATTATTGCTTGTTTTCCTTTTTCCAGAGGTTTGTATCCAAGACCTTGTTTATTATTTCCAGATTTTGATCCTTTTAAACATAGGGCTAAAGATGTTTTCCCTTTAGTTAATTTTCTAACTGATTCTTTTAAATAAAGATTTCTTCAGTTAGAGTTTTAAATTTTCTTCTAACTCTAATTTTTCATTGTCCTTATTTTTTAAATCTTCATTCAAAAGATAAATATTTCTTATTGTCCTTTAATTGTTTTTCTAGTTGCTCCAGTTCGGATTTAAGATCAGAATGGTGTTTTCTAAGCAAATAGGTTGTTTTTCAGACTCTTTAATTCTTTTACAACATTTTATGTTTTTCATATAGTTCATTAAAGACTTCTTCTAAGTCTTCAGATTCTGATCCTGAATCAGTGCAAGAGCTAAAAGATGGGTCATAATGTACCTCATCTAGTCCTACCATGAGGGCTAGACTTACCTGCTCTTTCACCGATTCTGAGCTTGATGATTCTGAGCTTGTGGCCTCTTCATTTCCCAAGCAGCCGCCATGGCTTTTCTTTGAATTTCTTGTGCTTCTTTTTGGATTTTTCTGGTTGACCAGTCTTCTTTAGTTTAGGACAATCTGGTCTTAGATGTCCAGGTTTTCTGCATTCATAGCAGACTGGTTCTTTTTCTTTTCCCTTTCTTTGAATCCTTCTTGATCCATTTTTCTTCTTCTTAAAAATTTTCTGAAGCTTGGACAGAACTTCATCTACGTCACTGTCTTCAGAATCTGCATTTCTGGAATTGAAGAAGAGAAGAAGTAGAAGGAGTAGCTACAACTTTAAGAGCATTAGACATTTTTTCTTTGATGAGCTTTCGATAGACACTCCATATTTATTCATGTGCCATGAGAGAACCTATTAAATATCAATTGACAATTTGGTTAATCATGGGCCTCTTCAATAGCAGTTACTTTAGGTGTCCATGAAATAGTTAAGGACCTAAGTATTTTTCTAACAGTTTCCTCATCAGAAAGATTTTTACCAAGAGAGCTTAGACCAACTACTATACTTGAAATCTATTATACATTTGAGTGATATTTTCATTTGGAAACATTTTAAATTGCTCATATTGTGAGATAAGAATATCTATTCTAGTTTGTTTTACTTTATCTGTTCCTTCATAAGTTATCTGCAGTTTATCCCATATTCTTTAGCAGATTTACATGCAGATACTCTACTAAATTCTTTTTAGATAAAGCACAACATAAATAGTTCTTAACTTTAAAGTTTAAAGATAGTTTATTTATCAGCTATTGTAATAGCAGTAGTGCCTGGAACAGGAACAACAACAAAATCACCTACCTCTATTACCTGCCACAGATCGAAGTCTGTGCCCTGAATGAAGCATTCCATTCGCATCTTCCAATATTGGTAGTCCTCTCCATCAAAGAATGGAGGTCTGTGACTGATTGACCTTCAGCATATCCTTGAGCTGCCATAGATCTTCTCTAAGATCGTTAGATCTTCTTGATAGATCAGAGAACCTCGCTCTGATACCACTTGTTGGCCCTTTTGGTACGGCTGCAAGCTAACCTAGAGGGGGGGTGAAAGGTTTTCTGAAATCTGAAATAGAAACTTAAACACAGAAATCAACACTTGAAGGTTTGGTTAGTTTAGTGTGATAAAGAGTAGTAGTGCGGAAGCAAATAAACAATCACACAAAGGATACAAGGATTTATCCTGGTTCGGCCCTTCCCACATGGAAGTCCTACGTCCAGTCCCCAAGCACCTCTTGAGATTTCACTAACCAAGGGTACAGTCCCCCTTAAGGACACTACAACACCCAGCACCCCAGCTAGTCTTCTTCTCTTTCCCGGGCAAGAAGGCAACCCACTTCTCTTATAGGTAAAGAAGCCAACCTCCTGGTACAAACCCCAGTGCGGTTCTGCTAGACACAACCCCTAGCTAGGTTCTACACTGTATACAGTCCTACAGCTGGACAGAAGTCTTTCTTAGAAAAGAAAGAACAAAGCTGAGAGTTGGAACAAATAAAAACCAACTAAAAGAACTCTCAGCAAAAGACTCTCTCCCCCAGATTACAAGATGCACAGAGAGAGAGAGAGAAGAGAGGAAAAGGAGCTTGAATGCTTCAGTGCTTCAGATGCTTGAACACTTCTTCTTGGGCTCAGGCTCTTTCTCTCTTTTTCTTTGAGTGTATTTGGAGTTCAGGTTCCTCACTGGTTGTACACTCATTCAAAAGATCTTCAGGAAAGCTCTGTTCTTCTTCAGCCTTGCTTCATCTTTTATATGAGCAATTTGAATAAATCCGTTGGAGTTCTAGCCGTTGCTCATCTTCTCTTTCCTCTGATAATTTGTGGTCTACGATGTCTGCAAGCATAAAAAAGTGTTTAGATAAAAGAGTGTTTCTGTCAAAAAGGTTCATACCTTTATGTTTCCTGATGCCACCTAGAAGTGGTAAGTAATCTCTCTTTTGTTGGCAGGAGAGAAGAGATCTAGAAAGATAAGCAAAAAGATCTCCTGTCAGAAAGATAGAGGATTACGCAAATCAAGAATATTGACTTTTCACTAGATGCCAAAAGGCACTTTGAAATATAAATGAAATCTATGTTTTTACAAAGAAATCCATGTTTTACAAAGGAATCGATGTTTCACTTATCAAATCCTTATGAGAGTTACAAAGGAATCCATGTAAGGGTCTGTGTGAGTTACAAAGGAATCCTTATAAGATCTGTGTGAGTTACAAAGGAATCCTTATGAGAAGTCTGTGTGAGTTACAAAGGAATTATTATGAGAAGTCTGTGTGAGTTACAAAGAATCCTTATGAGAAGTCTGTGTGAGTTACAAAGGAATCCTTATGAGTTACAAAGGAGTCTGTGTGAGTTACAAAGGAATCCTTATGAGTTACAAAGGAGTTTGTGTGAGTACAAAGGAATCCTATGAGAATCTGTGTGAGTTACAAAGGAATCCTTATGAGTTACAAAGGAGTCTGTGTGAGTTACAAAGAATCCTTATGAGTTACAAAGGAGTTTGTGTGAGTACAAAGGAATCCTTATGAGTTACAAAGGAGTCTGTGTGAGTACAAGGAATCCTTATGAGTTACAAGGAGTCTGTGTGAGAAGTAAATCCATGTGAGAGCGAATCCTTATGAGAGTCACTTATCGAATCCTTATGAGAGCGAATCCTTATGAGAGCGATTCGTCGTTATGAGAGCGAATCGTTATGAGAGCGAATCCTATGAGAGCGAATCCTTATGGCAGTGAATCCTTATGAGAGCAAATCCTTATGAGAGTGAATCCTTATGAGAGCAAATCCTTATGGTAGTGAATCCTTATGAGAGCAAATCCTTATGGCACTTTGAATGATTTATCGTTTTAGTGCAAATCACATGGCAATAATGTCATAAATTATATTTATTAGAAAAATCATGATATTTAATTTATTATTAGAAAAATCATGGTATTAAATATTTTTAATATTCATTAATCACATAAATTTATATTTATTAAGAAAAACTGATATTAAATATTTTTATAATAATTAATTAAACATTATTTTGTTATCACCAAAATAAAAGGGTAAAATATAGGAGTGGTTCAACAAATAATGCTAGTACAATGTTGCAATTACATACATCAAAATGCCAAAATGTCACAACTAAGCTCCACCCAAGTAGCTACTCCCCGCGCTCGGAGTCGCTTTCCATGGTCTCCTCCAAAGGTGTGTCATCTACTCACCTGTACGCTGAAGCAAGTAATGAGTCTAAAAGACTCAACAAATAACTCTACACATACCATACATGTACATGTCATAGCAGGTTTTACATACACATTTGCAAGACACAACATATAGCATGCTTGTGATTGAAATTAACAACCTATCATGGTGATTCTACTTATTAAACACATGATTCATGCTTTCAGATTTTCTAAATCAAAATCTCCTATCACATGCTCGCTAATCATTCCTACACATGAGAGTTCTACTTTCATTTAAACTAAAACATGAGAGCAATCTAGCATGACTAGCTTACATACATGAAAGAACACATTACTAACATGGTTACTACTCATTCGTACACATACACATAACCAGTTCACATGCTTTAAGCTTGCTGTTTTGATGTGGTTTAACACTTACAATCTAACACATGAAATCTATGTTCTCATTCAACCCACAACGTGAGGGCATACACACATGGAATGGTTCACACATACGTAAGGATTGTCCCTAGCATGGGTTCTACGCATTGTAGACATATAGCACAAAATCATAACACATTTATGTTGTTGTTCTAACATGATTTCAGATCATCATATCATGGGTTTTCAATTCACATCCTCACTTTTGGTTTCACATTTTTACACAATTTCTAATTCACATACTTCACTTTTTACACATTGCACATTTACACATTGTTCACACTACACAATTTGCACATGATCACAATCACATTCAAATTTTACACTTTAGTGCCGTGACACATAGTCCAAACCACCATAGAAGGACACATCACATCACATACACATAGACGTCACCTAGGCAATGCAGTGACGACTCTTGGACTGCGCAGACCGGGAGAACAAGTCTCCACCTAACCAGTGGTACTTGTCCCTCCAGGATTCATCCTAATGCCCTTAGGATCACAACACATTGAACCTTCTCAGGGGGACTTTTCCCTGATACGGTTCCACTGCCCTCTATAGAAGCAGTGTCACACTTGGCACAATTTACACATTTACCGATTTTTAACACATATCTTTACCTATGTCACTTGCCTCTCATTCATTTCTCACTCACACAAGGGCTCTGTTTTCCTAACATGATTCTACAGTTAACAAGGACTACATGTTCAGAAATTTGCATGAATCGGATCACACACACACGTCACATTATTCCCACATTAGCATGCATATTTTTTTCACATTTCTCGCATGGAAAAATTCATATTTCACTATATAGTTGTCCAAACGACTTGAAAATTTAACCACATGCTGATATCAGGTTTATGAGTTCACATGAAAATTTTCAGATTTTTCTGACTCAAAATGAAGTTACAGAAAATTTAACATCAATCTTACATTACCATTCATAATGCAAATTAACATGGAGTTGAACATAATCACAAATTAACAGCTCACTGTCTACACCCTAGCATGCACAGGGTCACAGAATTTATTCCGAATTTACCGAGCAACACGCAATTTACTGGAAATTTAACATGACTACGCATGATTTCTATTTCCCAAAACAGAAATTTCAATAACCATACAAGCATGGGGGAAAATGTCAGAAACTCAGAGCACAGACAGGATCATACATACATGGTCTAACAAAATTGGGCAACAAAACTTGCCACGGATCATTAGGATCATGGTGAATATACATTGCCATTCTTTTCGCATACACATTAGATAGACGAATAACTCAACCACCCACAAAATAAATGTTCATTCATTCTCCCATTCATCACATTAGCTAGTATACATAGCATAGAGAGTTACATATATCCTCATCACAAAACATGTCGAAATTAATCAAATAGCCAGGAAGAACAGCTCACTGTTCTGTCCTGGAGAACTTAACGGCGGTCTCTGGCCGTTCCAGGAGTGGACGGCCAGATCGCTGGCGCATACCAAGGATCTCGGCGTAAAGGGCATTGACGCCAAGTTCCTGTCTGTGAAGAAACACAGACCAAACTCCAAATGCAAAGGTGAAAGGGGGATCTAGGACAGGAGGAAAATACATAAAAATTATAAAACCCTACTTGACATCTACATGGATGGAGTGTAAGTGTTACTTGCCTCTGAAAAATACTCCAAAGGGATCTAAAATGGCGGTGAAGCTCTCCTTGGGCGTCCCAAGAAGCCTCCAAAGACACCTTCCTCCGGGTTCTTGACTGATGTAGACACCAGAGCGAGATCGGGGAAGCCTTCCCTGATGCTCCAGCTATCTCCCAGTCGTTGTAGATGGCCGGATGAAGCTCCAAATTCCCGGATCTAAGCTTGCAAAGTCAGGTCCTTCTCACAGAACTAGGGTTTGTCTTCTTCTCCTTCCTCTCCTCTTGCAAGAGAGAGCCAAGAGAGGCTGAGGGTTGCAAAAGGGTTTGTATATAGAGGAGAGGAAGCTCTCCTCTCACACAGGTCGGACAAGAGGCTTTCAGACCGTTGGGGACAGCTCCCCAATGGGTGAGCAAGCTTGCTCCCGGAAATCCGGCTCTACAATGCATGCAGGTCAAAGAAATTGGCGTCCACATCGCTGGACGCTGGGGTTAGTGTTGGCATCCATATGGTTGACGCCGACACAACATCGACGTCTATTGATATTGACGCCAAGCTGGCCTTCGGCCAGAACTCTAAAACATGCAGAAACCATGCACATCTTATACCTATATATGTGCCATATGTATACGTTATCATGTACACACTACCATCATACCATTCATACATTATTTACAACTAATTATACACATGCATACAGAGTATACCAACTAGTACTTACGTAGATATTTACATATGTACATACAACATGAATTATTTACATGCAATACAATAATGCAACAAAATTCGAGGGCCTTAACTATATCATCTACATAAATTTTCACAAGTAATATGTGTTTAACTTTGGATTTGATGAACAATGTACTATCTACTTGACCTCTAGTGAAACCATGGTTCAATAAAAATGAGCTAAGCCTTTCATACCAGGCCCTAGGTGCTTGTTTCAAACCATATAAAGCTTTATGTAATCTAAAGACATGATTAGGAAATTATGTGTCATCAAAACCCGAGGTTGTTCCACATAAACTTCCTCTTTAATAAAGCCATTAAAAAATACGGATTTGACATCCATTTGAAATAATTTTAAATCTAGAGCAGATGCATATGCAAGTAAGATTCTAATAGCCTCAAGTCTGGCTACAGGTGCATAGGTTTCATCGAAATCTATGCCTTCCTCTTGGGAATAGCCTTGAGCTACCAACCTGGCCTTATTTCTTACGATCACACCAGCTTCATCCAATTTATTTCTAAACACCTATTTGGTGCCAATAACTAGATGATCTGATGGTCTAGGAACAAGTGACCATACATGGTTTCTCTTGAACTGATTCAGTTCATCTTGCATGGCTAAAATCCAAGATTCATCAGTAAGAGCTTCATTGACTGTCCTAGGCTCTATTTGAGAAACAAAAGCTAGGTAATCACAAGGAATTACATTACCTCTTGTTCTTACCCCTACAGTTGGATCACCAATGATGTTTTCAAGTAGGTGATCTTTCTTGTATCTCATTCCTTTGGAAGATTTTCATGTTCAATGTCTGTTTGTTGCAGGTCTTCCAGAGGTGGATCTTCCTTGTCCTCAATTGATGGTTCTTTAACTTCTTGGACAAATCATCTGCATCATCAACGTCACTATCTTCTTCCTTTCTCAAGGAAGGGTTAGTTTCATCAAAGATAATGTGCACAGATTGTTCTATCAATAGTGTATGCTTATTAAAACTCTATAACCTTTAGGTTTAGAAGCTACCCCATGAAGATGCCTTCATCTGACTTGCATCCAACTTACCAATGTCTCTTTTACCGTTGTTGTGAATGAAGCATGGACATCTAAAAGTTCTGAAGTGATTGATCTTGGCTTCTTTCCCTTGTACAGCTCATAGGCAGTCATCTTTAGGATTGGCTGATCATCACCCTATCATGATATAGCTTGCTGTATTCACTGCTTCGGCCCAAAAATATCTTGGCAAATCATATTCTTACAACATTGATCTTGCCATGTCAATAAGTTTTCTTCTTTCTTTCAGCAACTCCGTTCTGCTGTGGTGTCCTTGGTGTTGAGAAGTTGTGCTCAATCCTTGGTAATCACAGAATTTTACAAATTTGTCATTCTGGAATTCTCCTCCATGATCTGACCGGATTCCAACAATGTAGTACTTCTTGTCTCTTTGCACCTTTCTGCTGAAACTTACAAAACTGTCAAATGTGTCATCTTTGTGTTCCAAGAATGACACCCATGTGAATCTGGAGTAATCATCCACTATTATGAAACCGAAACTCTTTCCTCCAAGACTTGTGGTCCTCATTGGCCCAAACAAATCTATGTGAAGGAGTTCTAAGGGTTTAGAGGTGGTTACCACAGTCTTTGACTTGAAGGAACTCTTAGTGTGCTTCCCTTTTGCACACGGTCTGCAGATACCATCCATGTTAGTGCTGACCTTTGGCAGACCTTCCATAAGACTTCTCTTTCTGAGCTTGTTCATGCCATCCAAACTGCAGTGGCCCAATCTTCTGTGCCATAGCTCAGTTGACTGCTCTTTGCTGGCTGCTAAACAAACGTCTTGATCTTTGAGTTCTTCAAGGTACAGTACATATAGATTCTTTTCTCTGTTAGCTTCAAAGATAACTGCTCCATCCTTCATAATGCTGCACTTGGATTCTTGAAATTTGATTTGGTGTCCCTTGTCACATAGTTGGATGATACTTATAAGGTATACTTCAGACCTTTGACACATAACATCTTCAATAATAGTTTTGTTATTGCTGCCAACAGATCCACTCCCAATAACAGTCCCTTTCCCATTGTCTCCATAGGTGACTGTTCCTTTGTCAGCTTCTAGATGAGAGAATAATCTTTTATTTCCTGACATGTGCCTTGAACACCCACTATCCAAGTACCATTGGATGCTCGAAGGTTACCCTAAAATCAAAACATTAAGTTTTAGGTACCCAAATTCTTTTGGTCCTTGTTGGTTAGTGTCATCAATTTTTCCTTTTATTACCCATTTCTTGTTCTTAGTTGGACATGTTATTTTTGTGTGTCCTAATTTTGCAATGGTTGCAACATGTTACTCTAGTTACTTTTTCATATGAAGCGTATTTAAAGTTAGATTTATATGATGTCTCTTGTTCAGTTACAAATTTAGAGGTTGGATATATTTCGGATAAATAATGGTTTCTTCATGTCTGGAGGGGTGTATCCTATTCCTTGTTTATTCTTCCCTGATCGTCTAGCACCTTTTAATACTAAGGAATTTTTACCATTAGTAAATTTCTCCAGTGTCTTTGACAGTTTGTCATTTTCTTCACTTAAGGCTTTGATTTCTATTCTAGTTCATCTGATTTCTCCTATTTTTCTAATCTGATTATTGTTTATTCTTATCTTTTAGATCTTCACACAATAGATCATTTCTTCTTTTCAATTCAGATACTTGTTTTTCTAATTGTTCATTTTCTGATTTTAAATATGAATTTGTGTTTTCTAGACAGGCAATACTCTTCTTACTAGCTTTTAGTAACTTAGATACATTTCTATTTATTATACAGTTCATTAAATGTTTCTTCTAAATTGTCTGAATCAGAATCATTGCAAGAGTCAAAGAGGAGTCAGAGGTTACCTTTTCGTCTGTATTGGCCATGAAAGCCAAGTTGGCTTCTTCTTCTTTCTCACTGCTCTGGGTTGACTCACTGTCAGAGTCACTGTTGTTCTCCCACACAGCTGCCATTGCTTTCTTTTTGTACTTTCTGAATTTTCTGAAGTTGTCCTTCTTCTTGTATTCACCTTTCTTGAGCTTTGGACATTCTGCCTTGATATGTCCGGGCTTCTTACACTCATAATATATCGGTTCGGTCTTCTTCTGATCTTTTCCTTCTGATTTCTTGAACTCCTTGTGTTTCTTGAAGTGTCTTCTACTAGATTGGAACTTCTTCTTCTTTGCTAGGATGCGTTGTAATCTCCTACACAGCATTGCTTCTTCATCTTCACTGTCCTTGCTGCTTTCATTGTTATCTGAGAGTTCATCTGATGAGTCTTTTTCAGCTTTAAGGGCATTTGAGTTTCTTTCTGCTCGAGGACTCTCCCAACCTTTCCATGTTGATCTCATGGGCCATAAGGGACCCAATGAGCTTCTCTAACGACATCTTTTTCAAGTCGTGGCTTCCTCAACGACTGTTACCTTTGGGGTTCATGAGGGTGGAGGGATCTGAGAATCTTCCAACCTATCTCCAATTTCATATGTCTCCCATGTCTACGAAGCCGTTTGTAATGTTGCCCAGTTGACGAGCCCAGAGGGGGGGTGTGAATGGGTCTTTTAAAAATTACTTAGCCAGTACCTGTACTTAAAACATACACACAAAGATGTTCTTCGATGAAGGTTAGTATAAACAACAAACACACAAGAAATTAATCACACAACACAAGGAATTATCCTGGTTCAGACCTCCTCTCCTTAGGAATCCTACGTCCAGTCCCTGAGCAACAACTCAGGATTCTACTAACAAGGGTACAGTCCCCCTATGAACACTACAACACCCAGCTCAGCTGGTCTTCCTTCACACGAAAGGAACTACAACACCTTGGATACCCCACCAAGTTTTCCTTCACTCCAGAAGGGAAAAACAACACCCTGGATCCCCAGGTCTTCCTTCACAACAGAAGGGAAACAACCAGCAACATCAAACAAGAAAAGCAAGCCCCTAGATCAAGCTTTTACAAGCAGTGATCTGAAGCTAATAGCCCTGAGAGCAAGAGATCTAACAGTGCACTCTCTCTCAGAACTACACAGGCTCTCTTGGGATTTCTAATACAACATAGAGAGCAGAGAGCTTGAGACAATTTCGAGTGGGATGCTTGATCTAGGATTCTCACAGAAGATCTGAATTGCTTGCATTCAGTGCTTGTATGAGTTCTTCTGTCTCGTATTTATATCTCCAATTTTAAATGTATTCGTTGAAGTATCTGTTGTCTCTGGTTACTAGATGTTAGACTGAATGGTCCTTGGAAACTTCCAGTCAACAGTCTTTTATCTATTTGTGCACACAAAAGAAGGATCTTCTGAACTATCCTTTGGCTGCTACAGGATCTAACGTTGTATGACGAATGGTTGTCAGAGACTTGCATAAATTAAAGGCTAAAATAGTAGATAGCTAAGCTGTCTCTGTTGTCAGGCATCGTTGTGTGAGTATTCACCAAAGTAGTAATGCTATTTTGCTGTTCTAAAAGATGCATAAAGAGTAAGCACGATAATGGACGATATCGTCTGCATGCATGCAGAGATACGTTCAGTCTTCATTAAACGCACAGATGTCAGAAGGATATGTGCGAAGACTTTGACTATTCAACGCTGTTAATTATCAAGTCGTTATAAACATAAAATCGATGCATCCATGACTTATGAAATTGTTATGCACTAACCGCCAAATCGTTGTAACTTAGCATCAAATCATTATGTTTCTACAAAAGAATCGTTGTGATCAAGACGATATAATCAAATCATTATGAGTTATAAGAAAATCATTGTGATCAATAAAGAAATCGTTGTAGAAGGTAAATCGTTGTGTTCATTAAGGAAATCGTTATGAACACTTAAGAAATCGTTGCACAAAGCAAATCGTTATGATTACTAAAGGAGTCGATGTGAAGCAAAATGTTATGACGTCTTAAGGAATCGTTGTGATGACCAAATCGTTATGACGACTTAAGAAATCGTTGCAATGAGCAAATCCTTATGACGACTTAAGAAATCGTTGCAATGAGTAAATCTTTATGATGACTAAAGGAATCATTGCGATGAGCAAATCGTTATGACGAGTTAAGAAATCATTGCAATGAGCAAATCATTACGATGACTAAAGAATCGTTGTGATGAGTAAATCGTTATGATGACTTAAGAAATCGTTGCGATGAGCAATCGTTATGACGACTTAAGAAATCGTTGCAATGAGCAAATTGTTACGATGACTTAAGGAATCGTTGCAATGAGCAATCGTTATGGGAACGATTTGTTTGTAATCAAACAGAGTTTCTACAAGGAAATTGTTACGACATTAAATCGTTACAGCTTTAAGGAAATCATTGTGATTTTCAATAGAAATCGATGTGGACTTAGAGAAATATCATACTGAACTTGACATGTTATAGATGTACTAATACTTACCAAATGGGCTTGATTTTCCTTGAGATTTTTCCTGAGCGCACAAGCTTTTAGAATGTATGTTAGAAAACTTGAGAAGGTTTTGTTAATCACGTTTTGTTATTCACCAAAATCAATATGTAATTAATTATAATTACATGAGAACAGACTGATCATCAAACATACTGATCATCATTCTCCCCCTTTTTGGTGATGACAAAACTTAACAAAAGCATGAAAAAAAAGATATGTGCAGAATGTATTTCAGAAATGCTAATATTTTTCTCCCCCTTTTTGTCATTAAGCAAAAAAGATAAAAGAGACAAAGAAGAAGAGAGAAGATTGAAGGGCACCCAAACAAAATGTGTTGATAATTTTGAGGAGGTACAGGTAGATAATAAGCAGGAGACAAAAGAGAGGCAAAGTGTCTGATGACAGGGAATGCCTGGCGTTCCTGCTCTTCAAAATAAGCTTGAAAGGCCCAAGCTCATTTGATAGAGGGTCCCATGGTGGGAGCCATCCTTTTGATATGATTTGCCTTTGATCTGAAATGAAATCCCATATTTATCACTTTGAGGGCTATCTTGTAGGATAAGAAAGACCCAAACTGGCAAACCGAAGAAAGGCATCAATCTTGAGGGGATAGAGAATCTGATGTGATCTAAGCTCCTTCTTTAAATCAAAGAAGACTTTGTATCTTTCGACCCAAGTCAGATAGGAATCCCGATGAGGTGTAGAGAGTTGCATCCAAAAATTCACCGGGAGTCAAAAGAGGTTGATTTGAACTGGCCTGAGAAGCATTAAGGTCGTCTAGCTGCTGAGCAGACAAGGGATAGAACTTCGTCCAATCAGTAGGAGATAGCTTGTCACATTCAGAGAGAATAGGGGCAAGGATATCTGCCTTGATATACCCCTGAAGATATTGCTTGAAGACAAATCTCGGAAAAGACAGATCACGGCCTTCTTGCATAAATAACCTAGCCATGACCCTTGCAGCTCGCTCAAAAATAAGGATTCCCACAGAAGAGTCCATAATCAAGGCATGGAGAGGGGGAAGGAACACTACATCAGGAATGTCTAAGGTAGCAAAATCAACCTGAAGGGATTCAGAATGAGCTGTGCTTGAACTGAGAGCCCTGATGGCTTCACGGAATTGACCCAATTGAGGTTCAGGAATGCAGTTAATATAGCAATAATCACAGTACATCTGATACTGCCGGATGAACTTGATTTCCTTCTGAATAAAGGGTCCAAAAAGATGTTTATGATGAATTTGAAACCATTCAGAGAGAGGGAGAGGAGCTTCTCTGGGTGATACCTGGCATCTTGAGCCTGACGAAATTTACTGTACAGATCTTTGTTGCTCTGAGCCCACTGTTCTTCAGGTTGGCTTCAGTCATGGAGAAAATTTTTGACTGTTGAGCCTTAGAGAGAGAGGTGTAAGGAAAGATGGTGGTAAGATGATCTGAAAGATTTTGGAAGGAAAGACCAAAAATGTGGGCAAAAACTACTTTTTGAAGATATTCTTCATAGATAAGTTTCTGCTTATTTTGATAGAAAGGAAAACCAAAGGGGAGGATAACAAGTTTCAGATGAGACAGGATGGGTGGAAGTGAGTCTATTTTTTAGAGATAGGGCTAGAAGAGCATGTCCTGTGAATATGGGTCCCAACGGCTAGGACTGAACGAAGTATTGCTACCTCAAATTCATCCTTGATATCCTGGATTTCAACCTGAGTGTGTTGGGCACCCTCAGGAATAATGGTAATAAAGGAAGGAGGTGTAGGTGGATTGAAGATTGAGGCAGAAGTTATGGTAGGGAGAGCAGACGGTCCTGAGGAGGAAGGACCAGAAGAGGAAGAGGGCCCAGCTGAAGATGATGCTGGAGGAATCTGAACAGAAGATGAGGGTGGAGGAATAATGGTGGAAGAAACAGGAGATGAAACAGATGAGAAAGAAATGGTGTAGGAGAGGATATAGGTCTTGGACGGGGTCGTTTAAAGGTGGTTGGAGCTGGAGGGGCAGTGGATGAGGTAGGTGGAGAAGGAGGGGCTGGAGTGGGAAGAGTAGAAGTGGCAGGGGGCTCATGAGCTAAGCCTGTTCTGCTCTTTCAGCCATAGGTTCCACTGGGATAAAAGCCTCCTCGCCCAGTCCTGATGGCCCAGTCCCCTTACTAATATTGTATCTTCAATAGGCATACTCTCAGATAGTTGTACTGCAAACTTGGCCCTGATGGCCCTGCAGGTGCATCAACTGAAGGCCTGATGGCTGCTCCACTTGATCAACATCAATTGGCCCAGATGGCCCTGCATTATCTTCACTTTACCCTGAGGCCCACACTCTTGAATAGAGGCCCTGAAGGCCTAGGAACATCTCTTGTAGCTCTAAGGGGCAGAAGGTGAGGAGTAGGATCTTTGGGTCCTACTGCATTCAATTTCAGACACCATCGTCTTCATTGTGCCCATTTCCTTATTGAACCACTTCATGGCATTTCTTATCTGAGATATATCATTGGAAATTGATTCCTGGCGAACAATAATAGAACTCACATTTGACTGTACTGAGGATAAAATCCATCTTGTGCTTCCAACTATCCATGATAGGCTTCAAATTTATCTTCTTTATTTTCCTTAGCCTTCTGTGTGCAATCTCTTCCCTCTTTATCACCTGATCCTGATCTTCAGTATGAACTGAATTTTGCCTTTCATGCATAGGGACATCTTCAGTGTGCTCCCCCTGTGATGCTGCTTCCTGCTCATTCTCTTGCTCCCCCTGAATGGGAGCATCTTCCATCATTGTGTCATCTTGGAAAAATGATTGCTCCTTCTCAATGGGAGCTTCATCCATAGCTACTTCCTCAGTGTGGCCCACTGCCATGGATTCAGGTATATGAGACTCACTTCCAATTTGCTCCCCCTGGTTGGGAGCATCTTCTGAAACATTGTCTGTAATGTGGCCGGATGTCACAGCTGCTACTACTGAACTGCCATCACCTTCTGAATTGCTTTGAATAGAATTGAGAACATCTCGAAGCACTGAAGCTACCCTAGAAGAAGGTAGAGGATCATCTGACATTGTTCCAACAGGAACAATGGTCTCAGGAGAAATGTCCTCAGTTCGACTTCTAGATTCTTCCATTACTGCCTCTGCTGGAGCTAGTGAGGCTTCCACTGTACCTTCCTTCTCCATTACTGCTGCAGGTGATGTTGATGCTTCTGCTGGCTCTTCTGCTACTGCTATTCCAGATGGTGCTGCTAGTTCTACTAAATCTACTGCTGCCCTTGTTGAGCATCTTGGGCTTCGCCGATTATGGCTTCACCCTCAGCCACATATGTCTTGGTCCATACTCCATTGACTACTGAGAAACCACTTTTCTCAGATTTCTGACCTAATGTCTTGGCCCATCTTCTCAACTACTGCCCCAGACAAATTCACTCCAAAATGACTGAAAACCTTGGTGAGCAAATGGGCGTAGGGCATGTACGTTCACTTGCTCTTAGTATCCCAAATCTATCACGAGCAAACTTCATCCTCTCTATCATAACTTCGGCCATATTTATCTCTTTGTTCTGAATGGTCCATACATCACATCTGAGTCTGCCTTGGTGCAGGTTGAAAGTGGCACTTCTACGGACTAATATCTGACAGACTATGAAGTGCAGAAGACGATTGAAGGCATTCAACTGGTTTATATCTAGTTTCCCATCTTTTAACTTATATTGGGACCAACAATCCCAAGTCCCTTAACTAGGGTATCCTCTGTGTGGATCCCACTATGCCCAGATGTGGACACACCAAACAAGACTTCAACAAATCATAATCTATTCTGATTTGGGTACCTTTGACAGAAGATGTTAAGGACCCATCTACCTCTGACTTCAGATAGACATAAAACGCCTTTAAAAGATCCGGTAGCTTACCTCTTAAAGGGTTGCGATTCCAGTCCACTTCATCCTGTCCATAGCATCCACTATACTGTGCATCCGATTCTTCTCAAGATCTGCAACATCCACTGCCTTATTGCCACACAGCTTGGTCTTCACAAACGTGAACCTCTCCTGTTGCTCGACCGATAGAAACTCAGCGCTGTAGCCCCCAAGACTGTCGAAAACAGCTGGTGCGGCCATGGATTTGGGTGGAAAAGTTTTAGGAGGGATGAGATGGTGGCAGAAGTGAAAGCCCTCAAGAAATTCTTCGCGGGAAGAAGTGAGAGGCTTCGAATTTTGCAGAGAGTCGATGTCGGAATCGTTAGGGCATCGGCTCAGGCAACCAGACGAAAGAGGGAAAAGGTAAAAGGTAGAGATCAATTGTTCCCACATCGATTTTGGAGTAAATAAATGAATACTTTATCAAAAGTGAGGCGCCAAAAGGCGGAGAAATGACGAACAAGTTTGACTTTTCAAAAGGACTTTTCCAAGAGAGACCGTCAAAAAAAAGTTGAGTATATCTTTTGCTTAACGCCATGGAGAGAAAGATACCTTAAATTCTGAAAATTTATATATCAGTATAAACAAGATCTTTTCACAAATTACACATGCCCAATTCCCTTCTAAGAGATGTGAATCTCTCTTCGGGTAAGGCTTTTGTGAAGATATCTGCTAACTGACCATTTGTATCAATAAAAGATATTTCTAAATTACCATTAGCTACATGATCTCGAATGAAATGGTATCTAACCTCAATGTGCTTGGTCCTTGAATGTTGTACTGGGTTTTGGTGAGATTTATAGCACTTGTGTTGTCACATAGCAGGAATTGTTTTGAAGTGAAGCCCATAGTCCTCAAGTTGTTGCTTGATCCACAGGAGTTGTGTACAGCAGCTCCCGGCAGCAACATACTCAGCTTCAGCAGTTGATAGTGCCACTGAATTTTGCTTCTTGGAGGATCATGATATCAAACATCCTGCAAGGAATTGACAACATCCACTGGTGCTTTTTCTATCTACCTTGCATCCAGCGTAGTCAGCATCAGAGTATCCTACCAAGTTAATTTCACATGCTTTTGGATACCAAAGACCTAAGTCATGAGTTCTAGATAAGTATCTAAAAATTCTTTTACTGAGATTAGATGTGATTCTCTAGGATCTACTAGATATCTAGCACACATACATACACTGAATAAATATCAGGTCTGCTAGCTGTTAGATAAAGTAATGAACCTATCATACCTCTGTAGATCTTTTGATCTACTTTCTTACCATCCCTGTCACTATCCATCCTCGTTGATGTACTCATGGGTGTTGACAATGGCTTTGCGTTCTCGAAACCAAATTTCTTCAGGAGTTCCTTTATGTACTTTGCTTGGCAGATGTGAGTGTCTTCCTTTCCTTTTGATTTGTAATCCAAGGAAGTAGTTGAGCTCTCCCATCATGCTCATTTCGAATTCCCCTGCATGAGCTTCTCAAAATACTTGCAAAGAGATTCGTCAGTGAACCAAAATTATGTCATCTACATAAATCTGAACAAGTAAGATATGTTTGACCTTTGTCTTTATAAAAAGGGTGCTATCAACTTGACCTCTACTGAAACCATGGTTTAAAAGAAAAGAACTAAGCCTTTCATACCAGGCTCTAGGTGCTTGCTTTAACCATACAATGCCTTATGAAGTTTAAAAACATGATTCGGAAATTTTGTATCATCAAAACCTGGAGGTTGTTCCACATAAACTTCCTCCTTGATAAAACCATTTAAAAAAGTAGACTTAACATCCATTTGAAATAGTTTTAAATCTAATGCCGATGCATATGCAAGTAAGATTTTAATAGCCTCAAGTCTAGCTACAGGTGCATAGGTTTCATCGAAATCTATGCCTTCCTCTTGGGAATAGCCTTGAGCTACCAGTCTGGCCTTGTTTCTTAGGATCACACCATCTCATCCAATTTGTTTCTGAACACCCACTTGGTGCCAATAACTGGATGGTCTGATGGTCTCGAAACAAGTGACCATACTTGGTTTCTCTTGAACTGGTTTAGTTCATCTTGCATGGCTATAATCCAAGATTCATCAGTTAGAGCTTCATTGACTGTCCTAGGCTCAATCTGAGAACAAATGCTAGGTAATCACAGGGTATTACATTACCTCTCGTTCTTACCCCTATAGATGGATCACCAATAATGTTCTCAGATGGGTGATCTTTCTTGTATCTCCACTCCTTTGGAAGATTATCATGTGTAATGTCCTTTTGTTGTAGGTCTTCCAGAGGTGAATCATCCTTGTCCTCAATTGATGTATCCTTTAATTTCTTAGACAATTCATCTACATCATCAATGTCACTATCTTCTTCCTTTCTCAAGGAAGGGTTAGTTTCATCAAAAATGATATGAACAGACTGTTCAATTAATAAAGAGCGCTTGTTAAATACTCTATACCTTTAGGTTAGAAGTGTACCCCATGAAGATGCATTCATCTGATTGGCATCTAACTTACCATATCTCTTTTTCCGTTATTGTGGATGAAGCAAGGACATCCAAATGTCCTGAAGTGACTGATCTTTGGCTTCTTTTCCTTGAATAATTTGTACGCTGTCTTCTTTAGGATTGGCCTGATCATAACTCTGTTGATGATGTAACTTGCCGTGTTCACTGCTTCAGCCCAGAATACCTTGGCAAGTCATATCCTGACAGCAGGTTCTTACCATGTCCAATAAGTTCTGTTCTTACCTCTCAGCAACTCCATTTTGATGTGGTGTCCTGGTGCTGAGAAATTGTGCTCAATTCCTTCATTTTCACAGAATTTTACAAACTTCTCGTTCTGAAATTCACCTCCATGATCTGATCGAATACTAACAATGCTGAATTTCTTGTCTTTCTGAACCTTCTTGCTGAAACTGACAAAGCTTTCAAATGTGTCATCTTTATGTTCTAAGATTGATACCCATGTAAATCTGGAGTAGTCATCAACTATGACAAATCCAAAATTCTTTCCTCCAAGACTAGTGGTCCTCATTGGCCCAAACAAATCCATATGAAGGAGTTCTAAGGTTTTGAGGTGGTTACCACGGTCTTTGACTTGAAGGAGCTCTTAGTGTGCTTTCCTTTTGCACATGGTCTACAAATACCTTTCATTTTCGTGCTGACCTTTGGTAGACCTTCTACTAAGCTTTTCTTTATAATTTCCTCATACTATCTAAGCTGCAATGTCCTAATCTTCTATGCCATAATTCAGTTGATTGATCTCTATTTGCTGCCAAACAGACATCTTGTCCTTCAGTTCTTCAAGATACAGAACATACATTTCTTTTCTCTATTTGCTTCAAAAATAACTGCTCCATCCTTCATGATAATACACATGGATTCTTGAAACTTTATTTGGTGACCCTTGTCACATAGTTGGCTGATGCTTATGAGGTTATGCTTCAACCCTTTACACAAAGAACATCTTCAATTATGGTTTTCCTTTACTGCCAACTGATCCAGTACCATAACTGTGCCTTTCCCATTGTCTCCATAAGTAATTGTTCCTTCTTCGGCTTTTAGTTGAGAGAAAATTTTCTGTTCCCTGACATATGCCTTAAGCACCCGCTGTCTAGGAACCATTTTGATGCTCTAAGGCCTCCCTGAAATGAAAACACTAAGCTTTAGGTACCCAAGTTCTTTTGGGTCCTGATTTGTTAGTATCATTGATTTCGCTTTTGATTATCCATTTCTTGTGTCTTGTTGGGCATGTTGTTATGATATGTCCTAACTTGTTGCAGTGACTACAGCAGGACAATTTAGTTACTTTTTCTATATATCTGAAATCTGCTTTGTATGCAATGTCTTGTTCAGGTACAAATTTTGGAGTTGGTATTTTGAGATATATTATGGTTTCTTCATTATCTGGGGGCGTATAACCTAATCCATTCTTCTTCTTACCTGATCTTCTAGCACCTTTTAGTATTAAGGAGTTTTTACCATTCGTAAATTTTTCTAATGTGCTAGATAACTTTTATTTTCTTCTTATTTAAAACCTTGAGTTTATTTCTTAGTTCATCTGAACTCTCCTGTTTTTCTAATTTCATATTTGCTTATTTTTATCTTTAAGTCTTCACATAATAATTCATTTCTTCTTTTAAGTTCATTATTTACTTTTCCAGTTCCTCATTTTCTATTTTTAGGTCTGAGTTAGTGTTTTCTAAATAAGTAATATTTTTCTTGCTTACTTTTAACAGTTTAGTTACTTCTCTATATTTGCTGTATAATTCATTGAAAGATTTTCTAAATTATCAGAATCTGAATCATTACAAGAATCGAAAGAGGAGTCAGAAGTTACCTTTCTTTTGTATTTTCCATAAAAGCCAAGTTGGCTTCTTCTTCATCACTGCTCGAGTTTGACTCACAGTCTGAGTTGCTGTTGTTCTCCCATGCGACTGCCATTGCCTTCTTTTTGTACTTCTTGAATTTTCTGAAGTTATCCTTCTTCTTGTTTTCACCTTCTTAAGCTTTGGACATTCTGCTTGATATGTACAGGCTTCTTGCACTCATAGCATATTGATTCTCCTTTCTTCAGATCCTTTCCTTCTGGCTTCCTAAATTCTTTATTTCTCTTGAAGAACCTTCTGCCAGACTAAAACTTCTTCTTCTTAGCTAGAATTCCTTGCAATCTTCTTGATAGCATTGCTTCTTCATTTTCACTATCCTCAATGCCTTCACTGTCATCTGAGCTTGCTTCTGATGATTCTTCTTCGGCTTTCAAAGCATTGGAGTGCTTTTTCTTGCTTGAGGACTCTCCTAGTCTCTCCATATTTATCTCATGGGCCATAAGGACCCGACGAGTTTTTCCAAGGACATCCTTTTTAGATCATTGGCTTCCTCAATGGCCGTTACCTTTGGCGTCCATGAGGATGGTAGGGATCTGAGAATTTTCCTTACCATGTCTCCAATCTCATAAGTTTTCCCTAGACCAGCCAACCCATTTGTAATATCAGTGAATCAACTGAACATTTGAGTTATGGACTCACCTGATTGCATCTGAAATCTCTCATATTGTGTAACAAGAATGTCAATTCTTGTCTCCTTCACCTTGTCTGTGCCTTCATAGGTAATTCTGAGCTTTTCCCACATTTCCATTGCGGATTTGCAGGCTGACACTCTATTGAACTCCTTTTTGCGAGGGCGCAGCATAGAATGCTTTAGCCTACAGTTCAAGGAAATCTTTTTTCTGTCATCATCTGTCCACTGAGCCTTCTCATTTGTGACTAGGAGATCACCTTCTTCTACTATGGACCAGATTTGATAATCGAAACCTTGCAGGAAATACTCCATTCTGGTCTTCCAATAAGCATAATCTTTACCATCGAAGAGAGGGGGTCGGTTGACAGACTGACCTTCAATGTTACCTTGGGCTGCCATGGATCTTTACTCTTCAGATCGTTAGATCTTCTTCTTTGTCGAAGAGACTCGCTCTGATACCACTTGTTACCCAGTTGACGAGCCCAGAGCGAGGGGGGGGGGGGGGGTGAATGGGTCTTTTAAAAATTACTTAGCCAGTACTTGTACTTAAAACATACACACAAAGATGTTCTTCGATGAAGGAGTATATAAAAACAAACACATAACAAATCAATCACACAACACAAGGAATTATCCTGGTTCAGACCTCCTCTCCTTAGTAGTCCTATGTCCAGTCCCTGAGCAATAACTCAGGATTCTACTAACAAGGGTACAGTCCCCCTATGGACACTACAACACCCAGCTCACTGGTCTTCCTTCACACGAAGGGAGCTACAACACCCTGGATACCCCACCAGTCTTCCTTTTACTCCAGAAGGAAAACAACACCCTGGATCCCCAGGTCTTCCTTCACAACAGAAGGGAAACAACTAGCAAACATCAAACAGGAAAAGCAAGCCCCTAGATCAAGCTTTTGCAAGCAGTGATCTGAAGCTAATAGCCCTGAGAGAAAGAGATCTAACAGTGCACTCTCTCTCAGAACTACACAGGCTCTCTTGGGATTTTAATACAGCATAGAGAGCAGAGAGCTTGAGACAATTTCGAGTGGGATGCTTGGCTCTAGGATTCTCGCAGAAGATCTGAATTGCTTGCATTCAGTGCTTGTATGAGTTCTTCTGTCTCGTATTTATATCTCCAATTTGAAATGTATTCGTTGAAGTATCCGTTGTCTCTGGTTTACTGGACAATAGACTGAATGGTCCTTGGAAGCTTCCAGTCAATAGTCTTTTATCTATTTGTGCACGCAAATAGGAGGATCTTCTGAACTGTCCTTTGGCTGCTAAAGGATCCAACGTTGTATGACGAATGGTTGTCAAGACCTGCATAAATTAAGGCTAAAATAGTAGATAGCTAAGCTGTCTCTTGTTGTCAGATATCGTTGGTGTGAGTATTCACCAAAGTAGTAATGCTATTTTGTTGTTCTAAAAGATGCATAAGAGTAATCACGATAATGGACGATATCGTTGCATGCATGCAGAGATATGTTCAGTCTTCATTAAACGCACAGATGTCAGAAGGATATGTGCGAAGACATTGACTATTCAACGCTGTTAATTATCAAGTCGTTATAAACATAAAATCGATGCATCCATGACTTATGAAATTTTTATGCACTAACTACCAAATCGTTGTAAGTTAGCATCAAATCGTTATGTTTCTACAAAAGAATCGTTGTGATCAAGACGATATAATCAAATCGTTATGAGTTACAAGAAAATCATTGTGATCAATAAAGAAATCATTGTAGAAGGCAAATCGGTGTTCACTAAGGAAATCGTTATGAACACTTAAGAAATCGTTGCGCAAAGCAAATCGTTATGATTACTAAAGGAGTCGATGTGAAGCAAATCGTTATGACGTCTTAAGGAATCATTGCGATGACCAAATTTTTATGACGTCTTAAGGACGTTGCGATGACCAAATCGTTATGACGACTTAAGAAATCGTTGCAATGAGCAAATCGTTATGACGACTTAAGAAATCGTTGCAATGAGCAATTGTTATGATGACTAAAGGATCGTTGCGATGAGCAAATCGTTATGATGACTTAAGAAATCATTGCAATGAGCAAATCGTTACGATGACTAAAGAAATCGTTGCGATGAGCAAATCGTTATGATGACTTAAGAAATCGTTGCGATGAGCAAATCGTTTTGACGACTTAAGAAATCCTTACAATGAGCAAATTGTTACGATGACTTAAGGAATCGTTGCGATGAGCAAATCGTTATGGGAACGATTTGTTTGTAATCAAACAGAGTTTCTACAAAAGAATCGTTACGACATCAAATCGTTACAGCTTAAGGAAATCGTTGTGATTTTCAATAGAAATCGATGTGGACTTAGAGAAATATCATACTAAACTTGACATGTTATAGATGTACTAATACTTACCAAATGGGCTTGATTTTCCTTGAGATTTTTCCTGACGCACAAGCTTATAGAATGTATGTTAGAAAACTTGAGAAGGTTTTGTTAATCACGTTTATTATTCACCAAAATCAATATGTAATTAATTATAATTACATGAGAACATACTGATCATCAAACATACTGATCATCAGTAATGTCTATAAATCTACTGAACATTTGAGTTATGGATTCATCTGGTTGCATCTGAAATCTTTCATACTGGTTACAAGAATGTCAATCCTTGTCTCTTTCACTTTGTCTGTCCCTTCATACGTGATTCTGAGCTTTTCCCACATCTCTATTGCGGATTTGCATGCTGAAACTCTGTTGAATTCTTCTTACTGAGAGCACAACAGAATGCTCTTAGCTTTACAGTTGAGGGAGATCTTCTTCCTATCATCGTCTGTCCAGTTTTGCCTTGAGTTCAGGATAACGAGATCTCCTTCTTCTATAATTGACCAGATCTGATAGTCGAATCCTTGCAGAAAATACTCCATTCTGGTCTTCCAGTAAGTGTAGTCTTCACCATCGAAGAGAGAGGGTCGATTGACAGACTGACCTTCAATGTTTCCTGGGCTGCCATGGATCTTTACTCTTCAGATCATTGGATCTTCTTCTTTGTCGAAGAGACTCGCTCTGATACCACTAGTTGCCCAGTTAGGTAGCCTAGAGGGGGGTGAATGGGTCTTTAAAATTTATTAGCTAATACCTGTTCACTAAAATGTTCACAGAGAAATACACTTTGAAGATTGTTAGTGTTAGTAAAGAGAAACAACAATCACACGAAGACAATCACACCACACAGATGTATCCTGGTTCGGATCTCCTCTCCATAGGAGTCCTACGTCTAGTCCCTGAGCAACAACTCAAGATTTCACTAACTAGGGTACAGTCCCCCTATGGACACTACAACACCTAGCCCAGTTAGTCTTCTCTTCACAGCCCGAAGAGGAACAACACCCTGGATACCCCACCAGGTCTTCCTTCTCAACAGAAGGGAACACACACAGAAACAAGTAAGCAGGAGATTAAGCCTCTAGATCAAGCTTTAATAAGCCAAGATCTAAAGCAAGGGACTGAGAGCAATGAGATCTATAAACAAAAGCTCACTCTCAGAACCAAACAAGCTCTCTCAAAAATCTACAAATAATGCAGAGAACAAAGAGCTAATCTAATGGAATGAGGCTTAGCTCTTTCTTGAGAACTCGCAGAAGACTTGATGATCAGAGAGTTTTCTGTGACTGTCGTTCTCTGTCTATGTGTATATGTCTCTTCTGGAGCTCCTTTCTTCAATATATAAGCTTCAATTTGAAATCTAAATGTTGAAGTATCCATTGCCCTAGCTTGTTGGTGGACGTTAGACTGAGTGACACTTGGAAGCTTCCAGTCAACAGTCCTTTATCCATTTGTGCACGCAAAGAGATAGGATCTTCTGAAGTGTCCTTTGGATTCTACAAGGTCCAATTGTTGTGAGATGAATAGCCGACCAAGACCTGCACACAAAGCAAGCTAGAATGATAGACAGCTGAACTGTCTCTTGTTGTCAGTCAACATTAGTGTGAATATTCATCAAAATAGTAATGCTATTCTATTGTTTTAAAAGATGCATAAAGACTAGACACAATAATGGATGATATCGTCTGCATGCATGCAGAGATACATTCAGTCTTCATTAAATGCACAGCTGACAGAGGAAAATGTGCGAAGACTTTGACTATTCAACCCGTTGAAAGGATAAGTCATATGTCAAGTTGATTGATATGAAATCGATGCATTTATGACTTATGAAATCGTTATGCAACCAAACAACAAATCGTTGTGAGAAATGAAAGAATCGTTGTGATCATTAAGGAAATCATTATGATTACTTAAGAAGTCGATGCGCAAAGCAAATTGTTATGAGAACCAAAGAAATCGATGTGATTACTTAAGCAGTCGATGCGCAAAGAAAATCGTTATAATATCTGAAGTAATCGTTGTGATAAGTAAATCATTACGACGTCTGAAGAAATCGTTGCGATGAGAAAATCGTTACGACATCTGAAGAAATCGTTGCGATAAGCAAATCGCTGCGATAACTAAGGAATCGTTACGATAGCAAATCGTTGCAATAATTAAAGGAATCGTTACGCTAGCAAATCATTGTGATAACTAAAGGAATCGTTACGAAAGCAAGTCGTTACGAAAGCAAGTCGTTACGATGACTAAAGGAATCGTTACGATAGCAAGTCGTTACGATGACTAAAGGAATCGTTACGAAAGTAAGTCATTACGATGACTAAAGGAATCGTTACGAGAGCAAGTCGTTACGATGACTAAAGGAATTGTTACGAGAGCAAATCGTTACGATGACTAAAGGAATCGTTACGAGAGCAAATCATTACGATGACTAAAGGAATCGTTACAAGGGCAAGTCGTTACGATGACTAAAGGAATCGTTACGAGAGCAAGTCGTTACGATGACTAAAGGAATCATTACGAGAGCAAGTCGTTATGATGACTAAAGGAATCGTTGCGAAAGAAAGTCGTTACGATGACTAAAGGAATCGTTACGAAAGCAAATCGTTACGATAACAATTTCTTTTGAATTCAAACGATGTTTCATTCTATAAAGAAATCGATAAGGCACTTATGAAACCGTTATGAGGAAATCGTTACAGTTCTACTGTAGTCGTCATAATTTATAAAGAAACCGATGTGTACTTAGGGAATATCATACTTGATCTTATTTGCTTCAGTAAGAATAATACTTACCAATTTGGCTTGATTTTCCTTGTTATATTTCCTGTGCTCAAGACTTATAGAAAATAGGTTAGTGACCTTAATCAAGGGTTTGATAATTGTCAACTACATGGTTGTTAATCACCAAAATAGAAATGAGATTAAATTAAATTACATGGGGATAGACTGTTCATCATGTATCTCTTAAGACTCCAACACCCTTAAAACTCTTTCCTCCCTTCTAGCTACGAATTTCCATATTTATCTCCCTTTTTCTATCATTTATCCACCTATTTGGCTTGGGGAGAACTCCAATTCGTGGCTAAGGGATTAGGGTAGGTCTAAGACTCCTTATAAGATATATATTAGTCATATTAATGCTTTAATTGCCCCTTTTTGATTAGGAGATAATATAGTTACAAATTTCCCTATTTAATATAAGTCTCCTATTTTTATCCCTATTTCCTCTTATCTAAATCCCCTTTTTAGATTAGGATAGAGCCCTATTGAGTTAGACTAGAGTTAGGACTCTCTTTAGGATAATTACATGAGTTGTAAGGGGATTTCCTTACCCTTTTTTAATTTACCATTTATTTAGCTATGAATTTACTTCTATTTATCTCCCATCCATCATTTGGACTCTTGCTTTTGGCCCATTATCCTATGGATGGATCACTTGTACAACCCATATATTTAATTTACTGAATGGGTTTAATTATCCCTTTTATATTAGGGAATTTATTCATGGGCCAAAATTGTCCATTTGTCCAGTTCTCATAATGGGCTATCAACACACATTATTTAAAGTCTACCCATATGTTTATTTGATTTATATTCACTTTGGCGTATATGATAATAGTTCTCCAACTTATCCTTTAATTATGATACTAAGTCGCATAATTCTTAAACTTAGTCCAAATAATTTTTCTATGCCCAAATTTCTTGATGAGTCATTAGATAATATTATTTAAGGTATAACTATTATTTTTACAAATTTTTTATATGAGTTTATACGCATGAAATAATGATGCGTATCTTTTTAACTAGTTTGAATTTATTAATTGACAAAATTTTAATTTATCTATAATTTTTAATTAATAGATTTTATGGGGTACTACACTTTGTGTATTAATTTTGCGAGAGAGAGAGCTGGGGATTTAGCCTAAGGAGAGTCTTTTCTTGTGTAGTCTTTCCTTTTTAGGCTTAGTCTCAGATCAAGCATCTACCTATTTATCTTGAGCTTGATATTGGGACTTTAGGTCCAAACTTCTGTATTCAGAAGTGTTCCTTTTTTGTTGGAAGAGAAGGCTTGTTGTGCAAGTGTTCCCCTTGTGTTAAGAGAAAAATCACACTGGGGTTAGTACCAAGAGGTTGGCTTCTCGACCTGTAAGAGAAGTAGGCTGCCTTCTTGCCCAGAAAGAGAAGAATATCAGCTGGGGGGGCTAGATCTTGTATGCCCCTTGTTTAAGGGAAGACCAAGGTTACTTGGTGGTTTGTGATATCCCAAGAGTTTGTTTGGGGACTCGATGTAGGACTATGTGGGAAGAGCTGAACCAGGATAAAGCTCTTGTGCATTGTTTATGTGATTGTTTTCATCTTATTCCGCTGCTCACTAACTCTAACACCTGCGTTAGTATTTTGTTTGAAGTTATTTTTAACAGAAAAATTTCGAGATATTTTAAGCAACCCATTCACCCCCTTTGGGCTTGCAACCTGGTCAACAGTTATCACCAAAATAAAGGAATAAATTATAGGAGTGGTCTAAGAACGGCGACAGGGAAACTTCACTAGATGTGGAGAAATATACAAGAAGAACTCACACCCTTTCTGGAGGAACAAATCCTCTCACAAGAAAACTCTCACAAGCTCTCACCCCAAGACCCTCTTGTTTCTCTCTGCAAGAGCCCACTTGGTGTCTCTCTCACTTGGGATGCCAAAAGGTCTCCTTTTATAGGGTTGGAGAAGAACCCTCAAACTGCTGTGTTGGAGATTTCCACAAGAGAAACAGACTTCTCTTGTGAACCTTTTGTGGCCATTAATCCATTTAGTCTTGCCAACGCATGGGAGTTTAAGCTTCTGTCCATTTAGAATGGAAGGACCATTCCCTTCGGCCTACTTAAGAAACCGCATGGGTGGTTTCTTGGTGGGGCTTTGAAGGTGGGACACCCCACGTAACACTCAGAATCTTGCAAGTGCCTTCCATCAATGCCAAGCTTCATCGCTTATAACACAAGATCTTCAATGCTTCATCTTTTCAAGTCTTTATTTTTGTTGGCTATTCTCCAAGTTTTATTGTGTCATATTAGTCTTCTTGGAAGATATTAAGTTGGCATCTTGTTGCCTTGATATTCAAGGTTGTGCTTCTTTGTGAAATGTGGGCTTGTTTGTCTAGTATTCCCTTGGAGAAGGGAGGGTCCATGTGCAAGGTGTGCTCCAAGAGAATGTTTTATTAAGTGGCTAGAGGTTGATATCTAGCAATGTAATCCTTTCAAGTAGAAGGAAGGACCAGAGTACAGGTTGTTGTAGCTTGTTGTTGTTGGCTAGTTAGTGAAACTTCAAGGTGTCTTCCTTTAAAGATTACATTTAAGGGCCGAGTGGTTCAATTTTGAACTAAGATAAAACAACTTATCTCCTTAATATGCTTGATGTGCTTTGCATTTTGCTTCCACTATCGTTTCCATTTCTCCTCTCTATTCTAATTCAATTCATTCATCTCCTTCTGAATTGCAATAGTCTAGCCAATAAAATAAATACTAAATTCTCAAAAGAATCTTGAAAAGCTCAAATTTTGAACTCTCCTCTAGAGAGAGAGAGAGAGAGAGAGAGAGAGAGAGGTGTGCTGTCAAGGAGCAAAATTAAGCAAAATTAAACTATGACTTTGACCAACTATTATCCCAACGGGTTAAGATGTTAGCCAATTAATATTAATAAGTCAACATATGAACGCATTGACTAATTAATTCGTTAAAAATGATTTTACAAACTAACATGTTAAAATATCTATATGCATTAAAAAAATAATTGGCATGAATAAGTTGCAAAAATAAGCAGACAACATAGACAATTAATTTATTTTTGATAGGGGCTGGATGATAAAAAAGGTGTAATATGACAGAAGGCACTAATTAATTTTCCTAGTAAAATATCATGGAATTACTCTAAAAGGAAACAATACTAGACGGCGCCGTAGATTGCCAACCGTCGCGCCCAATATTATATCCTCTTTTTGTTCTCCTTTAAGGAGATCCGATATCCATTCCTGTTGGGCTCGCATTTTTCGCGGCCGGTCGGTTATAACTATTAATTAATTTATTGCTTAATAATTGCGATAAGTAGGGTTTAGGCCGGATTTGGTGTGGTGTTTTTGGAGTTCGAAACGGAGGCGCCTCTTCGCGAGTTCAACACCCCCCCCCCCCCCCTTCTTTCCTCGCCTCTTCCCTCCACCCCCACTCTCCTCCTCTGGCAATCGACGAGGGGTGGGCTCCCGGATTCTCTCTAAAGAACCCTGCTTTCCGCTAGGGTTTCCATGTTAGCGTCGCAGGGTTTCGTGGGGCTGGCCGGCGGGCGCGTCTGCTGTTCTGGCTTCCCTGTTGCGTTCTTCTGGGGACCTGTTGTTCTTGGAGTCCCGACGCCTCTACTCTAGTCTGTGCGCCCACATTCGAAGAAAAAGGTTGCCTTCTTTCGTTCTGGTTCTACGTTCAAGGTGGGGTCGTTTCTGGTGTAGGTATGTGTTTGCTTTATGGGAATTAGATGGTCTGTATGTATGTACACTTCTTCGTCTCATCTCATCGTTCGTTGTTCATTTCTCCGAGCTCTAATGGTATTGGGGTTCCATTGGACCTTGGTTTTGCTTCTTTCTAGGATTTGTGCTTCTCCGCTTGCTTCTGCTTTTGGCTGTCCTCTTGGTTGGGTTTCTTTTTTCCTTTTCTTCTCTGGGGTTATTCACAAAGGTCTTTAATGTTGTGGGTGCAGGATTTGGGGGACAAAGATTGTTGAACACTGTTGTATTCGAGAATGAATACTGCTGAAGACCTTCCTCCCTTTTTCCCTCCTCTTCCTGCCCCCGCTTTGAACAACAGTAGTGGCTTCTGGCTTCAGGTGCACCCGAGGGAGGAACATTTTGATGTCCCCCCACAGTTCAAGAAGCAGAGAGTTTCTGATGATGCCCCGCCGGCGAATCCCAACCGGGGGCAGCGTCAGGTTTCTGGGTCGCTGCCCCTTCCACCTGTGCACTCCATTAGTCTCCCGCAGAACTCCTCCCAGGGCAACAAGGTGAGCAGGTTGTTCTTCAAGACCAGGCTTTGTATGAAGTTCAAGTTGGGTTCCTGCCCGTACGGCCAAAACTGCAGCTTCGCCCACGGGCCCGAAGAACTCCGGCGGGCGCCGCCCAACTGGCCGAGCCTGGTTGCTGGCCTTGACGACGAGCGCTCGGCTGGTGGTTTATCCGAAAGGCAGCGGTTGAATAAGCTTAAGATATGCAGGAAATACTACAATGGCGAAGTGTGCCCGTATGGAGAAAGATGCACATTTGCGCATGTGGAGCCAGGGAGTTTGAAGGAGTGCTCGGCATTCAATGCGGGGGTCGCTGAAGCTAGCAACCCACCTGCAGTGAGCAGTCTATGTGGGGCTTGCGACCTTGAGGCTAATGGTTCTTCTAGCTCTAGTGGGGATGGCAATGGCTCTCATCACAAGTCTTGTATCTGGAAAACAAAAAAGTGCCACAAATGGGAGTTGACTGGCCATTGTCCTTTTGGCGAGAATTGCCAATTTACTCATGGAACAGCAGGTATATTTTACTTCTTCGTTTTCAATATGAAGATCACCATGATTTTGTTGTTTCTCTGCTTTTTAGATCTTTGAAGTCTCCCTTTTATGATATATTAGATTATGCTTCTTCATCTCATAAGTCAAATCATAGGCTTGTACCATTGTATCTGCGATTGCACTTGGCGGTCGTCCAAGTCTAACTGCAGATACTAGACTTGCTATCCAAACTAGTAAGTGAATGGTACCAAATCCTTCTTTGAACCATTTTGCCTAAGCAGCTTTGTCAGTCTTAACAGGATGCTTCTCCTTTTGGTTGCTTCAGCTTTTATTCATTTCCCTGATCACATAGACTACCTTGGTTCTAGCGTTGTAACCTCCTAAAGAACTCTTTAAATGGCTCTTTTTTTTTCTTTCTTTCTTTGAATTTTTTTCAGTTACTAATATGATGACATCTGGGAAATTTCATAAAACCATCGCTGAGTGTCATTTCGGAATGCATTTGTACCATTACTGAAATGAATTTTGCTTTTTCTCCACTTGCTTGTTGCCTGTAATATTGAGGACCTTGAAGTTAAATGGTTTTCATGGTATTTGACATAGGTAACCAACAAAAGAAGTAGGGGAATCGATTGATTTTGTTGCTTATCCATATTCTAAATATAGTAGATGTATGGCATGTGTATCATCCAAAAGTGGATACCGGATATGTACAATAGGGATCAATTTAAAGCTCATATGTCTGTTGGTAAGTGCGCATAGTTTGGTTTGAAAAAAATGCTTCTGCTTGTTGAAATTAATGCCCAATGGCATTTTAGTTGTAGCATAAGTTTGGCATGAGCTACATCCTCTTCCCAATTATGATTTTCTGACGACAAAGAAAAATTTTGAAGCACATTAGTAAACTGGTCTCCTCAGCACTGATATGATATAATGATCTCATCCAATTTGAAGAAATGTGTAAGTGGTCAATCTGGAAGAGGGGACTCTATGATCCCTGGGACTTAATTCATCACTTGCTTTAGTTGCTATTCGGTCATAGTCATTAGCAGTTGATTTGTTTCCGTTTGTAGTTTGCTTATATATCTTTTGCTTGCACAAGTTTTTTCTGGCAACAGAGCTAATGAAGTTTGCTGAACACACTGATCTGGAAATTGACTTTGTTGTAGCGTAGCTCACACAAAGCACTTTCATTGTCCAGGAGACAGCGCCCCCGCCCCGCCTGGTCAGACGAGCTTCCCCGGGAAGCAGAAAGGGTTCCTTAGATTGAGAGGGCTGAAGAAGATCAGCAACATCTATGCCGACTGGATCGAAGACTTGCCTCTCAATCCCCGGAACAACTGAAGCATGGAAGAGACGTGTGTTGCATATACAAGTGTACAAAGCTGATACCGGATCTCATCACCCTATTCTTTTTTGGCTTCTCAATTGCCTGTGGAGATGTATGCCATATGGATGCATGAAATGTAGATATATTTCCTTGGCCAGAAGATTGACCCAAGTAGTATATACAAAAAGGCAGAACCTGAAGCACTCATGTCTAGTAGTAATTTCCACATCCATGATGTGGATTTGAGATTCTTGTGTACGAAACTGTGATCATAGTATACTTGGTGAATACAAAATTACGAGTCTTATATATTGGGAACTAGGTATATTACTACTACTCATTGCTTTCTTTCTTGCATACCAGACTCATGCTTCTTTTCCAAACCTTGAACGTGGATGGTGTTAATACACTAAAGAGAAATGTTTGTTGTACTTTTTAGCGCACTTTGTATTGATTGGATACAATAAGACATTGGCTAATGAGAATATCAAAGTAGTACACCATTGATAAGTGCAATAAATTGAACCGGCAAAATCCGAGTGGTGGTGCTGGGACTGGGAGCCCCTGGTTCCTGATATGCGAATTTTTGCACGTGTCGACAGGCATGCTGACCTCATCTTTTGGGATGTGGATTACCTCAGTCATCATCAAATGTTGAGCCCCACGGGACGGGACCACCCTCATGGGATCTGACTTCCTTTTGGGGGGATCCCGCTTCCGTCTGGAGCCAATCAAATAGTTTTTGTAATTGGAATCTAGCGCAGTGTTATTATAATATTAAGTCTTCGATGATTCTCAAAGTGTCAGAGTTTATGATTGTTTTATTCATAGGATTTTACGTATTAGTCCTTGTAATCTTATTATTATCATATTGCTCCCTATAATCTTGGAGTCTCAAGATGCTCCCTAAAATCAACTATCTATGTAATCACTTTAAGAGAAATACTCGTTGCAAGATTTCCCTTGCAATAATATTGAGTTGGATTGCAAGGAAAAAGTCTTATTGGCTGAAAGATCATAACAAGTACCATACTTTAGTACTTATCAGTCAATAAAAATTATCTTTTTACAATCCAACTCATCTTCATTACTAGAAGAGTTTTACAATAAGCATTTCCCTAGCCTAAATACTCTTAGCCAATGGGATGGATTCGTAAGAGCTGGAGAGAAACTCTCTCTCTCCCACATTGTGGGCATTTGGGTCTTTTCCTAAGATGAATTAGATTTAACTAAGGCTTGCTCCAGCCATGGTAACGACCTACTTCTTTTGGAATGGAAGAATGGGCTTTTTTGCATATTAATCCCCACAAATATCATTAATTTGATATTAGTCCTTCAAATCCGGCTATAGTCATATAGATCCCTCAAAACCTTGTCATTAAACATATTAGTCCTTCCATTTCTTTTTGTCGACAAATTTTTTTCGACAAAAATAAACCCAACCTAGGTTAAGTTAACCATAGCTTGAGAAATGACCAAAATAACTTAGTTACCAAAATAGCCCACCCTTAGGCACCGATGTAGACAGGGTTGAGCACCTCCTCCAGCATGCGGGTCACGATGCCGACATGCCAGTTGCAACACCCTCCATGGTCCCATAGATGGTCGGCTCTTCTCCAGTGGCCTCTGCACCTCCCTCCACTACCTCTCCCTTAACTCCCTCTCCTACCTCAACATCTTTAGCAACCTACTCTCCGAAGACCTCCCTAGTGGGTCTCCAACTTGACCTCTTGCTTGTTAACCAACATGCAATAATTAAATGTAATTCACATTTGATAGAAAATAAAGCACAGTAAATAGAAAGTAAATTGATGATTCCTTTATTTCACATGCACATATTTCTAATACCACATAGTAGTTGTAATCATGTAAGCAACAGGGCTAAAGCAACGATTAAGTAGGAATTAAAAGTAATTTGTTGAAGGGAGAATAGAAAATGCTATAAATGGAAAATGACTAATTAAACTCTAGATCAACACACCATTACAATTGCTAGAACTCCAAGTCAGAAGGGCACGATGCTACTACTCGGGTCACGAAGACTGGTTCATGACGTCAAAATTTGACCTTGACAAACAACATAAGAAAAATCTCTCAGTCTCACAGTCGTGAACAATAGGTCAAACTGCCGCTCCACCTCCACAAGAATAAGAAACTGTAGAGACCAACACACACCACCTGCAGTCTGGCCGGACTGTAGACCCACACATGTCACACCTCTAGAGTTCCAAGGCCCGTAAAATGAGGCTGTGGAAACAAGGGACTAGTTGGGGCCCAACACATTTGCTAGTGTCTGCTCTCTCAACTATGAGTGTACTATAAGCGACTGAAAGTAAAACCAACCACACCATGAGTCTCTACCCTATTGTCGTCTTTCTCTTAGCAGAACATACAACTCAGCATACATGAGTAAGGGAGTTAAGAAGACAACAAGACCTTGATGGTACCACTATACCAAGACTCACCCTAAGCACACACATGTTTGGTCCACAAAGAACCTAGGGTACTTGATTGAAGAGGTATTCCGAAATAAGAGTCGAACCACCGAACTCGGTAAACCATGATCATATTATTAAACTCATATTCAAATCATCATTGCTTAATTGTCACACCATAAAACCTTCTTCCCATCATCATCTTTACTTAACAAATCACAACCGGACCATCGGATCGTCAAATCAGAGTTCAATTGACCAAAGGGTCAGTCCCCAAGTTCAACATGAGGATAATTCATAAGAAACCACTTAACAACCCTAAATCTTGTTATTAAACTGCAATAAGACCATCAACAACAAATTCAAACCTAGTTGACCAAAAGGTCAACCCTAGAACACTTCTGAAGAGAGAACCCTCGGGAAATCAGAATGTGGTGGGGGTATAGGGCACATTAAGAATGCGTCGACCTGATAGCCCTCATTCTTCAAAGTTGAAGGTGGTGGGGATCAAGGGCGCTTTCACAATGCGCCTACTACCCAGGGCGACTTTACACACAGAATACCCCTGCTTACAGGTTTCACAAAGAAACCCCAAAAAATACAACTTCCAACCATTTTAAACAATTGTAACCCACCATACATGATTTTAGCTACATAATAACATCGAAACATGCTTTCAAATGACATGAAACATCAAAATAAAAGCCTCAAACACAATTCCAACCCTCAACGGGATCTTTATCCATTAAACCTCAATTACAACATTTATAACATGCATTTCATGCTTAAATAGTGATAAACTTCCTTCAATTAATCCAATCATCATACTGACCATTGAAGAGATCAAAGGAATGTAGAAGAAAGAGAAACTCTCCATACGTACATGAAGAACAAAGCTTGTCGGGCTTTTCTAGAAATCCGAACACCGTCCTCGTACCAAAACCACACAAATCCACCACGAATCGATGCAGGCCACCCAAAATCTCCATAGCACGAACCTCCCGACTAACATAGGGTTTCTGTCTTGCTCACTCATGAAACCCACACTTAAACCATCTGAAACCTAAACGTGTTTGTAAGGCCCTCAAATTTTGTCCTTTTATTTTGTTGGTGTGTGTGATTCGTGCTTGTGTGTAAATATTATGTATGCATATGTAGATATCTACGTACATATTAGCTAGGTGTACTTATGTATGCATGTGTATGTTTAAAATGTAATTATTGTTTGTTTGCATGGTGTAGTAGTGTGTACACTATATTATATATATTGCAGGTATATGATATAGCGTATATATGGTTTTCTGCATGTTTTAATGCTCTGGCCGAAGAGCAATTGGCGTCAACATGGATGGACGTCCATGTTGAGTAAACGTCCATGTCGATGGACGCCAACTATGAGGTAAACGGCCATGGATGTGGACGTCTACTTCTCTGATTTTTTGTGCGCAGCAGACCCCGAAATTTCGGGTTGGGCTCACTCACTGATTGGGGAGATGTCTCCAACGGCTCTCAACTCCCATCAGACCCTGCCCACGCATGCCCCAAGCCTAGACTTATGTAGAAGCACCCCTTAGCAGCTGGAAGAGACCTCTTTGTCTTTTGGTAAAGAAAACCCTAGAAACCCTAAGCCCCTGTGCGAAACCAGAACTTTGAGCCTTGAGATCTGAAGACTGGTGGCTTTTTCCGGCGATCTACTTCGACAAGGAGGAACCCTTGACAGCAGGCTACACATCCCTGGCTCTGGTGTGCTGCGAGGATCATCCCAGAAGCCGGAGTGGAGGTGTTTTAGAGGCTTCTTGGCTCTGGCCGAGGAGGGCTTCTCCGACCTTGTAATCCGTTTGTAGATTTATTCAAAGGCAAGTAACCCATCCCCGATGCATGTATATGTCCAGTAAGTCTTAGATATTTTATGGGATTTTACTCGTGTCCTGGATCCCCCACATTCACCCTTTCTTTGGAGCTCGGTCTGTGTTTTTGCACAGAGAGGAACTTAACGGCAAGATCCCTTGCCGTTAAGCTCCAGTTGGCGGCAGACGATGTTGTCGTTACCCCTTTGAACGGCTAGCCTTTGCCGTTAGTATTCTTCAGGACAGAACAGTGAGTTGTTCTTCCTTATATATGATTAATTTACAGTTTTTCGCATGAGGATATATTGTAAACATTATATACTATCTATTATGAATGGTGGAATGCATTGTGAGATTTTGTGAATTTCTGTAAATAGTGTGAATGGTTACACTTATGAAAAATGCATGTTGATGAGACCTTGGTTGTGTTAGTCTACTGTTCACATGATTCGTGAGGAATTTGAATGCCATAAATTTTCTAGACCATGTGTATGTATGTCAGTCCATGCTCTGCAAAATTGGAAAATTTCCCATGATCATGTGATTTTTTACAATTTCGATAATGAAATGAGAAAGCATGTGTAGGGTCATGTAAAAATCACAGTAAATAGTATGATGTGAGATAAATTCGAAAAAAAATTCGGTGATAATGTGCATGTTAGGTACAGGTCTGAGAACTGCCAAATCTGACATTTATGTTGTGCTTCCATGATAACTGAATTATTAACGGCATATGAATGAGTGTTTCATTTTCTGTAAATTCTGTGTAATTCATAAAAATATGAAAATTTGCATGTTGTCTAAACCCTGCAAAAGTGTGTGGTTAAATTTTCATGAGATTTGGGTAACAGTAGTTATATTGTGAAATTTCCATGTGAAAATGAGCTATTAATGCATGCTATCATGATTATGGTTTGATTATGTGTTTTCAACCTGATTAGTGTAAATTACTGAGTGTTTAAACTCTGTCAACAGTAGCACCATGAATTAGAAAAAAAAAACTAAACCATGTGCTTGATAGCGACAACGTAAGTAATGCGTAAATTGGGTGAAATGTGTGTGTTAAAAATCGAAATGTGTAAATTGTGCCGTGTGTGACACTGCTTCCATAGAGGGCTGTGGAACCATACCGTGAAAAAGTCCCCATGGGAAGGTTCAATGTGTTAAAATCCTATGGGCATTAGGATAAAATCCTGGAGGTGGACAAGTACCACTGGTTAGGGTGGAGAGTTCTCTCTCTCCGGTTACGCAGTACCAAGAGCCGTCACTGTGTTGCCTAGGTGGCGTCTATGTGTTTGTGTTATGTGATGTGAATGTGTCCTTCTAGTGGTGGTTTGGACTATGTGTCACGGCAATTAAATGTGAAAATGTGAATGTGTATATGTGCAAATTGTGTAGTGTGGACATGTGAATGTGAATGTGTAAATGTGAACAATGCGAACGTGTAAATGTGTAAACATGTGAATCCAAGGTGTTAAAATGCAAACTTGTGATTTATGTTATAAAAATGTTAGATTCATGTCAAAATAGCAACCTTAATGTGTTTATAATGTGTTTTATATGTGCAAAAGTGTGTAGAATCCATGTTAGGGATATTTCCTTCTTATGTGTGAAAATCCATGCTATTTGCTATCATGTTGTAGTTAAATGTAAGTGTAGTTCTCATGTGAATGAATGAGTAGAAAGCATGCGGTAGGTATTTCATTTTGGATTATATAAACCATGTATCATGCATAGTGAAATTAGTAGAAATATCATGATAGGTAGTTTTCCATTATTGTACAACCATGCTACATGTTTTGATTAATAAAATTGAATGAATGGCCTACTTGTGATGTATGCATGTATGATGTGTATGGAGTTTACTTGCTGAGTCTTTTAGACTCACTCTTGCTTCGGCGTACAGTTTTAGCAGGTGACCCTACTTCCTTGGAGGAGACCATTGAGAGCGACTCCAAGCGAGGAGAATAGAGTGTTGTGGAGTCACTGTTGTTGTACCTTACTTTCATAGTATGTAATTGAGACTTATGAAATTGAAGCTTATGTAATTTGTGGATGAACAATGTAATTTAAATTTTGTATTTCATTATGTGGACTTAGTTCCTTAAATTGCTATATGGATCATGTATGTTTAATGTGGATGATGAAATGAAAAGACAGTAGTTCTTTTACTTCCGTTACTCTGTATTCATATTTGTGTACATCTCAATCATATGTGTTAGTGCTTGGGTAAATGTCCCACTGTGACGAGACTCACTATACCGACGTGAATTGGTATAATCATACCGGTATAAGGAGGGTCATCGCAGAGATTGGTATCAGAGCAACTGGTTGAGATTGTATAAAATATACATAAGTCATCATCTCCATTACATGCTAGTCCTTATAGAGTTGTCCACGTGTGTAGAATTGATTAATAATGAATGAAAGATAGATAAGAAAGTGGTTAGACTAAAATAACATAGTTTTCTAATAGTGATTAAATTAATTGCAGCTTATGGCTTCACGCGGTAGACGTGGTGGTGTGCCTACTCGTGATGGCGAGCAGAGGAGAGATGAGCCTAGGCGTGAGGACCCAAGCTGAGCAGCAGGCCCCGGCACCTTAGGGTCCTGTACTTCCCCCACCGCCACTTGTGGATTATGGAGTGTTCATGCAGGGTCTAGTGCAGGCCATGCAGACGCAGGCCCACACCAGGCTGCACTCATCCAGGCTCAGATGGAGGCTCAGGTTGGAATAATAAAAATAAAGAGTAGTTGTTTTATTTAATTGCATGATGTTGTGTTGAATATGCATTGCTGTTGTTTGTTGTAGCAGGCCCAGTTCCAGTTCCCCAGGCTCAGGACCATGGTGGACCCTCCATCATGGAAAGATTCAAGAGGATGTTGCCACCTCTTTCAAGGGGGAGAGCGACCCCTTACTAGCCGAGAGCTGCATGAGGGAGATCGAGAAGATCTTCCGGGCTATTAGGTGTGCGGACGAGGACAAGGTTACTTTAGCCACCTATATGCTACAGGTATGTGTTAGTTTTATATTTGCTATCCTGTTAAATTAGAGCTATTAGTTGGTGCTTATGAAGGTTGTGTTGCAGGAGAGAGCTGATGTGTGTGGCTTCCTTACTGCGTACCGATTCGAGGATGGTGCTATTGATGTTGCTTGGGACGAGTTCGTGAGGCTCTTTCGGGCCAAGTTCGTCCCCGATCATATCCAGGATAGGATGGAGCAGGAGTTCCTTTCCTTAACTCAGGGCTCCAAACTGTACTCGAGTACGAGGCCAGGTTTGCTGAGTTATCTAAGTATGCACCTCACATAGTAGCTGATGAGCGCAGGAAGGCAAAGAAGTTTGTGATGGGCCTTAATCCCTCACTGAGGACGAGGCTAGTGGAGTTCGATCATCGTACCTTGGACGAGGCCCTTAGCGCTGCTTGTAGGCAGGAGGGTGAAATGGAGCAGTACCTCGAGGAGAAGAAAGCTTTGCAAAAGAGACCTGCGGCCCCTTTCCAGCGGCAGGATAAGAAGAAGGCAGCGTACCAGACACCGCAGCGTCCTGGAGCAGCAGCCAGCAGTACTCAGGTACCTTCTCAACGTTCCCCTGGTGTGAAGAAGGAGTGTCCCCATTGTGGGAAGACACACGTGGTACGGAGTGTTGGATGGTAGCGGGAAAATGCTTGAAGTGTGGAGCAGTGACCACAAGATCCAGGATTGTCCGAGACTTCAGCAGGGAGTCCTGCACGGAGCGCCAACCCCAGCATCGTAGCAGCAGCAGCGCCAGCTACAGGAAGACCAGAAAGGCCTCGAGCCCAACTCGAGTGTTTGCCCTAGCACGAGAGGATGCCGAGCAGCGGAGCATGTGACCGAAGGTACATTTTTACTTCTAGGTGTGCACGCTCGGGTTTTTTGTTTGACGGGTGCCACTCACTCGTTCATTTCCGAGCAGTTCGCTAGGCAGTTAGCTCTAGAGTCAGGCGTAGAGCCTGAAGATTTAGAAGTCCCATTGTCTATACACACACCCGCGGGTACGGTATCGACTGGGAAGTGTATTCCGTCGCTACCTGTGTGCATTGAGGATAGAGTCCTAGAAGGGTGTTTCTTGCTAAAGATGAAGGACTGTGATGCGCTTCTTGGTCTGGATTGGCTAGAGGAGCACTATGCATTAGTAGATTGTCATCGGAAGAGGATTGTTGTGCATTCCTGGTGAGGACGAGTTCTCTCATCCCTTGCCAAGAAACTTGGTGGGAAAGTGGTCATCTGTGCCATGAAGGCGATGCACATGGTAAACAAGGGTTGTGACGCTTTTCTTGCCAGCGGTAGTGTTAGTACCCGAGGCTGGTGAGTCACCTACTCTTGCAGAGATGGGGTAGTGTAGGATTTTCCAGACATCTTTCCCGATGATTTGTCTAGATTGCCACCGGATAGAGAGATAGAGTTCACCATAGAGTTCTTCCGGGCACCTCTCCCATCTCGAAGGCTCCATATCGGATGGCAACTGCGGAGTAGCCGAGTTAAGGAAGCAGTTGCAAGGAATGCTAGTTAAGGGATTTATTTGCCCTAGTGTTTCCCCTTGGGGCGCACTTGTCTTATTTGTAAAGAAGAAGGATGGATCACTTAGGTTATGCATCGATTATAGGAAGCTTAAACCAAAGTGACAGTGAAGAACATGTATCCCTTACCTCGTATTGATGATTTGTTTGACCAGCTGCAAAATGCATCAGTCTTTTCTAGATCGATTTGTGATCTGGTTATCATCAGTTGAGGATAGGAGTGAGGATGTGTCCAAGATGGCGTTGTGGAATGGATTTTTATGGATCCATCACAAATTATTTAAAATTTAAAATTTATTTATCATGTTCTCATGGTGTTGTACCCGCGTATATACAAATTCAAGTCCCGTTTAGTGCTAAGTAAGCCACTGTAACGAAAGATGAATCGGTAATCGTGGAGTGCAGGCGTGCCAGTCGGCCAAAGCGGACAACATGTTCTGCCTGCCTCCGAGAGTTGGAGGGCTTTGAGTCTATTTGCGCGCGTCTGACTTCGTCAAACGAAAATGGAGATCGGGTCGGGACCAAGATCCCGTCGTTACCTAAGCACAACGACGTAATTACATCCATCTAAGAGGGAAAAACCCTGATTAATCGCCAGGTAATAAAGAGTCTTGTGGCCTAAGCGGAAACATCCGATAAAAGATGCGCGGAAAAGTAAATCTAGTTGCAACCTAATGTGAGACGACCAGAATATAACACTCGATGCATTTTTACTGTTTATTTTGATTTATTAAAAGAGGTTGGACTAGTTCCAACATTATTTGATTTGATTTATTTCTTTTAGATTTTCAGTTGTGTTTGGTCTTTTGTTAGGGTTATTCTTATTTATTGATCCATCAATTTAATTCAACCCTTAATATCTTGATTTATGTGGGACTTTATTTGATTTCAGATTTTTTTTTTATTCATTTCTCTTAATTGTTTGAGTTTGCAACTTTATTTGAATTTTTTTTTATTACAGATTGAAGTTTTGGCCTGAGATCATTTGATTTGGCTTTCTTCTATTTGAGATTATTTTTTTATTTAATTTTAACTTTAGATTTGTGAAGTCATCAACAATTTTTCATTTTTTATCTTATGGGTTAGAGCGAATTCTCCATGTCTTTTAGTTATTTGATCTAAGTTTATTCCCTTTGTCAAAAATTATCATATTTATTTGGGTCTTTTGATCATTTAATTAGCTCCCCTTTTTTTATGAATTATACGTGATTACCTGCCCTTTTATTCTTTTCTCTTATAATGCCCATTAATATTTACCTCATGAGTCTTGTTACCGTTTCCTTTATTAATTGGCCTGGGTTGGTTAAATGGAAGGGAGGCGATGCATGTGAGTTTATATGGGTTTTGAAATGGGATCTATACATGCAGGGGCGCAGGTGACTTGGAACAACAACCATGGGAGCTGAACGGCAGTGAGTATGTGGCATGCTGAACGGCAGCCTCCGGGGAGGCGCGCAGAGGCTGAACGGCAGCCCTGGGTGTTTAAATATATATTTTTTGTAAATGGATGTGTGTGTGTGCAGGCGCCTGAGCACGAATGTGCGACAGAGGGTATTGTTGCTGAACGGCAGGGAGGGTGGTGCCTGCGATAAAGCTGAACGGCAGGGTTTGTGTATAGAAAGTTGAACGGCAGCCTTTTGGTGTGGAGGGCTGAATGGCAGGGGTAGGATGTTGAATGGCAGGTCTGCTTCTTTAATTGACATTTATTTATTTCTCTTCGGTATTTTATCTATTTCATCATTTCTTTTATTATTAAGTAATTTCCTCATTCATTGCTGTCTTTTCTTTGTTTATTACTTTTGATCATTTAATTTCTATTGATTTTTCTCATTGTTGTTATCTATTTTTTTATTGTTTGTGATTTCTATTCAATTATTATTATTATTTTCACTCATTATTGTTATTATTATTTCTTTGTTTATTCATTTATTTTGTTCTCGTGCGTGACATGCCAATCAGATGGTGTATGTCGCACCAATATTATTTGCCTCGTTCATACACACATAAATGTCACACAAATTGGTAAAATCATGGCTGGAGAAATGATGTTTAAACTGGCGGGGAAATCGATCATGTGGTATAATCTGATTAATAGTAACTGCCCCTGCCCACATATGTCGGGGCATTACTCGGGTGCGCTCACCTATAAACCCGAGGCGACGCCTACGGGGCAATATTCGCCAGACAGTGGCGACAACAATTTGCCAATGGTGTCGGATAGCAACACAAGTATCGGCGGCCATGTCGGCACAAATGCATTCGGAGATCGCCGGTAGAAGCGGGCGGGCGAATACCATATTCGAGACGAAAATCCGACAGCACCTCCCCTTAGCTTGCATATTTGGGGGGGGGGGTGTGCATGACATCCGGTCCACCACGATGGAGACGGTGCCAACAGAAAATGTTGATGCCAGAGACAACAACCGTCACGGCTCACGGCACGGGTTTTTGAGTCGTATCGAGGAGGACCAGCATATGCCGTTGCGGAAGACGATCTAAAGACGGCCCTCAAAGCATGCGTCACTGAACGTGCCTGAACAGAGAGGCATTGGGTGTAATGGAGAAGAGGGGGGTTTGAACGGCAGCACTGCGTAAGCACTGCGCAGGGCTGCCGTTCAGGACCCTCAACATCTAGAAAACTATGAAGTTCCGGGAGGGGAAGAACGGAAGCACTGCGTCATCACTGCAGGGCTGCCGTTCAGGCCTCTCAAAATCTCAAACAGGAAGCGGAACAATTATGGGTGCAAAGTGATCGGCAGCACTGCATCATCACTATGCAGGGCTGCCGTTCAAAACCCTCAACGCTGAAGTAGGAAAATGGCAAAAGCTGCGAAGGAAAGGTGAACGACAGCACTGCATCATCACTGCGCAGGCCTGCATTCAAGGCCCTCAACGCTTGAAGCAGAATGCGGCGAAGGAGGGTGTGAACGGCAGCACTGCATATCACTGCGCAGGGCTGCCGTTCAAAGCCCTTAACGCAAATAGGGAGCAGTGAAGCAGGAAGGGTGAACGGAAGCACTGCGTCATCACTGCGCAGGGCTGCCGTTCAAAGTCCTTAATGCCTTGAACAAGAAACAATTGTGTAAATTGACCAATAAAAGATAAAAAAAGGTAGGCCAATTAGTCCTTGAGAACCAGGCGTGGGTATTATTTTCACCCTAACCTGAGAACATCTGGGATCCCACTTGTGATCCGGACGAGGTAAATATGAACGGCGGCGAATCAAAGCTTAAACCAAAAAAAAAAAATATTGAAACAAAAGGGGGACAATTATGGCTATTCTCGGCAATCCAGTGGCCTAAGAACTGGGGAAAATTTCAGGTTTATTCAGTCCCTCTGTGAGCGATACTGGTACCGGATATACACAGCTCATTCTCACAGGGGAAAGGGGCCTTTATCCTTTCATCCATCACATAGATCGATAAAAAAAAATAGGGGAAATTAAACACATCATCTAAGTAGAACCCAAAATCTAAACAGAACAACACACATGTAAAAAAATACTGCGTGATTTGATATTCCGCAAGCACAAAGAACATGCCACTCCAAGCTTTAAACTCCACAACAATGAGAGTATGTACTTAGAAGGCCGGCTCCAGGTTACGAGTTACATGCCAAAGAAAGGTAAGAAGAGAAGATTAAACAGGAAAGGTCGTGGAGGGGAAAGGGCAGAAGTAAAAAAAAACAAGAAAATCAAGCTCTCTCTTCCCCTTGCTCTCACCTATCCCCCTTGATCACTGCACGCACAGCCCCTTCCCCCAAGAAAGAACAAAGTAGGAGGCCTGCTCCCTTCTCCTTCAGCCGCCAATCAGGAAGACCCCTCCGCAAGAACGCTTTCTCTCCCTTTTGCTGCTGCTGGCCTCTTTCTTCTGCTTGTTCCAATCCCTCCTTTATATGAGACACTCGCCTTTTTAAGGCACCATTCCCAGGGCTGAGGTGGCTGGCATTTTGCAACCCACCCCCTCATATTTTCCTTTGTTACTTTTTTTTAGCCTTATCTTTTTCTTTTGCTTTCTGCCGCAGGCCATTCATCTCCATCACCTTTAGATGAGCCACAGGCCCATTTGTGACCTGCTAGACAAAAAGTGGGTGGCAAACAGGCGTTTAGAATCCGTTATGGACATTATGAGTTTTTGGTCCTTCCTTTCGGATTGACCAACGCCCCGCAGTGTTCATGGTCTCATAAATAGGGTTTTTAGGCCGTATGTAGATAGCTTTGTTGTGGTATTTACGATGATGTGTTGGTCTACTCTCCGGATGAGGCCACACACCGTTAGCATTTGAAGGTAGGTTAGAGGTTCTCCGTGAGCACAAGCTATATGAAAATCAGCAAGTGCGATTTTTGGTTGCGTGAGGTCATTTTATTGGGCATGTTATCTCCGGGTGCTGTGTAGCAGTTGATCCAGCAAAGGCCAGGCAGTATGGATTGGGAGACCCCCAAGACCCCTTCGGAGATTCGTGAGTTTTCTGGGTTGGCTGGTTACTATCGGTAATTCATTGAGGGATTTTCATCCATCGCCGCCCCATTGACTCAGCTTACCAGAAAGGGGGTGAAGTTTGTGTGGTCCGAGACATGTGAGAGTAGCTTTCAATTATTGAAGGCTAAACTTACTTCCACCCCGGTATTGGTATTACCTAGTGGTGCTGAAGGTTTGCCATTTATACGGATGCATCTCGGATTGGCTTAGGCTGTGTGCTAATGCAGCAAGGAAGAGTAGTGGCGTATGCTTCTCGCCAATTGAAGGAGCATGAGCGTAACTATCCGACTCATGATTTGGAACTTGCGGCAGTGGTTCATGCACTAAATATTTGAGAGGCACTATCTTATGGGTTAGATTTAGGTGTTCACTGACCATAAGAGCTTGAGGTATCTCTTCTCCCAGAAGGAACTAAACCTACGGCAGAGGAGATGGATTGAGTTCCTCAAAGACTACGACTTCGATCTTCAATATCATCTAGGAAAGGCGAATGTCGTAGCGGATGCTCTTAGCAGAGGAGGTCTTCGCTCTAGCAGGATTGGAAGATGTTGGAGGATGCAGCGTGTTCGATGACTGAGTTAGAGCCCTTATGTCAGCCTTTTGTGGCTCAGTTGTCCCTTAGGTCTTCAGTGTTGGACGAGGTGATCGAGCAACAAAAAGCCGACCCTAGACTCCAAGAGTTAGTGGGCAAGGCAGGCATCGCTTGTGATGAGGATGGTGTGATTAGATTCCACCACCGAGTATGTGTTCCTGACATTGTAGATGTCTGTGAGCATGTTTTAGCAGAAGCTCATAGGTCGAGATTCTCTATTCATCCGGGTAACACCAAGATGTACCAAGATTTGAAGAGGTCCTTTTGGTGGTCTGGCATAAAGAGAGAGTAGCGGATTATGTATCTAGGTGTGTTTAGTGTGCCAGCAAGTGAAGGCCGAGCGACAGCGACCATCTGGTCTATGCAGAAGATGGAAATCCCAGTATGGAAGTGGGAAGCTGTCACTATGGATTTTGTTTCGGGTTTGCCTCGATCCAGATGGAGTAAGACTCGATTTGGGTAGTGTAGATAGATTCTCGAAGACTGTGCACTCTTGCCTATGAAGAAGAAGCAGTCAGTAGGAGAGAGCTGGCTAGATTGTATGTCAGTAGCATTATTAGATTGCATGGTGTGCCGAAGTCGATCATTTCGGATCGAGATCCGAGATTTACTTGAAGTTGTGGAAGGGTCTTCAGGTGCTTTAGGTTCGGAGTTGAAGCTCAGTTCGGCGTTTCATCCTCAGATAGATGGACAGTCTGAGAGGACTATCCAGACGCTCGAGGATATGTTGAGGGCGTGTGTGCTGGATGGAAGGATGATTGGGAGCGCCATTACCTCTAGTGGAGTTCGCATACAACAACAGTTTTCATGCGAGCATTGGTATGGCTCCATTTGAGGCGTTGTATGGAAGGCCTTGCAGATCTCCTTTATGTTGGGAGGAGACCGGCGATAAGCAGTTGATCGGTCCGGAGTTAGTTCAGGAGACTTCGGATAAGATTCAGCTTATCAGGAAGAGGCTTGTTGCGGCACAGGATAGGCAGAAGAGCTACGCCGACAACAGGAGGAAGGATTTGGAGTTCGAGGTGGGTAAGCATGTCTTTTTGAAGATTTCACCTACTCGAGGTGTCGTCAGGTTTGGCAGGCATAGCAAATTAAGTCCCAGATTCATTAGCCCGTATGAGATTCTCAAACGTTTAGGTAGCGTGGCTTACGAGCTAGCTTTGCCTCCGGCTTTAGCTAGTGTTCATCCCGTTTTCCTCGTATCTATGCTCAGGAAGTATGTTCAAGATCCGTCTCATGTTATTAGTCATGAGCCAGTGGAGATCCAGCCAGATCTGTCCTATGTGGAGCAGCCAGTAGCTATTCTTGACTGGAAGGTTCAACATCTCCGGAACAAGAGTATTACGTCGGTAAAAGTTTTATGGTGGAAATTCTCGCGAGAGGAGGCTACTTGGGAGCTTGAGGATGCGATGAGGAAGAAGTATCCTCATTTGTTCGAGTAGTGTTGTTTAAAGTCTAGGATGAAGTTTCCTTAAGGGGGAGAGGGTTGTAAGGCCTCAAATTTTATCATTTATTTTGTTGTGTGTGTGGATTCGTGCTTGTGTGTAAATATTATGTATGCATATGTAGATATCTACGTACATATTAGCTAGGTGTACTTATGTATGCATGTGTATGTTTAGATGTAATTATTATTTGTTGCATGGTATAGTAGTGTGTACACTATACTATATATATTGCAGGTATATATATATATAGCGTATATATGGTTTTCTGCATGGTTTAATGCTCTGGCCGAAGAGCAAATTGGCGAACATGGATGGACGTCCATGTTGAGTAAACGTCCATGTCGATGGACGCCAACTATGAGGTAAACAGCCATGGATGTGGACGTCTACTTCTCTGATTTTCTGTGCACAGCAGACCTCGAAATTTCGGGTTGGCTCGCTCACTGACTAGGGAGATGTCTCCAACGGCTCTCAACTCCCATCAGACCCTGCCCATGCATGCCCCAAGCCTAGACTTATGTAGAAGCACCCCTTAGCAGCTGGAAGAGACCCTTTGTCTCTTGGCAAGAAAACCCTAGAAATCCTAAGTCCCTGTGCGAAACCAGAACTTTGAGCCTTGAGATCTGAAGACTAGTGGCTTTTTCCAGCGATCTACTTCGACAAGGAGAACCCTTGACATCAGGCTACACATCCCCGGCTCTGGTGTGTTGCGATGATCATCCCAGAGCCGGAGTGGAGGTGTTTTGGAGGCTTCTTGGCTCTGGCCGAGGAGGGCTTCTCCGACCTTGTAATCCGTTTGTAGATTTATTCAAAGGCAAGTAACCCATCCCCGTGATGCATGTATATGTCCAGTAAGTCTTAGATATTTTATGGGATTTTACTCGTGTCCTGGATCCCCCACATTCACCCTTTCTTTGGAGCTCGGTCTGTGTTTTTGCACAGAGAGGAACTTAACGGCAAGATCCCTTGCCGTTAAGCTCCAGTTGGCGGCAGACGATGTTGCCGGTAACCCCTTTGAACGGCTAGCCTTTGTCGTTTAGTTCTTCAAGACAGAACAGTGAGCTGTTCTCCTTATATATGATTAATTTCCGAAGTTTTTTGCATGAGGATATATTGTCAATGTATATACTATGTATTATGAATGGTGGAATGCGTTGTGAGATTTTGTGAATTTCTGTAAATAGTGTGAATGGTTACACTTATGAAAAATGCATGTTAGATGAGACCTTGGTTGTGTTAGTCTACTGTTCACATGATTCGTGAGGAATTTGAATGCCATAAATTTTCTAGACCATGTGTATGTATGTCAGTCCATGCTCTGCAAAATTGGAAAAATCCCATGATCATGTGATTTATTACAATTTCGTAATGAAATGAGAAAGCATGTGTAGGGTCATGTAAAAATCACAGTAAATAGTATGATGTGAGATAAATTCTAAAAAAAATTGGTGATAATGTGCATGTTAGGTACAGCTTGAGAACTGCCAAATCTGACATTTATGTTGTGCTTCCATGATAACTGAATTATTAACGGCATGTGAATGAGTGTTTCATTTTCTGTAAATTCTGTGTAATCAGAAAAATATGAAATTTGCATGAGTGGTCTAAACCCTGCAAACAGTGTGTGGTTAAATTTTCATGAGATTTTGGTAACAGTAGGTTATATTGTGAAATTTCCATGTGAAAATGAGCTATTAATGCATGCCATCATGATTATGTTTGATTATGTGTTTTCAACCTGATTAGTGTAAATTATTCAAGTGTTTTAACTCTGTCAAACAGTAGCACCATGAATTAGAAAATAAAAATAAAAAACTGAACCATGTGCTTGATAGCGACAACGTAAGTATGCGTAAATTAGGTGAAATGTGTGTGTGTTAAAAATCGAAATGTGTAAATTGTGCCGTGTGTGACACTACTCTATAGAGGGCTGTGGAACCGTACCGTGGTAAAGTCCCCACGGCAAGGTTCAATGTGTTAAAATCCTATGGGCATTAGGATGAAATCCTGGAGGTGGACAAGTACCACTGGTTCGGGTGGAGAAGTCTTCTCCCGGTCTGCGTAGTACCAAGAGCCGTCACTGTGTGCGTAGGTGGCGTCTATGTGTTATGTGTTATGTGATGTGAATGTGTCCTTCTAGTGGTGGTTGGACTATGTGTCACAGAAATTAAATGTGAAAATGTGAATGTGTATATGTGCAAATTGTGTAGTGTGGACATGTGAATGTGAAATGTGTAAATGTGAACAATGCAAACGTGTAAATGTGTAAACATGTGAATCCAAGGTGTTAAAAATGTGAACTTGTGTTATGTTATGAAAATGTTAGATCATGTCAAAACAGCAACCTTAATGTGTTTATAATGGTGTTTTATATGGTGCAAAAGTGTGTAGAATCTATGTTAGGGATATTTCTTTCTTATGTGTGAAAATCCATGCTAAATTTGCTATCATGTTGTAGTTAAATATAAGTGTAGTTCTCATGTGAATGAATGAGTCGAAAGCATGCGGTAGGTATTCATTTTGGATTAATATAAACCATGTATCATGCATAGTGAAATTAGTAGAAAATCATGATAGGTAGTTTTCCATTATTGTACAACCATGCTACATGTTTTGTTTAATAAAATTGAATGAATGGCCTACTTGTGATGTATGCATGTATGATGGTTATGGAGTTTACTTGCTGAGTCTTTTAGACTCACTCTTGCTTCGGGTACAGGGTTAGCAGGTGACCCTACTTCCTTGGAGGAGACCATTGAGAGCGACTCCGAGCGAGGAGAATAGAGTGTTGTGGAGTCACCGTTGTGTACCTTACTTTCATAGTATGTAATTGAGACTTATGAAATTGAAGCTTATGTAAATTGTGGACGAACAAGTAATTTAAATTTGTATTTCATTATGTGGACTTAGTTCCTTAAATTGCTATATGGATCTTGTATGTTTAATGTGGATGATGAAATGAAAAGACAGTAGTTCTTTTACTTCGCGCTCTGTATTCATATTGTGTACATCTCAATCATATGTGTTAGTGCTTGGGTAAATATCCCACTGTGACGAGACTCACTATACCGACGTAGATTGGTATAATCGTACCAGTATAAGGAGGGTCGTCGCAGTGTTGGGGTGATGGTGTGTTCTGAACATGCCCTATCAGGTGCATGCGTTCACTAATACGCAGCCATGCATCATTCCCCAGTGTGCCATGCATCGCACATGCAACAAAACACCAACCATCAGATGGTTTGGGAATGTGCCCGAGTTGTCCGATGCCTTGTGAATGCTCATCCAAAGCCAACCGTATTCTCAAACAGAGAACCAAACTCACAATGGCCACCCAGAAACACCTTTACAAGCCATAAAAGGCCTAAAGCACAATCCATAAACCACACACTAGTCCAATAACCAACCAAAACCCGATAATTGGGAATTTGAAATGCCCATACATTACATACATTTTGTGTAGCCTGCAACCAACACTTTCGTGCCACTAACACCATCTCATCCAGGTATCCCCGCGTCCCCATGCCCTTCTCTGCGATGTGCGATGCCTACATCTCCCCCCCCCTCCCCACCAAATCCTCCTCCCAACGTTTGAAGTGCAGGGATGCGATGAACAACTAAGAGGGGAGGGGTGAATTGGTTGTCGCCTAAATTAAAATCTTTTAACATAGAATAGATTAGACACAAAAATCAAACCTATTATGTGATATGCACAGCGGAATATAACAAGTATACAAATGAAACCAACTATTCTAACATGCATAGAACGAAGGTAGAAGAGATGGATGCAAACCACAGATGCACATAGGAATTAGAGTGGTTCGGCAAACACACCCCTGTGTGCACCTATGTCCACTACCCCACATCTCATGAGGATTTCCACTAACTTGTTTCTAGGCACAAGCATAAACAGCCCCCCCCCCAACATAGACATGGTTGTTTCCGGGGACAACACAAACTCCAGCTTGTTTCTCGAGGATGAGACAACCTAGTGTGTATGCGCGCACGCACTACACAACAACAAACACCGTGCTCACAAAATGAGCACACACAGTATGATCAGGGTTCAGTAAAGAACAAATAAAGCATGGACAGGAGAAACAACAATCTAAACAGTACACTGTAGAGTTCTCCTGTTTCAGAAATTCGGCCTTTGTTGTTGTCTTTGATTGACGATGACTCAGATGAAGAACTGGCCAATGTAGAAAGCTTCTGAACGAGTTCTTGCAAATAGAAGCAACAGGTCCACGCCCTTCAGATGAAGAAACACCTTACAAGTACTTCTGGAAGGCTTCTGGATGATGAAGACTTATTCTTTAGGCTTCTACAAGTTCAAAGTATCTGTTGGCTCTTCCTAGGGTTTCACGATCCTCTTCTAAACTCTAGGGTACGAAGCAACCTTCTTGGAGGCGTGGTCTCTCTCTTCTAACACATGGGAACATGTTGTATTTATAATCCCAAAGAGTCCTTGTATGTTTGGAAAGAGTTGGATCTTCATAGGACTCTGTTTAGGAAAGTTCGCATGGAGAAACATCAGAATCGGTCAATCGAATTCATCAGATTGGTCGTCTGATTTCAACTTTGCTTCTATTGATAAATCGACTGAGAACGACCGGTCAACCGATTTTGGAAATTCGGTCCTCTGACTTCTATCTCAGCTTCGACCGGTGCTTCGGTTGGTGAAGATATAACGTGAACATATGAAGTTATCTTACATCGACTGGCATATCAGTTGACTGATTTCTTCAAGTCGATCGTCTGACTTTCGGACTATCCCACTGCCAAAGATAATGGCTAGGTCAGTCGACTAAACATACCAACTTTTGCTTGGTTATCAATCGATTGGCCTTGACTTCATCAATCAATTGGAGCTTTAATTCAGCAACTGATTGGCCTTCATATGGTCGGTCAACCAATTTTTTCGAGTTGGTCGTCCGATCTGACTTGTGTGTCGACATGTGTAAAACATGTGTCGACACCCTTTGATAATCGATCAACCGATTCCTTCATGTTAGTCGTTCGACTCTCAGTTCTGCAGACTTTCTCCATGTCTTGTCTTTCTATTTTGTCCAAGTCTAGGGCTTTGTATTGATCACTTCAAATGCGACTTTTGGACAAATATACTGCACACTTAACACATAAATTAGACCCTCAAATTAAATAAACATAAATCAAATGCTTGGGTCATCAACATATATACACTCAGTGTTTTTGTGGTTTTCTCAATATGAGTTAAACTTAGTGTTTTTGTGATCATCAAAATCTAAAGAGTACAACAATCTCCCCATTTTGATGATGACAAAACACTTGTAAAATACTTGTAGATTTTTCACACAAAACACAACATTTGATTTTTGATACCAATTTGATTTGCTTTTAGGTGTTTTCATATGACACATATGCACGCATTTAGTCATGCAAGATTAATTCCCCCTCTCTAAAATACTTATGACTCTAACTTTCCCTTTTTCTCTTTTGGACATAAACTCTCCCCCAAAACCAAATTATAAAATCTACAAATATTCTCCCCCCTTTTAACATCATTATTAAAAAGTAGGTGGTATTAAGGATAAAAGGTGTATGTAATGGCATAATACAAACGTATGTGAAAATGTCACTTTGGGGAATCTGATGGAAGTACAAGCTCTAAAAGATAGCCATTAAATAGTCCAGTGTTTAATCAAATTCTCAACACACATTCAAAATTAAACACCATTTAAAGTGAAGTGTGAGACATGATTAAGAGGCATCAACCATGATGATAAGTAGAATTTTAATTAACACTAACGGATACTCTCAATCTTACCCATGCATGATAAATCCTCAATTTTTTGTAGTTATCACTCTGCTCCCTTTTTTTGTTTATTCTGAAACAAATGATGTGATTTATTATTATTATTTTCTTCTCCTTCATTTTGAGGAAAGTATTGTCGTTTGACGTGAGGCTTCTCACTTGTTCAGTGAAAAGACTCAGTTACTAAGCTCAGTTCCTATTTTCATTTTCAAAGTGAGGCAGGTAGCTTTTTCCTCATGAGTTACTACAAGTTAAGTGGATTTTAAGAATCACACGAGTATTAAGAAAAATGTTCACTGGTCATCAAGATGATATCTGCTAATCATAGTCATGTGCATTAGTGTGTTGGTCTCAATTCAAAAGAATTTTGAGAAGCAAGTTAACGACAGAGCTATTTGACTTCCTCTTAATGTATGCACACACCAAATGTAGAAATCTCCCTCTTAGTGGCTGAATTAAAGCACACAAAATCTTAAGCCAATGCAATAGAATATCAAAGGAATATTAGGCCATAGAAAAAATCAAGGAGGTGTCTTTACATATACTGTACATGTAAGCATACAATGGATAGACATGCAAAAGACACTAAGACCTAAGACTCTTTTAGTGTTTTTATTTTTCAATTTTTTTATTTTTCTAATAGAAAGAAAATAAAAACACAGCCTATAACTAAAATATAAAAGAGTAAATTATACAGCATACAAGAGTATTCATGTGTTACCTTGTAAGTCCAAAATAGGAGAACATGATACTCACTGAACAGTGTAGAGTGTAGGCGGCTTGAGATTCACATTGTTACCAACTGATCCCAATTGATGTTTGAACTCTTTAAGTTCACAAGACACCTACAACCATAGATCTCAAGTAGATTTCTTTACTACCTAAATAGTTTTGGGTCTAACAGTGATAGTCCTAGAAGATAACAAATCCTTCCTTATCCACACCAAGTTCATTTTCTACATGTTTCTTTTTAAAGAACAATTGTAGTTTATATGACCATGCCCATTACAGAAATAACATGTGACATTAGGGTTGTGTTCTATGGGTTGTGGTCTATGAAGAACATGATGATTAGCATGCTTTCCTTTCTTTGATTGTGCATGCTTCTTAGACTGTTCAGAATCTCTAACATGATCAGATTTCTTTAACTTCATGGAGTTCTTATCTTGAACTAGTTGTTTGGCTTGCACAATTTTATTAACATGAGAATTCAGTTAAGTTTTTTTCTATTTTGGACTAGCATGAGAGATGCTTAGACTATTAGAAGCATGAACAAAAGATGTCTTGATCTTAGACTCAAGGGAGTTAGACTTACATTTCTTAGGTACAAACCCCAGACCATGTCTATGGGTATTCACCTTGACAGTAAGAACCTCATCTAATTTTTACTTGCCCTTCATGAGTCTAGACACAGTAGATTTCAGCTCATCTATTGCTCCATGCAATTTCTTGACAGAATTTTCAGAATTTTTAACATTCTCTTCAAGCACATGCACTTGGTTTTCCAGTTTTTCCTTTTCAGATTTCAAGGATGTGTTTTCCTTTTGAAGCATGCAGAATTTTTCTGAAAAACCATTATCATTAGCCATGCATTCCAATTCTTGTTCATACAATGAAATTTTGCTTTGCATGATTTCATTTTCATCTTGAAGAACATTGCATTGAACATTCAACATGTCACATGAATCACATGAATATTCATTATACAAAATATCATTGACTTTTACCTTCAGTCCCTTATTTTTATTTTTTATTTTTTTGTATTTCTCATACAAGACTGAATACAATTGCTCAATCTCCTCCGGAGTAAAGGATTATCGGTCAGAATTTACCTCAGGAGATTCAACCTCAATAGCCATGAGACCGCACTCCTCCTTCTTGGGTTTTTCAGCCTCGGAGGATGACTGGTCAGAGTCACTCCAGGTGGGCGACCATGGCTTTGGGCTTCTTTTCCTTCTCTTTGTTCTACTTTTTCAGAAATACTAGGTATTCTAATCTCATATGCCCAATTCCTTGGCATTCATAGCAGATTAATTCTGATTTTCTGTTAGAGTTTTCTTGCTTGTTCTTGCCCTTGGAGTCCATAGAAAGCTTTGCATACTGTGGCCTCTTCTTTCTCAGAAATTTTCTTAAGCTTCGTGCAATCTTGGCCACTTCCTCCTCATCTTCACTTGAGGTGTTTTCTTTAAAAAGATATCCCTTTGATTTCTTGGCATTGAGTGCTACATCCTTTGACTTAAGGAGCATGGGTTGCTCGGCCTCCTCCCACTACAGATTGATCTCATATGTCATGAGACTCTTAATCAACCCCTCCACAGTAAGGGTTGACAAGTTCTTGGAGTCTTCAATGACTGTGACCTTGGTGTGCCACGCTGGGGGAGAGACCTAAGAACTTTACAAACTATCTCCATGTCCATGTAGTTCTTCCTGAGTGCTTTGAGTCCATTGGTAATGTTTGAGAGTCGTGCAAACATATCAGAGATTGTTTCCACTGGGCTCATCTTGAACATCTCATATTCATGGACCAGGATGTTGGCTTCGGTCTCATTGAATTCAGAGGTGCCTTTATAGATCAGCTTCAATTTGTCCCACATCTCCTTTATCGAACTGCACATGGAAACACGGGAGTATTCGTTAGGATGAATAGCACATTGCATTATATTCATGGCACTAAAATAACCTTGGATTTTTTAATATGATCCTCTGTCTAGTTTCCCTGATCCTTTGGCAGTGTATATGGACTAGTATTCACAACTTTTTAGATCTCATAATCTTGAGCCCTGAGAAAGACGTGCATACGGTTTTTCCAATAGGAATAATTGCTGCCATCAAAGAATGGTGGACGTTGGATAGAGAACCTTCAAGCATGAATCCCTTATTGGCCATCGCAAATAGGATCTCTCTTTTGATCAAGAGCTTGGCTCTGATACCAATTGAAGTGTAGGGATGCGATGAACAACCAAGAGGGGAGGGGTGAATTGGTTGTCGCCTAAATTAAAATCTTTTAACACAATATAGATTAGACACAAACAATCAAACCAATTATGTAATATGCACAGCAAAATATAACAAGTATACAGACGAAACCAACTATCCTAACGTGCATAGAACGGAGGTAGAAGATATAGATGCAAACCACACATGCATGCAGGAATTAGAGTGGTTTGGCAAACACACCCCTATGTGCACCTACGTCCACTAGCCCACACCCAGTGAGGATTTCCATTAACTTGTTTCCAGGTACAAGTGTAACCCCCCCCCCCCCCACACACGCACACAGTTGTTTTCGGGGACAACACAAATCCCACCTTGTTTCCTGGGGACGAGACAACCCAGTGTGTATGCGCGCAGGCACTACACACCAACAAATACCATGCTCACAAACTGAGCACACACATAGTATGATCAGGGTTCAGTAAAGAACAAATAAAGCATGGACAGGAGAAACAACAATCTAAATAGTAAAGTGTAGAGTTCTCTTGTTCAAGAAATTCGACCTTTATTATCATCTTTGACTGACGATGACTCAGATGAAGAATTGGCCGATGTATAAAGCTTCCAAACGAGTTCTTGCAAGTAGCAGCAACAGGTCCACGCCCCTCAAATGAACAAATAGCTTACAAGTACTTCTGGAAGACTTCTGGATAATGAAGACTCGTTCTTTAGGCTTCTATAGGTTCAGAGCATCTGTTGGCTCTTCCTAGGGCTTCACGATCCTCTTCCAAACTCTAGGGTACGAAGCAACCTTCTTGGAGGTGTGTTCTCTCTCTTCCAAAATATGGAAACATGTTATATTTATAATCCAAAAGAGTCTGTGTATGTTTAGAAAGAGTTGGATCTTCATAGGACTCTATTTAGGAAAGTCCGTTTGGAGAAACATTGGAATCGGTCGACCGAATTCATTGAAATCGGTCGTCCGGTCTCAACTTTCCTCCGATTGATAAATCAGTTGAACGACCAGTCGACCGATTTTGGAAATTCGGTCATCTGACTTCTATCTCAGCTTCGATCGGTGCTTCGACTGGTGAAGATATAACGTGAACATCTAAAGTTATCTTTCTTCGACTGGTAGATCGGTCGACCGATTTCTTCAAGTCGGTCATCCAACATTCGGACTGTCCCACTGCCAAAGCTACAGGCTAGATCGATCGACCGAACATACCAAATCGGTCGTCTGACTTCTGCTTAATCAATCTATTGGCATTGACTTCATCAATCAATTGGAGCTTTATTTCAGCAACCGATTGGCCTTTGTATGGTCAGTTGACCAATTTCTTCGAGTCGATCATCCGATCTAACTTGTGTGTCGACATGTGTAAAACATGTGTCGACACCTTTTGATAATCAGTCGACCGATTCCTTCATGTCGATCATCCGACTCTCAATTCTGCATACTTTCTTCCTATCTTGTCTTTCTATTTTGTCCAAGTCTTGGGCTTTGTATTGATCACTTCAAATGCGACTTTTGGACAAATATACTGCACACTTAACACATAAATTAGACCCTCAAATTAAATAAACATAAATCAAATGCTTGGGTCATCAACATATATTACACTCAGTGTTTTTGTGGTTTTCTCAATATGAGTTAAACTTAGTGTTTTTGTGATCATCAAAATCTAAAGAGTACAACAATCTCCCCCTTTTTGATGATGACAAAACACTTGTAAAATACTTGTAGATTTTTCACACAAAACACAACATTTGATTTTCGATACCAATTTGATTTGCTTTTAGGTGTTTTCATATGACACATATGCACGCATTTAGTCATGCAAGATTAACTCCCCCTCTCTAAAATACTTATGACTCTAACTCTCCCCTTTTCTCTTTTAGACGTAAACTCTCCCTCAAAACCAAAATATAAAATCTACAAATATTCTCTCCCCCTTTTTGACAGCATCAAAAAGTGGGTGGTATTAGGGATAAAAGGTGCAATTGGCATAATACAAAGTAAGTAAAAATGTAACTTTGGAGAATCTGGTGGAAGTACATGCTCTAAAAGATAGCCATTAAATAGTCCAGTGTTTAATCAAGTTCACAACACACATTCAAAATTAAACACCATTTAAAGTGAAGTGTGAGACATGATTAAGAGGCATCAACCATGATGATAAGTAGAATTTTAATTAACACTAACGGATACTCTCAATCTTACCCATGCATGATAAATCCTCGATTTTTGGTAGTTATCATTTTGCCCCCTTTTTTTGTTTGTTCTGAATCAAATGATGTTATTCATTTTTTTTTATTTCTTTCTTTTCCTTCATTTTGAGGAAAGTATTGTCGTTTGACGTGAGGCTTCTCACTTGTTCAGTGGAAAGACCCGGTTACTAAGCTCAGTTCCTCTTTTCACTTTCAAAGTGAGGCATGTAGCTTTTTCCTCATGAGTTACTACAAGTTAGGTGGATTTTAAGCATCACACGAGTATTAAGAAAAATTTCACCAATCATCAAGATGATATCTAATAATCATAGTCATGTGCATTAGTGTGTTGGTCTCAATTTCAAAAGAATTTTGAGAAGCAAGTTAAAGACAGAGCTATTTGACTTCCCATTAATGTATGCACACACCAAATGCAAAACTCTCCTCCTTAGTGGCTGAATTAATGCACACAAAGTCTTAAGCCAATGCAATAGAATATCAAAGGAATATTAGGCCATAAAAAGAATCAAGGAGGTGTGTTTACATATACTGTACATGCAAGCATATAATGGATAGACATGAAAAGACACTAAGACCTAAGACTCTTTTTGTGTTTTTATTTTTTTAATTATTTTTTTTATTTTCTGATAGAAAGAAAATAAAAACACAATCTATAAAAAAAATTAAAAGAGTAAATAATATAGCATATAAGAGTATTCATGTGTTACCTTGTAAGTCCAAAATAGGAGAACATGATACTCACAGAATAGTGTAGACTGTAGGCACCTTGAGATTTACATTGTTACCAACTAATGCCAATTGATGTTTGAACTCTTAAGTTCACAAGACACCTGCAACCATAGATCTCAGGTGGATTTCTTTGGTACCCAAATGATTTTGGGTCCAACAGTGATAGTCCTAGAAGGCAACAAATCCTTCCTTATCCACACCAAGTTTATTTTCTGCATGTTTCTTTTTAAAGAGCAATTGTAGTTCATATGACCGTGCCCACCACAGAAATAACATGTGACATTAGAATTGTGTTATGTGGGTTGTGGTCTATGAAGAACATGATGATTAACATGCTTTCCTTTCTTTGATTGTGCATGCCTCTTAGACTGTTCAGAATCTCTAACATGATTAGATTTTTTTAACTTCATGGAGTTCTTATCCTGAATTAGTTGTTTGGCTTCCACAATTTTATTAACATTAGAATTTAGTTGAGTCTTTTTCTATTTTGGACTAGCATGAGAGATTCTTGGACTTAGAAGCATGAACAAAAGATATCTTAGTCTTAGACTCAAGGGAGTTAGACTTAGATTATTAGATACATACCCCAGACCATGTCTTTGGGTATTCACCTTGACATTCAGAACCTCATCTAATTTTTCCTTTCCCTTCATGAGTCTAGACATAGTAGATTTTAGCTCATCTATTGTTCAATGCAATTTCTTGACAGAATTTTCAGAATTTTTAACATTCTCTTCAAGCACATGCACTTGGTTTTCCAGTTTTTCCTTTTCAGATTTCAATGATGTGTTTTCCTTTCGAAGCATGTAGAAGTTTTCTGAAAAACCATTATCATTAACCATGCATTCCAATTCTTGTTCATACAATGAAATTTTGCTTTGCATGATTCATTTTCATCTTGAAGAATATTGCATTGAACATTCAATAGGTCACATGATTCACATGAATATTCATTATACAAAATATCATTGATTTTTACCTTCAGTCCCTATTTTTATTTTTTATTTTTTTGTATTTTCATACAAGACTGAATACAATTGCTCAATCTCCTTAGGAGTAAAGGATTCTCGGTCAGAATCTACCACAGGAGATTCAACCTCAATAGCTATGAGACCGCACTCCTCCTTCTTGGGTTCTTCAGCCTCGGAGGATGACTGGTTAGAGTCACTCTGGGTGGTGACCATGACTTTGGGCTTCTTTTCCTTCCTTTGTTCTACTTTCTCAGAAATACTGGGTATTCTGATCTTATATGCCCAATTTATTGGCATTCATAGCAGATTAATTCTGATTTTCTGTTAGAGTCTTCTTGCTTGTTCTTATCCTTGGAGTCCATAGAAAGCTTTGCACTATGGCCTTTCTTTGAAATTTTCTAATGCTTCGTGCAATCTTGGCCACTTCCTCCTCATCTTCACTTGAGGAGTTTTCTTCAGAAAGATATGCCTTTGATTTCTTGGCTTTTAGTGCTACATCCTTTGACTTAAGGAGCATGGGTTGCTCGGCCTCCTCCCGCTTTAGATTGATCTCATATGTCATGAGACTCCCAATCAACTCCTCCACAGTGAGGGTTGACAAGTTCTTGGAGTCTTCAATGACTGTGGCCTTGGTGTGCCACGCCGGTGGGAGAGACCTAAGAACTTTATGAACTATCTCCGTGTCTGTGTAGTTCTTCCCGAGTGCCTTGAGTCTATTGGTAATATTGAAGAGCCGTGCAAACATGTCAGAGATTGTTTCCACTGGGCTCATCTTGAACATCTCATATTCATGAACTAGGATGTTGGCTTTGGTCTCCTTGACTTCAGAGGTGACTTCATAGATCAGCTTCAATTTGTCCCACATCTCCTTTGCCGAACTGCACATGGAAACACGGGAGTATTCATTAGGATGAATAGCACATTGCATTATATTCATGGCATGAAATTAACCTTAGATTTTTTTTTAATATGATCATGTGTCCACTTTCCCTCATCCTCTGCTAGTGTATATGGACCAATATTCACAACTCTCCAGATCTCATAATCTTGAGCCCTGAGAAAGACGTGCATTTGGTTTTTCAAATAGGAATAATTGCTCCCATCAAAGAATGGTGGACGTTGGATAGAGAAACCTTTAGTCATGAATCCCTTATTGGCCTTCGCAAACAGGATCTCTCTTTTGATCAAGATCTTAACTCTGATACCAATTGAAGTGTAGGGATGCGATGAACAACTAAGAGGGGAGGGGTGAATTGGTTGTCGCCTAAATTAAAATCTTTTAACACCGAATAGATTAGACACAAACAATCAAACCTATTATGTGATATGCACAGCGGAATATAACAAGTATACAGACGAAATCAACTATCCTAACGTGTGCAGAATGGAGGTGGAAGAGATGGATGCAAACCACACGTGCATGCAGGAATTAGAGTGGTTCAGCAAACACACCCTTGTGTGCGCCTATGTCCACTACCCCACACTCTGTAAGGATTTCCTCTAACTTGTTTCCAGGTACAAGCGTAAACCCCCCCACCCCACACACACATGGTTGTTTTCGGGGACAACATAAACCCCACCTCATTTCCCGGGGACGAGACAACCCAGCGTGTATGCATGCACACACTACACAGTAACAAACACCGTGCTCACAAACTGAGCACACACACAACATTATTAGGGTTCAGTAAAGAACAAATAAAGCATGGATAGGATAAACAACAATCTAAACAGTAACCTTCTTGGAGGCGTGTTCTCTCTCTTCCAAAACATGGAAACATGTTGTATTTATAATCCCAAAGAGTCTGTGTATGTTTGGAAAGAGTTGGATCTTCATAAGACTCTATTTAGGAAAGTCTGTATGGAGAAACATCGGAATCAGTCGACCAAATTCATCGGATCAATCGTCCAATTTCAACTTTGCTTTGACTAATAAATCGACTGAACGATCGGTCAACTAATTTTGGAAATTCGGTCATCTGACTTCTATCTCAGCTTCGAATGATGCTTCGGCTGGTGAAGATATAACGTGAACATCCGAAATTATCTTACTTCGACTAGCGGATTGGTAGACTGATTTCTTCAAGTCGGTCGTCCGACTTTCAGACTGTCCCACTGCCAAAGCTACTGGGTAGGTCGGTCGACCGAACATACCAAATCGGTCATTTGACTTCTGCTTGGTCATCAATCTATTGGCCTTGACTTCTTCAATTGATTGGAGCTTTATTTCAGCAACCGATTGGCCTTTGTATGGTCGGTCAAACGATTTCTCCAAGTCGGTCATCCGATCTGACTTGTGTGTCAACATGTGTAAAACATGTGTCGACACCCTTTGATAATCAGTCGACCGATTCCTTCATCTCTGTCGTCCGACTCTCAGTTCTGCAGACTTTTTTCCTATCTCATCTTTCTGCTTTGTCCAAGTCTTGGGCTTTGTATTAATCACTTCAAATGCGACTTTTGGACAAATATACTGCACACTTAACACACAAATTAGACCCTCAAATTAAATAAACATAAATCAAATACTTGAGTCATCAACATGAATTACACTCTGTTTTTGTGGTTTTCTCAATATGAGTTAAACTTAGTGTTTTTGTGATCATCAAAATCTACAGAGTACAACAACGTTGTGATGGCGAGTAGTAAGAGTGAGCGTGCGAAGGAGAGAGAGAGAGAGAGAGTAAGAGCTACAAAGTGAGAGAGTAGTGTGTGATGGAGAGAGAAAGAGATAAAGTGAGTGGTGCAGTGAGAGAGAGAGAGAGAGAGCACAATGGAGTGAGAAAGTGTGTGACGGAGAGAGAGTGGCACAGCGAGAGAGGGTGTGCGATGGGGGGCATAACAAGAGAGGATCTCGGGCGGGGGGGGGGGGGGGGGGGGGGGCGCTATGTCTAGTGGGTGGGCCTCCGGGAGAGCAGATGGCCAGTGTAACACCCCGGAATTTCAATAATTGGGAATTAGGTGATAATCGATAAAAGACTATTTAAATCAGTAAGAACATACGCACTATCATCACATGTGCAAAGACACATTTAAAATTTCGAAAAATCATAGTTAGACTTTAAATAATACTCCCTAATGACCCATAAAGAAATTTTGGCCAAGAAAAATCTCTTGGACCAATTTTAAGGATTATTGTGACTTATTATCATAATTATGAAATAAGTCGGAAACCCATATTCACATATACATAAAAGGGTCAAAAATCAAAATAAAATTATGGGTAGACTTTAAATAATGGGTAGTAACAACCCAATAAGCTAAATGGGACAAGAGATGTCTCTTGGGCTATGAGTAAATTCCAAATAAAAAATTATCCTAAAATTCAGAAATCTCAACTAAGTAAGGTTAAGAGAAGGAGATCACCCAATACACCATTAATGGGCCACCAAATGAGCCCAAATCGTGGATACAACCTATGGGAAGTTTCCTAAAATGTTTCCATCACTAATTGGGAGAGAAATCTCAAAAAGATGGCAACAGTCCCAAAATTCATAGCCCTAGTTTCTAATCCCAATAGGACTACTAAACACACATATCTTTATAAATTGAGCCCTCTCTGCCATGGGACGACCCTAGGACTTTCTTGGGACGTTGCTGGAGGCTCTTGGAGGCTGGAAAATGAGGGAGAAGGCTTGGAAATCGTGGGCTTCTTCCTCTCCTCCAACTTGTTGCTGCTGCACAACCAGAATAGAAGCCAAGTCCTAATAGCATTCCAATGTTAGTGAAACCACAACCATACCTAGCATACCATATACCATTAGAAAGCACTCTGAGTCTATCTTCTTTTATGGGTGTTTTTCCCAATTTTCATGTAGTGATTCAAGAGTATTAGGTGTTCTCCTACAACCTATCCAACTAGGGTTTCTAAAGTGACAACTTGATTCTTAATACTCAAAGGTAGGTCTTCTCTGGGCCAAACTCCAATTAAACTCATGTATGTTTGCATACATATGTTTAGATCACGTTTATACTATTTTCCCCAATTTATATCTTACCATCTCAACGAATTAAATCCTGTGTTACCATAGTAGTTTTCTGTCACGTGAATCCCTTACACTGTCTTACGAGTTCTATCTTTCTATTGAGTCATTTCCAGAGTAAGTTGTCAACAAGAACATTGTTCCTTTGTAAGTCTAGTTTCAGTAAACACCTATTTTGATTATTTTCATGGAGTATGTTGAGAATAAGATTAGTTTAAACCGGACTATGTCAGATCAATGTAGACAGTCACACATCTCCTTGTTACCCTGTCAAACGTCCATTGTTATCTAATTCCTTGCTACTGTAGGTTGGATAGGAAGTCCCTTAACTACAAGAAGTTGTTTTGTTTGATTTGATATATCCTATAATTTTTTGTGAATTTTCAAAGACCCTTGTGTCAAACCCAATCTGAAACAGTGTAGGATTTAGACCAAAAGGGTAACGCAGTACACAGTTTGAGGTCACTACAGGTTGACCTGTAGCCACTTGAAGGCGACAGGGACCTAGTCGCCTTCTGAAATCAGAAGGTGACCATCTCATGTCACATTAAGAAGGAGACCATTACAATGCCTCCTTCCCAGTCTTGAAGGCGACAGTGATGTTGTCGCCTTCCCAGTGTGTTGGCTAGATCGGCTAATTTTTTAGTTTTTGTGTTATGATTTTTCTTGGTGACTCTAGTCATGAGATATGAAGTTGTTGCATGCATTTAAAAAACCCATAGAAAAATATTTAATGACTTGAATATGATTCTAATTGTAAGGCCCTCGAAATTCTATCGCATTATTTGTATTTATGTGTGTATCTTTGTGCTTGTGTATGTATGTACATATTTACGTACATATTAATTAGTACAAGTACGTGTGCATGTGTTTATATTAAATATAAATAATGTATGTATTGCATGGTGATAGTATGGATATAATACCGTATACATATTGCATGTATATACGCATGGTATGCATGGTTTCTGCATATTTTAGAGTTCTGGACGAAGGCCATCTTGGCGTCAACCACAGGCCGTTGAGCTGGTGTCAGCGCCCAGACATGGACGCCAACACTAATCTTGGCGTCCAGCGATATGGACGCCAATCTCTCTGGCTGCATGCGCAGCAGAGCTGCAAGCTTCTAAAACAAGAAAGCCAACCATTGGGGGACTGTCCCCAACGGCTCTGAAGGCTGTCAAGTCACTGGTGAGTGGGAGAGAGACTCCCCTTATGTCTGAACCCGAAATGGCCTCTTCCCACTCCTCCCTTCACCTTGCAAGAGGAGAAAAAAGAGAGAAGAAAACCCTAGGAGAAAACTGTGAGAAACCCCATCCTTGCCACCCCAAAAAAAAAAAATCCACACTTCTGAAGATTGATCCGGCGTTCCACTGCTTCAAGGAGGTGCTGGATCGACGAGGAAGGCTTCCCCGACCTCGGCTTGCTGTGGATCTCGCTCAAGAACTCGGAGGAGAGTTCATTTGGAGGCTTCTTGGGACTGCCCAAGGAGGGCTTCACCAACACCCTAGACCCTTTGGAGGAATTTTTAAAAAGGCAAGTGACCTATCCATGATGTTCCGTATGTGTCTAAGTCGTTTCTATCATTTTTATGGATTTTTCCTCAAGTCCTAGACCCTCCCATTCACCCAAGTTTAAGAGCTCGGGTCTGTGTTTCTGCACAGACCTGCATTGACGGCAAGGTCAACAGACGCCGATATCATGCTTGTGTCCATTGACCATGCCGCTGACCCTGAGTCAGCGGCCAGAGACCGCCGCCAAGTTCTTCTGGACAGAACAGTGAATGTTCTGCCCTTCCTATACTCTAATTTCGGTATGGTTTCCGTGATGAGGATATATGGTAATCCTATACACTATGTATATTGTCAATTGTGGTGTGTGGATGAATGTGATGTGTGATGGTGAATGTAGGAAAGTTGTATCCCTTAAACTTGTAAGCATGACGTGTTGATGATCTTGCCAAATTTATGTTTCATGAGTAGGATTAGTCTGAAGCCTTGGTTTTGTCAGTTCATGAAGATTAGTAGATCAGTAGATGTATGCCCATTTTTTGGTAAATGTTCATGCTTGTATAGATTGCAAATAAATTCGGTTCGGTAAATAGAAAGACATGCAAGAATGGTTTGTGGTGATCGATTTGTGATGTATGATTTAGAATAGTTCTGTATTCTCAAATCATGCACGTAATGGTAATCCCTGTTCAATCAGTAAATGGCAAATTGCATGATGTGTTAAATTCCATGTAACTTAAATTGTGAATGGCATGCAAAATAAGTGTTTGATTTTCTGTAAATCCTATTTAGCTCAGAAAAATTTGAAAATTTGAGTGTATGATCTAGAACCCGAAAATAGCATGTGGTTAAAATTCAGGTCATTTGGACCAGTAAATAAGAAGTTATGTATTTTATGTGAAATATGATAATCTACGTATATTATCGTAATGTGGTTAGTTATTGTCTAAACCAACTTGATTAGTGAAATTTACTGTGTGTTAACTCCTAAAATCTGTAGTGCCATGTCAGGAAACAGAGATATTCATGTGAGTGAGAGAGTGAATGAGATGAAAGGTGTGAAGTGTAAAACCATGTGTAAAACGGTAAAATGTGTAATGTAACTGTGCAATGTGACACTGCTTCGTAGAGGGCAGTGGAGCTGTATCGGGAAAGTCCCCCTGAGAAAGTTCAATGTGTAAGTGACCTAAGGGCATTAGGGGGAAATCCTGGAGGTGGACAAGTACCACTGGTTAGGGTGGAGACTTGTTCTCCCGGTCTGCGCAGTCCAAGAGTCGCCATTGGAATGCCTAGATGGCGTCTATGTGTAATGTGATGTGTATATGTCCTTCTTTGGTGGGTTGGACTATGTGTCACAGCACCTAAAATGTGTAATGTGAAATGTGTAATGTGTATGTGCTCATGTGTAAATGTGTAAGTGAATAATGTGAATGTGTATTGTAAAGTGTAACCATGTGAAAGAGAAAACTTGTGTAAAGAAAATGTGAACTTCTAAATGTGAAAATATGTTGTTGAAATCCATGTGAGACAAATCTGAAACCATGTGAAATCAGTAATTCATGTTGTCATTATCATGTGTATGTGTGCAAAAATGCCTAGAATCCATGTTAGGGATAATTAATGAGTACGTGTACAATAGCATGATTGGTTATTCATATGATTTGCTTTAAGCGATATTGTAGCTCTCATGTGTAGGTTTACAGCCATGAAACCATGTGAAACTAGCAACCTAAAGCATGTGAAAATGTCTATGAATGTGTTTAAAAACATGTAGGGTCCATGCTAGTGTGTTTCTTTTCATTGTACGCTCAATGTTCATGTGTGGTAGCTCTCATGTCCTGGTTCTTTAAGGACAAAGTTTCACGAGTCAATTGAATAGAGAGCATGTGATAGGTAAATTTATCCTGACAAATCTGAAAGCATGATCCATGTATAAAGTTGTGAAACTTTCATGATAGGTTGAAACTTTAAATTGACTAGCATGCCATGTGTTGCAAATTGTAAATGTGCATGTAGAAACCACTAAGACTTACGTGTATGTTATGGGTAGTGTTTCTTGCTGAGTCTCTAGACTCATCCTTGCTTCGGCGTACAGGTGTAGTTGGTGACGTGGCCCCTTTGGAGGAGACAGCAGAGACGGACTCCGAGCGCAGAGACTAGCTAGTTTTGGAGTTTCTTGTGACTCGTGTCATAGTATGTAATTTGAACATTGTATTAGAATTATCATGAAAAGAATGTATAAGTGTGGACATTATGTATTTTATTTCAGCAATTTAAATTATGTGAACTTTTAGTTCCTTATTGTTAATTTCAAACTTCATGTAGTTAAATGTGGATGATGAATGAATGAAGACAGTTGTCTTTTACTTCCGCTACTCTGTTGTATATTCGCGTGTATCTCAGCTGTATGATCGTTTGGGTAAATGTCCCACTGTGAGGACTCTTGCTATACCGACGTGGGTTGGTATAACCGTACCGGTATAATGAGGGCCGTCGCACTAATAGACATTAATGACTTCACCTTCTCGATTTCATTGAATCGTCAACTTGTCTAAAATAAAAACTTGCTAAATCTAGACATGCATCCAAGAATACTATGTTTTATATATATGAGAGATTTGGAAACTGATTACACAATTACACTTGTCAACACGGCACATGCACTTGTATAGCATAGGAACATTTCTATGTGATTGACGGATTCTTCGTCTGGTATTCCTCCCGTCGAACTAGGATGTCTTCACAAGAGACCTCCGTAAGTCTCCTCTAACCACGAATTCCTACGTGGCTAATGAGCGGTTGTACAGTTAAATCCTTGAACCCATTGTTATGAAACATATCGGACCGTATGACGTGTTTCATCTGGCCTGTGTATTTGTTGATTTGATTGTAAATGCGCCAGACTTTTAGTGCGCAATGGTAAATGTATCGTCTGATAAGCATGCATTCTAACAAGAGTTTTCTATCAGTAGATCGATTTAACTAAGCAGATATGTGTCTTACCCTCACTAGTATCGCATTGATTGCACGTGTCAATTCCAAGTCATCTTCTCTATATCATCTGTGTCATCTTCTCTATTTCTTGAGTGTTCTTAAGTCATCATATAAACAGCTTATTCTTGGAAATCATGTTGGCCATAAATGAAATGGAATTACCAGAAATTAAATGGAACTTCGGTTCATGACTGATGCTTGTGCATATAAGGGCCCATTCTGGTCCTAAGAGAAGCACCCGAAATACTTATAACTGTGGAAGTATATGATCTACTGAGGTGTCTGGTATATCACCTAACTGACTACAAGATTGGTCTAGTTAATTTCGAATTGTTATTGAATGAATGATTGATTGATTGACAAATTGATATGATTGAACTATTAATGGCCAATTCTATTGTATATGTCACTACTAGTGAATCCAATATGTCAGTGTTCACTAGAATTTAATGAAATTCCATTTGTACTGTTCATCGTATATGATATTAATTGGATATTGAATCTCCTGACTCTCTCTTCCATTGAATAATGATCGTATTGCACTTGGTAAATGTTTACTGAACTGCTCTCTTGTCAAGTACATGTTATACCTCTAAAATTGATCTATATCGATATCATGATCATCTTTGTTCCATGAGTATTGCATGATAAAATGTTAAATTACTTATATCATTGTCCACACCACGAGATGTAAATCCTATTGAGCGTTAGCTCAAACTGTTGTTTAACCATTTTCGGGTGATGATGAACTGGATATTGAAACTGAAGGGGACAGACTCTAGTGAAGAGAGTACCAGTGTGCTTAGGCATATGGAGTCTATAGTAGTTAGTTAGTTTGAAGAAGTCAATGTAATTTTCCTTTTAATAAATGGGCCCTATGTTTGGCTCTAAGTTTTAGAGGTTGTAATTTGGCACTGGAAATTAATGGAATAAAGAGTTGATGATTTGATTTATACCAATATTGTCTCATCTCTCTATTTTATTTAGTTCTACTATGCATTACCTAACTACGTGATTCGTATGATCCTCACACACCCAGTTTATTTCTATGTAAATTGGGGGCATGACTGCCAGTGCATAGGGCGGTGACGGGTGGGGCCAAAGGGGTTCTCTATCATTATGTAATGGCGAGGGAGGAGAGAGAGTGACAAGGGTATTTTAGGAACTTCACAAGTGTTTTTAACAGGAGGAAGAAATATTCCATCGAATATCCACTTTCTTTCACGTCGTCAAACCAAATGAGCTTTTTTTACAAGTGTTAGATGTTCCAAGGGATCTATATGACAATAGTTGGATTTGAGAGATTAATCCCAACTTAGGATGTCTGTAGAGACTAATATGCAAAACGTCCTATTGTATGATGTAAGGGAGATCATGGAGACTCATGAAAATGGGCAAGATTATAGGGATGTCATGTAAAAAAAATTCCTTTTATTTAAATATTCTATGTGGAGAGGGGTAATATCAAACCTTAACCCATTACAAATAAAGGCCTAATAATGGGCATCTGGCCAGGGCCAATAGGTGATAGCCCATTTTGATCCACCATGAAGCCCCATGAGCAGTCCACTAACCCATATGGAAGGGCCCCTTTATCCGCATTGATGCCCTAGGAGACAATCAGCTTATCGAACAACGCTCCTGTAATAGTTTCCTGGAGCGCACTAGGGGTGGGATTACACTTTTGCCCACTCCTTAGCTCATAACCTAGGAAAGCCTAACCTGGCCCCTGACCTCTAACCGAGGTTAGATGTAACCCGAGAATCTTGAGGGGAGGAGGAAACGGTACTACGTTCTCACCTGAACAAAAGCCACAACTCCTATTAATGCAAAGGCAGTTACATCAGGTAATGTGGGCAACCCTACAAATACTCCATGATTGAGAAGTAACTCCTTATAATGGGCCCACGATGAGCGCCATAACGTTCGCCTCCTTAACTCCCCACGATCTTGGCCATACTTGTCATCAATGATAGTGGAATTCGCATGGGAGGTAAAACCTATAACGCCATATGCCCTCCTCTGGAAATGGAAAATTTCCCAATATAAAATCTATTTTATCATGTTGTCTCATGTTCTCATGGAGGGTGTGTATGCGAATCCAAGTCTCGTCGAATGCTACACGAGCAATGGTGACGAGAGATGAATCGGCAATTCGCACAGTGCGGGCGTGCCAGTCACAAAGTGACAACAAATGGTTTGCCTCCGAGAGTCAAGGGCTTTAGATCTATTGTGCACACCGTTTGACTTCGTCAAACGAGAGTGGGTGTCGGGTCCTGGACCAAAATCCCGTCGTTGCCTAAGCGCAACGGCGTTAATTACATCCCTCTGAGAGGGAAAACCCTTGATTAATCGTCAGATTAGAAAGTCTCATGGCCTTAAAACGGAAACATCCGATAAAGGTATGAAGTACATGCTAGAGCGAAGCTAGAATAGCAACAAGAAAGATTTCTATTGATAGCATTTGGCTTTTAGTGATCATTATCATCTTCACATACAACTTTGGAGGCTTTTATTCATTTATTCATTTGATATTTATCAATTAATGCCAATTATGTTCTCTTGATTCCATTTAAAACATGATAGTTGTAGCTATGCTGGTGAGTCGGCAGGCTGCTGAGTTGGCGGGCTCAACTGAGTAGGCAGAGCCAGTGAGTCGGCAGAGTGCCAGGTCAAGTGAGTCGGCAGACTGCTGAGTCGGCAAAGCCAGTGAGTCGGCGGATTGCCAGACCAAGTGACTTGGCAGACTACTGAGTCGGCAAGGCCAGTGAGTCGGCAGACTGCCAGGTCAAGTGAGTTGGCAGACTACTGAGTCGGCAAGGCCAGTGAGTCAGCAGACTGCCAGGTCAAGAGAGTTGGCAGACTACTGAGTCGGCAAGGTCAGTGAGTCGGCAGACTGCCAGGTCAAGTGAGTGTTGGCAGACTACTGAGTCGGCAAGGCAGTGAGTCGGCAGACTGCCAGGTCAAGTGAGTTGGTAGACTGCTGAGTCAGCAAGGCCAGCGAATCGACAGACTGCTAGGTCAAGTGAGTTGGCAGACTGCTGAGTCGGCAAGGCCAGTGAATCGGCAGACTGCCAGGTCAGGTGAGTTGGCAGACTGTTGAGTCGGCAAGGCCAGTGAGTCGGCAGACTGCCAGGTCAGGTGAGTTGGCAGACTGCTGAGTCGGCAAGGCTAGTGAATGGCAGACTGCCAGGTCAGGTGAGTTGGCAGACTGCTGAGTCGGCAAGGCCAGTGAGTCGGCAGACTGCCAGGTCAGGTGAGTTGGCAGACTGCTGAGTCGGCAAGGCCAGTAAGTCGGCAGACTGCCAGGTCAAGTGAGTTGGCAGACTGCTGAGTCGGCAAGGCCAGTGAGTCGGCAGACTGCTGGGTCAAGTGAGTTGGCAGACTACTGAGTCGGAAAGGCCAGTGAGTCGGCAGACTGTCAGGTCAGTGAGTTGGCAGACTGCTGAGTCGGCAAGGCCAGTGAGTCGGCAGACTGCCAGGTCAAGTGAGTTGGCAGACTTCTGAGTCGGCAAGGCCAGTGAGTCGGCAGACTACCAGATCAGGTGAGTTGGCACACTGCTGCAGGGCTGCCGAATCACCTAGCTAACATGTTTTTGAAGTCTTTTAATCATATAACGTCCTTTGATCTCATGAGAATGTGCGAGAAAATTCGGCATCACCTCCCCATACTCATGGCGAAGGAGGAGGGCACAGTACTCGTCCACGATGATGGAGACAACACCAAAATGAGGTGTTAGCCGCATGCGGCGTCACCCAAACAGCGCACGGTACTAATTCCCGAGGCTTGCCTACGAGGGAACTGATGAGTACCAGAACTGAAAATAAGTGATCTCATGAATCAAGGCTTTCCGACTCATCATGCATGAGGCTTGCCGACTCACTGGTTCAAATCTCCTTATTGGTTAGTGAGTCGGGAGCCTGCTGAATCCTTGCCGACTCACCAGTCAGAAATATAGAACAGTTTAAAATTCGCGGGGAAAATTCGACAGCACCTCCCGGACTCATGAGATGTGGGGGAGGTCGCGGTATCCATCCACCGAAATGGAGATGGTACCAAAAACGGGGTATAGGCCGTATACGGCGCTACCCAAATGGCACATGGTACCGATTCCGAGGCATGGCTACGAGGGAACCGATGAGTACCAAGACAAAAAATAGTCAAATGTGTGATCCAATGATATTTGAGTCTAGGGACTCGGGCATAGATATCATATTATCTAACCCGAGGCCTCTAGAGTCTCATTTCTATGTGAGTCGGCGGCAAACAGTTCTGCCCCTGTGAGTTGGCAGCCCTCATTTGTAGCGGAATGACACCCAAATCACGGTGGAACGGCGTGAAACTTTTATGGGAGGGACTGAGACATACTTTGATCAATTCCAATCTTTTACATGCGTGAAAAGTCACGTCGATCGGTCTCAAACCGCCGAAAACATCCATTCTGCCTGGTGAGTCGGCAGCCAGCTAGAACTGAGTCGGCAACACCATTTATAAAGGGACGGCACCCAAATCACACTGGAATGATTCAAAATTTTAGGGTAGGGACTGATATATATATTGATCATTTCACCCATTCGCATCCGCGAGAAGTCGAGCCAATCGGTCCAGAAATTCCGGAAACTCTCGTTCTGCCGATGAGTCGGTAACCAAACAGAAACATGGATTAGCGACGGACGGCCATCCAAACGGAGTCGAAATGACACAAATTTTTTACGGGGGGACTGAGGTGCATATTGATCGACTCCAATCTTTTAAATGGCCGAAACGCTGCACCAATCGATCCCGAAATGCCGAAAAACTCACTGCCCAGTTGAGTCGGCAGCAAACATTCAACATGGATCTCTTCACTTATGCAATTTTTGACTCCAAAAAATGGGGGTAGATGCAACACGGAAATGATGTTCGGGCCGAATACCTCCCGTTCACGTCCCAAGAAGGCATGAGTATCAAATTACCCAACCTTTTGTGCTCGAACTCCGAGTCGGGGTGATTCGGCAGGGGAACATTCAAGAGAGAAAATCATAAAACGCAGCAGTGAGGAGGGTGACTCTTGTTGGATGAAAAGGTTCCCCTTAAGATCCATTGGATCGGACAGAAGGGAGAAACCTATTACACATAGTATTATTTAAATCCCTCTCATATTGGAATGGGCATATGAAGCCCAATCCATTGGACAGAAGAGTTCATCTCAGTTTTCCATAAGATCAAAGCAATGGAACATCTAAATACCCAGCGGAATTATGGGGAGCACAAAAAGATGACATGCCATGGCTCCCCCTTTGTACCGGTGGATGCTGAGCATAAAGGCACAAAGGAGGAGGGAGCGGCCCATTATCCAAAGGAGGAAGGGAAGTAACAAGCATTAAAATAGGGCAAAGAAGAGATGGACAACGTGGGATCTCTCTTCTCAAAGTGCCACAGGTACAAACTCATAATGCATACATGAAAGAAACATTAAACAAAGAAGGGGGAGGAAATAACAACACACCACTATTCAAGATCTCATGGAGGAAACATTTAATAAGCTTATAGAAGGGGGAAAGAATACATAAAGAGAAGAAATGAGGGGGAAGACCACATGAAGGACTGGTCCCTTCCTCTCTTGCTCACTCCATTAACCTTTAGATCATAGAGCTCACCTCTCTTTTCTCTCTTTCTCTTGGAAGATCCCCAAGCTCCAGCCGATGGAGAGAGAGAGAGAGCTCAAGCCCTCCTTCCTCCTCTTCTTCACAGGAACCCTTCTTTCTCTTGGCCTTTTGCCTCTTCCTCTTTTCCCCCCTTGCTGCACAGGAACACCAGGGAAAAACCCAGCCCCTTTTTTTCTTGGCCTTTTCCTTCTCCTCTTCCTTGCTTGTTACATAGGAAGCCCCAAAAAACCCAGCAGAAAAGCACCCTTCCTCCTCTTTTCTTGCTTGCCTGCGCAGGAAGCTCCCAGCCAGAATAGCAGAAAGGCCCCTGCTCCAAGTAACAACAGCCACCCCTCACACCAAGGTCGGTTCACTCTAGAAGCTTATTTTGCCGGCACTTTTGTAGTGGGAGGTGATAACTCCCTTAGGATGACCCTGGTATGGGGCTTTGGGCTTGTCTTGGGCTAATAGGTGGGCCGTTTGTGCAGTGGGGCTTATGTCTTGCTTTGTTCTTTTTGATGTCCACAAATGCCCCCCACACAGGGGTGGTGCGAGCGAGGGACGAGTGGAGCGACACCCGTGGGTGAACCCGTATGACATCAACTGGCCTCGTCTTTAAGTTGATGTGAGTCAATTTGTCAACATCGACGGTGGTTGACTTGTTGCCGTATTGACAGCACGGTGGTCCGTCACTGTATTGACGGTTTCTTGACTTTGTCTATTGTGTTCATACTATTGTGCTCATCTTGAGACAGTTGATGTCGACGCTAGTCAGAATCCCTTAGGCTCGCTCTCGTGATAAATGGGCTTTGCTTTGATAAGTGGACTCTTCATTTAGTGGCATTTTGAGTGGACAGACTCCTTGAGTCGACAGCCCCTTCTGTTCAATGGCCTAGTGGCTCAACATGTCTCATGAGTCAGTTGCCTTTGAGTTGGCTAGCCATGTGATTCGGCAGCCTTCTGGCCTGTTAGTGTTGGACTCATGAGGCTTTGACTCGGCCTGTTTGAGTTGGAGAGAGCCTTAATTAGTGGCCTCTTTCAATTGGCAAGCCCATGAGAGCTGGTGACCTTTATGGGTCAATCGTCGACCATGGGTTATGTTGGCCTATTGTATGAGCTGATGGGGCAGTTGGCTTGATTGTGAACTGGTAACTCCTTCTAGACTCAGTAAGTGTTGTTGCTCCTTTTTGCTGAACCATCTTTGACTGGTCACATTGAATGCACACCAATTTGAGTATGCAGTAGCACTGAGGTCTTAGCAGGAAGACGTAGACTGCTTCCATGTCGTTGTCACCGTTTGTGATAAGTAGACTACCTTTGGAGATCCTGTAGCCCTCATCAATGTCTCTTTACTCATAGCTAGATTAATGTGCTCTTGTCTTCTTCTCTTTGTTATGCTCATCGGCTGTCGACCGACTAGTCATTTGTCGGCGTCTGCTTCATGAGGTGTCGACATATTCAATTGAAGTCCACCAGGTGTTGACACCTACTTTCTCATCACATATGAGATAGAGCTTTGACTGGTATGAAGATAAGCTTCGACTTGCAATGGCCTGAAGGTGAGCTTCGGATGGCGCTGGCATGAAGGCGAGCTTCGACCGCATTGGCATGGAGACAAGCCTCGACTCAGCTGGCATTGGCATGAAGGCGAGCTTCGGCTGGCATTATCATGGAGACAATCTTCGACTGGTATGAAGAGGAGTCTCAGCTAGCACTAACATTAAGACAAGCTTGACTGGTATGAGCGAGCTTTGACTGTCGAGTGCTACTCTTGTCAGGATTTCCTTTCTAGAGACTTGAGGTCTACTGTTGCTTTGGTAGCTGTCTTTAGATCCCCTTTTCTTTATTTTCACATTATCGAATGAGCGCCTTTCGGGTTTTCACTCAACTTGACCCCCTCTTGCTTTTGCCTACGCCCCTTCGGGTTTTCACGTAGCGGGGTACCCAATTTTGCCCATGGCCCCTTTCGAGTTTTCGCCATGACCGGGTTTTAGCTCTTTTTACCTTGTCCAGGGGAACCTAGACAAGTCCAGCGCGGCACCTCTATTTTAAGCCTTTTTTGTTTGTTTTTTTTAGGAATACATATATATATGTTATATATTATAGGAGAGATTCAGTGATGGAATATAACTCGACCACCAATCATACATTGATGTTGGTAGATGGTTGTGAGGTTATTGGGTAAATTGCAAAATGATAACCTAGAGAAAACCTTTGTAGCTTCAACAAAGATTCTGAAGGTAACATCTACTGGTCAGCCAAGACGAGAAGTCAGGTGGGCTTTATTTTTTTAAAAAGGTAGAGGTTAATCTAAACCTAGGTGATGACCAACTGTCCCCATAATAAATAATTCATTTATTTATATATTAATTTTGATGATTAACAAAATAGTACTAATGGATTACTTGAGTCTTGAGAACAGGAAATAAAAAAAAATGAAAGTTCAAGACAATCAGGTAAGTCTCATCTCTCATTCTGTCCAAGTCTTTGTATCGACTTCTTTGATAAGCAGAACTTTCCTCTTTGACCGGAAAACTCAAAACAATCGATATCGCAACGATTCCTTAAGACATCGCAACGATTTCTTTAGAACCCGTAACGACTTGACTGTCGTAACGATTTCTTTAGACCTCGTAACGATTTCTTTAGAACCGTAACGACTTGACTGTCGTAACGATTTCTTTAGACCTCGTAACGATTTCTTTAGAACCGTAACGACTGACTGTCGTAACGATTTCTTTAGACCTCGTAACGATTTCTTTAGAACTCGCAACGACTCTCTAGCCGTAACGATTTCTTTAGACCTCGTAACGATTTCTTTAGAACTCGCAACGACTCTCTAGCCGTAACGATTTCTTTAGACCTCGTAACGATTTCTTTAGAACTCGCAACGACTCTCTAGCCGTAACGATTTCTTTAGAACGCGTAACGATTTCTTTGAAACTCATAACGACTGATGTTGTAACGATTTCTTTAGAGTTCACAAGATTCCTTGAAACTCATAACGACTTGATGCTGTAACGATTTTTAGGTTCTAACGATTTCTTTGAAACTCATAACGACTTGATTGCTGTAACGATTTCTTTAGAGTTCATAACGATTTCTTTAGACCTCGTAACGATTTCTTTGAAATCATAACGACTTGATTGCTGTAACGATTTCTTTAGAGT
>CM024756.1:96211412-96284446 GCA_014218235.1 Colocasia esculenta | reverse complement strand
ATAACCTTCCCCAGCAAACCAGCATGTCCAATAACGAATTGATGTGCAAATCATGGTTTAGGGTTTGGGTTATATTATGCCGGGAATTGAGGGTGGTTTGGATAATCTAGGTGTTAGAATGTTATTTATGATGTTCTGATAATGTGGATGATGGAGGAAGTGTTTTCCTCCATCAGTCAGAATTTTTGGGTGGATCAGACCATTTGAACTGGTTCGGTTAGTTCTGGGTTTAGGGGACTGAAGATATCAACGCCCAATCTGTGACGTTGAGATCTTCAAGGGGGATTTAACGACAAGGTCGATTGCCGTTTAATTAGGATAAACGACATGATGAGTGTCGTTTACCTCATATTGCGGCAATCGATGTGGCGTTAATCCCTGTACCAGCAGACTTAAGTTGTGTGTTAGAGGCGATTGACATGTGATGTCCTCCCTAATAGCACAAGGGCCAGGCTTAGAGTGTGACTCCGCCTGTGCATAGGATAGTTGTTGTGACTTGAAGTGTTATATGTACGGGTTTCAGACGTTGAGTGTGTTCCGTCTGTTGTACGCGCGTTGCTGTACCGGTACCCGTTTATGTTGTGTACTAGGCGTGGGTGCGACTCCGTCTAGAAGACTAGTGTGGGGTATCCTCCGCTAGTGAGCCGAGACATCGAGTGCGACTCTGTCCTGTGCGTACTCCTTTTGGTGGTTTTGAGCCGGTCTCCGTGGAGCCCCTCTCTACCGCTAGGGTCAAGCGTAGGGGAAAAAACGGTCGTGGGCCTAGACGCGAGAGAGAGCGTCTGTAGTGTGCAAACGTGGCTGGGTTGAGAGCCTCTGTGGTGACGGGAGCCGAGCCATAGACCTAGCTGAGTCCTACTTGCTGTGTGTGTGGTGTGTGTTACTGAGCCGTGTGGTTTACAGTTTTGTGTGTGGTGCGACGTGTACTTACTTTAAGTTTTTACTTTCTGCACTTAGTTCTGTAGCCGGTGGGGTTACTTTTCCCTACTGGGTCTTTTCTTGAGACTCACTCCCTTCCTTTCAGGTGGGTCTTCGTCGACTCCCGTTCCAGGCGAGTCTAGCCACTCCGGTGTTGGTGCTCACTAGCTGCAGTGAGTAGTATTTTTGTTGTACTTCTGTACTCTGTACTTTGCTCAGTCTTGAGTTGTATGTTTTATGGTCATATAGCGGAATTATTTTACTTTGCATGGTGTGTATCTTCTTACAATATAGTCTCCTCGGACTTTCACTTCCTACCCCGAGCTTGTCTCGTGGGTTAGCGGGTCAGAATTCGGGTTATGGTTGTTACTGGTAATGCGGATTCTGGTCGTTACAGTTTGTATCAGAGCCTGGTTGATGAGATATATATAAGGAAATACCATCATATTAACTTAAAGTCTAAGTTAAGCGGCAGTGTGGTAGCTATTTATTTAGCTATGTAGCCCGGAGTTAGTTAGTGATTTATGTGTGTATTTTGCTGTGTGTATGTGTAGTTCTATGGGCCTAGGCGACGTCCTAGAGAGGGAGTAGCTGAGCAGGCGACTCGTCAGGAGGTGGAGATGCTCCGCCACCTCAGCAGACGCAGCCTTTGCCACATGACGCACATAGTGGTATTGTTCCGCCACTGCCACCTCCACCTCAGGTAGCTCAGGGATTAGACATGACTCGATTTCTTGAGGGGATGGCTCAGTTTTTGCTCAGCACCGTGACGCGCCGATACCAGGGTGGTACTGGGAGGGTGTTGAGGGAGTTTTTGCAGTTTCAGCCTCCTCAGTTTTTGGGCCAGCCTGATCCAGATGCAGCGCGAGCATGGCTAGATGCAGTGGAGCGGACTTTTCGTTCCATGGAGTGTGTTCCCGAGGAGCGAGTGCTGTTAGCTAGTTACCAGTTGCAGGCGCAGGCGTTGACTTGTGGTCGCTGAGTGGGAGACTACTTTTCAGTCTCGCCCACTTAGACATTCCGTGGCAGGAGTTTGTTGTTTCTTTTGAGAGAGCCTTCGTCCTACTTACGTCCAACGGGAGGTTGTACCAGTCCTGGACTTGTTGCAGAGAGACTCTACTGTGGTGCAGTACAGGGCCAGATTTGTGGAGCTAGGGCGTTATGCTCCGCAGATTATGGGAGATGAGGGTCTGAGGACTCAGCAGTTCGTGAGAGGCTTGAGGCCAGAGCTCAGGCAGGCGCTGATAGTTGCTCGTGTCACAGACTTGGATGCGGCCTATCAGACAGCGGCAGCGTTGGAGGCAGACACCTTGCGGACTCGTGCTCGGAGTGCAGAGGTTCAGACGCAGGTAGTTCCTTCTCAGCCTCGACAGCAGCAGGGTAGTGTGCAGACGACCCCGAGGACTGCGACTTCCTACGCGTCCACTTCTACTGGGACGACGGCGAAGTCAGGATCTCGGAGGAAGGAAGTTTCGGCATGACAGGAGAGGCAGGCAGGAGCAGAGGCAGCAGTCGGTTGGGAGTGTTCAGCAGCCGACAGGTCAGCCTTCGCAGCAGGTACAACGTACTTTTGCTGGGCAGTGTTACTGGTGTGACCAGATGGGTCATATGGCGCGAGATTGCCCTTGCTACCTCGTGTGCCGCAGCAGCAGACCCAGTCACAGCCCCGAGTGCAGCAGAGCAGCAGGCACCTGTGCAGCAGCGTCAGCATACCGGAGGTTCTGGTGGGTCGAGACGTAGAGGTCGTGTTACCCACTTGACTCGTGCAGACGCGGAGGCAGCTCACCTGGTGGAAGTTAGTTTCAGTTTTTGGTTGTACAGCTAGAGTCTTGTTTGATTCCGGTGCCTCTCACTCTTTTGTGTCTGAGGACTTTTTAGACTCCTTGGGGAGTTGAGTTCGGGAGAGTCTGTTGAGTTAGCAGTGGAGTTGCCGACAGGGGACTTTGTCCTTACGTCCTACTGTCTCGAGGAGGTACCTGTGTAGTTGCAGGATCAGTGGTTGTCAGCTCGTTGTTTGCCTTGCAGTTACATGACTATGATGTGATTTTGGGTATGGACTGGTTAGAGCGGTATGGTGCAGTGATGGATTGCCAGAAGAAGAGGGTGCACTTGCGGATACCTGGGGGCAGCGGCGTTCTACTTCAGGGTATCGTACCTCTTACTTCTCGCTTTTAGTTTCTGCTTTAAGGGCAGGGAGGTTACTTGCTTCTGGTTGTTAGGGTTTCCTAGTTTCTGCAGTGACTCTTGACCAGATTGCCTCGGGAGTGGGAGACATTCCCGTAGTGTGTGAGTTTCCGGATGTTTTTCCGGAAGAGTTGCCTGGTCTACCACCAGAGAGAGAGATTGAGTTTACTGTAGAGTTGTTCCTGGCACTTTACCTTTTGCTCAGGCACCATACCGTATGGCACCAGCAGAGTTGAGGGAGTTGAAGAGGCATCTTGAGGAGTTGTTGGAGAAGGGCTATATCCGTCCTAGCTTTTCTCCGTGGGGGTCACCTGTTTGTTTGTCCAGAAGAAGGATGTAGCCTGAGATTGTGTATCGATTATAGGAAGCTAAATCAAGTGACCATCAAGAATAGGTATCCTTTGCCTAGGATTGATGATCTCTTTGATCAGCTTCAGTCTGCTCGTGTCTTCTCGAAGATTGATTTGAGGTCGGGCTACTATCAGTTGCGGATTAGAGATTCGGACATTGAGAGGACTGCTTTTCGGACCAGATATGGACACTTTGAGTTTTTGGTGATGCCGTTTGGGCTCACCAATGCTCCAGCGGCCTTCATGGATCTGATGCACGGGTGTTCCACCAGTTCTTGGACCGTTTGTCGTAGTGTTGTTGACGACATTCTGGTGTACTCCGCTTCGGAGGAGGAGCACGCCGAGCACCTGAGGATCGTGTTGCAGACCTTGCGAGAGCACCAGTTGTATGCCAACTTAGTAAGTGTGAGTTTTGGCTACAACAGGTTCACTTCTTGGGGCACGTGATCTCAGGTGAGGGAGTTTCAGTAGATCCAGCGAAGGTTGAGGCAGTTTTGCAGTGGGAGAGTCCCAGATCTGTGTCTGAGATTCGTAGCTTTCTGGGTTTGGCAGGGTTACTAGCAGGTTTGTTCGAGATTTTTCTCAGGTTGCTGCACCCTTGACTCGGTTGACGAGAAAGGGAGTTTCTGTTTTTGTGGTCGGAACAGTGTGAGCAGAGCTTCATAGAGTTGAAGCGACTGCTTACGTCGGCGCCAGTTCTTGCCTTACCTTCAGGTGAGGAGGGTTTTGAGGTTTGCACAGATGCTTCAGGTGTTGGTTTGGGTGCGGTCTTGATGCAGCAAGGCGAGTGGTGGCTTATGCGTCTCGTCAGCTTAAGCCCCACGAGGAGAGTTACCCGACCCACGACCTAGAGCTTGCAGCTGTGGTGTTTGCTTGTGGATTTGGCGTCTTTACCTGTACGGAGTGAGTTTTGTAGTCCGTACCGACCACCAGAGTTTGAGATATGTGTTTTCTCATAGGGATCTGAATATGAGGCAGCGTCGATGGATGGAATATCTGAAAGACTATGATTTCAGCATTGAGTATAAGCCTGGAAAGGTGAATGTATGCAGATGCCTTGAGTAGGAAAGCACAGATGAGTCATCTGATGCTTAGAGAGTGGCAGTTGTGGCAGTCTGCGACAGAGGGATCTTTCAGAGTTTCATACAGTCGTCGTTAGTGTGTGTTGGGCAGTTTGTTAGCAGCTCCCGCCATTGTAAGACAGGTTGCTGAGGCTCAGCAGGCAGATCCCGAATTGCACAGTGTGTTGCTTCTCCCAGAGGGTGAGCTTTGTGAGGACGGGACTGTTAGGTTCCGAGATAGACTCTATGTTCCTGTTGAGGAGTCTATCAGGAGAGTCGTGTTGCAGGAGGCACATGGTTCCAGGTACTCTATTCATCCAGGGGCGACCAAGATGTACCACAGGTTGAGACGTCAGTTTTGGTGGCCTGGGATGAAGAGAGACATAGCGGCTTTTGTTGCTAGGTGTTTGGTCTGTCAGCAGGTAAGGCCGAACATCAGCGTCCAGAGGACTTGTGCACCGTTAGAGATTCCGATGTGGAAGTGGGACCACGTGACGACTGACTTTGTTTGTGGTTTGCCGAGGACAGCTGGAGGTTTTGACAGCATTTGGGTTCTTGTGGATAGATTGACGAAGACTGCCAGATTCTTGCCTGTCAGGACTAGTTGGGGTGTGAGTAGGTTGGCTGCGTTGTACATAGAGCGGATTGTTCCTTTGCATGGAGTGCCGATCTCTATTGTGTCAGACAGGGATCCTCGCTTACTTCTGGGTTCTGCGCAGTTTCCAGAGAGCTTTGGGGAAAGAGTTGGCTTTTAGTTCCGCCTACCACCCTCAGTCAACGGTCAGTCAGAGCGGACTATCCAACTTTGGAGGACATGCTTAGAGCTTGTTGCCTGGAGTGGCAGGGTCGTGGACAGCTCACTTGCCGTTGGCCGAGTTCGCATATAATAATAGTTATCACTCCAGTATCGGTTTGGCACCATATGAGGCTTTGTACGGACGACCGTGTCGCACTCCTCTTGACTGGTTCGAGGTTGGCGAGTGAGTTGTCACGGGGCCGGAGTTGGTTCAGCAGTCTGTTGAGGTAGTTCAGCTTGTGAGACAGAGGCTTCAGACAGCTCAGAGTCGGCAGAAGAGTTATGCGATCAGCGCAGACGACCGCCGCTCGAGTTTCAGGTAGGAGACAGGTGTTTGTTCGTGTGTCCTCCTATGAAGGGAGTAGTGAGGTTCGGTAAGCGTGGAAGTTGAGTCCTCGCTTTATTGGGCCTTTCACCATTTCTGAGCGTGTCGGAGGTTTGGCGTATAGACTTGAGCTTCCGTCAGAGTTGGCAGCAGTGCACGACGTGTTCCACGTATCGATGCTTCGGAGGTACCTTTCTGACGAGTCTCACGTTCTGCAGAGTGCAGAGTGGTCTGAGGTGACTCCAGTGTTGACTGTACCAGAGTTTCTGTTGCACATTGAGGATCGCCGAGTTCAGAGGTTGAGGAACAAGGCAATCCCTTTAGTTCGTGTTGCGTGGCAGCGGCACTCCGGTGGTGAGTCGACATAGGAGCGGAGGACGAAATGCGCGAGCATTTTCTGTACCTCTTTGGTGAGTCTTCTTTCCTTGTGTTGTTTGAATTTTGAGGGAAAATTCCTTAAGGGGGGGGCTGTAAGGTCTCGGGTCTTTATGGATCCTTATGGGTCTGTAGTGGTTCTGTGTGGTCGACAACAAGACCATTGTCGTTGACTTGGGGTTGACGGCCAGGGCTTGCCGTTGAGTCATAGTCAGTGTCCAGCGATGTGGACGTCTGATGTTGAACTCAACGACATGAGATCTGGACGTCAGTCTGTTGGCGGTTCAGTTGGCGACCAGAGATGTAGACGTTGACTAACCAGTCCTGTTGAAATAGGGCAGCCCGAGAGCAGAGTTCCTTCTTCTCCTTTCCTCTCCTTTCTTCCACCTTTGCTCTTCTTTGTTTTCCACAGCTTCTGTTGGGTGATTTGAGCTCGTGGGAAGGCCCTGGATCATGTGGCGTTGCTTGATCGGGAGGGAAACGCGAGATTTTGGTGTGATTCGCGCGGAGTCTTCAGGGAATCTGGCGCGATTAGTGGCTGTTTGGGGATTCTTAAGGCTTTCTGAGGTAGGGACTTAACCCCTATAACCTTCCCCAGCAAACCAGCATGTCCAATTAATCGAATTGATGTGCAAATCATGGTTTAGGGTTTGGGTTATATTATGCCGGAATTGAGGGTGTTTGGATAATCTAGGTGTTAGATTGTCTATTTATGATGTTCTGATAATGTGGATTGATGAGAGGAAGGTGTTTTCCCTCCATCAGTCGAATTCTGTTGGGTGGATCAACCCATTTGAACTGATTCGGTTCAGTTCTGGGTTTAGGGGACTGAAGATATCAACGTCCCACATCTGTTGACGTTGAGATCTTCAGGGGTGATTTAAACGACAAGGTGATTGCCGTTTAATCAGTAACGACATGAGAGTGTCGTTTACCTCATATTGGCGGCAATTGATGTGGCGTTTAATCCCCTGTGTTCCAGCAGACTTAAGTGTGTGTTTAGAGGCGATTGACATGTGATGTCCGCCCTAATAGCACAAGTGGGCCAGGCTTAGAGTGTGACTCCGCCTGTGCATAGGAGTAGTTGTTTGTGACTTGAGGTGTTTACTACTGTACGGGGTTTCAGACGTTGAGTGTGTTCCGTCTGTTGTACGCGCGTTGAGTTACCGTGTACCCGTTTCTGTTGTGTTACCTAGGCGTGGGTGCGACTCCGTCTAGACGACTAGTGTGTGGGTTATCCTCCGCTAGTGAGCCGGGACATCGAGTGCGACTCTGTCCTGTGCGTACTTCTTTTTGGTGGTTTTGAGCCGGTCTCCGTAGAGCCCCTTCTCTACCGCTAGGGTCAAGCGTAGGGGAAAAACCGGTCGTGGACCAGACGCGAGAGAGAGCATCTGTAGTGTGCACACGTGGCTGGGTTTAGAGCCTCTGTGGTGACGGGACGCCGAGCCACAGACCCTAGCTGAGTCCTACTTGCTGTGTGTGTGAGTGTTGTTACTGAACCGCGTGTTTACAGTTTTGTGTTGTGGAGCGACGTGTACTTACTTTCAGTTTTTACTTTCCGCACTTTAGTTCTGTACCGGTGGGGTTACTTTTCCCTACTGGGTCTCTTTTCTTTGAGACTCACTCCCTTCCCTTTCAGGTGGTCTTCGTCGACTCCCGTTCCAGGCGAGCTAGCCACTCCGGTGTTGGTGCTCCCTAGCTGCAGTGAGTAGTACCTTTTTGTTGTACGTCTGTACTCTGTACTTTGCTCAGTCTCTGAGTTGTATATTTTATGTTCATATAGTGGAATTTTACTGCTTTGCATGGTGTCGTTCTTCTTACATATAGTCTCCTCGAACTTTCACTTCCTACCCTTCCGAGCTTGTCTCGTGGGTTAGCGGGTAGAATTCAGGTTACTGGTTGTTACTGGTAATGCGGATTCTGGGTCGTTACAACTGAGTTGGCAAGGTCAGTGAGTCAGCAGACTGCCAGGTCAAGTGAGTTGGCAGACTGTTGAGTCGGCAAGGCCAGTGAGTCGGCAGACTGCAAGGTCAAGTGAGTTGGCAGACTAGAGTCGGCAAGGCCAGTGAGTCGGCAGACTGCTAGGTCAAGTGAGTTGGAAGACTGCTGAGTCGGCAAGGCCAGTGAGTCGGCAGACTGCCAGGTCAAGTGAGTTGGCAGACTACTGAGTCGGCAAGGCCAGTGAGGTCGGGGAATACCAGATCAGGTGAGTTGGCACACTGCTGCAGGGCTGCCGAATCACCTAGCTAACATGATTTTTGAAGTCTTTTAATCATATAACGTCCTTTGATAATGAGAATGCGCAAGAAAATTCGGCAGCACCTCCCCTTATCATGACGAAGTAGGGGGCACAGTACTCGTCCACGATGATGGAGACGGCACTAAACGAGGTGTTAGCCGCATGCGGCGTCACCCAAACAGCACACGGTACCAATTCCCGAGGCTTGCCTATGAGGGAACTGATGAGTACGGGACTGAAGACAAGTGATCTCATGAATCAAGGCTTGCCGACTCATCATGCATGAGGCTTGCCGACTCACTGGTTCAAATCCTTATTGGTTTAGTGAGTCGGGAGCCTGCTGAATCCTTGTCGAACCTCCACAGTCAGAAATATAGAACGGTTTAAAATTCGGGGGGAAATTCGACAGCACTCCCCGGACTAATGAGATGTGGGGGAGGTTCGCGGTATCCATCCACCGTAATGGAGATGGTACCGATTCCGGATGCATGGCTACGAGGGAATCGGATGAGTACCAAGACCAAAAATAGTCAATGTGCGATCCATGATATTTGAGTCTAGGGACCGGGCATAGATATCATATTATCTAACCCGAGGCCTCATAGAGTCTCATTTCTATGTGAGTCGGAGGCAAACAGTTCTGCCCTGTGAGTCGGCAAACCTCATTTGCAGTAGAATGACACCCAAATCACAGTGGAACGGTGTGAAACTTTTATGGGAGGGACTGAGACATACTTGATCAATTCCAATCTTTTACATGCGCGAAAAGTCACGTCGATCGGTCTCAAAACCGTCGAAAACATCCATTCTGCCTGGTGAGTCGGCAGCCAGCCAGAACTGAGTTGGCAACGCCCATTATAAAGGGACGGCCACCCAAATCACACTGAAATGGTGCGAAATTTTAGGGTAGGGATGATATATATATTGATGATTCACCCATTCGCATCTGCTCGAGAAGTTGCGCCAATCGGTCTAGAAATGCCGGAAACTCCTGTTCTGCGCGATGAGTCGGCAACCAACAGAAACATGGATTAGCAACCGGACGGCCATCTAAACGGAGCGAAATGACCCAAATTTTTTTATGGGGGGACTGAGGTGCATATTGATCGACTCCAATCTTTTAAATGGCCGAAATGTTGCACCAATCGATCCCGAAATGTCGAAAAACTCACTGCCTAGGTGAGTCGGCAGCAAACATTCAACATGGATCTCTTCACTATGCAATTTTTGACTCCAGAAAACGGGGTAGATGCAACACGGAAATGATGTTCGGGCCGAATACCTCCCGTTCACGTCCCAAGCAAGGCATGAGTATCAAATACCCAACCTTTTTGTGCTCGAACTCCGAGGCGGGGTGATTCGGCAGGGAACATTCAAGAGAGAAAATCATAAAAGCACAGCAGTGAGGAGGGTGACTTTGTTGGATGAAAAGGTTCCCTTAAGATCCATTGGATCGGACAGAAGGGAGAAACCTATTACACATAGTATTATTTAAATCCCTCTCATATTGGAATGGGCATATGAAGCCTCAATCCATTGGACAGAAGAGTTCATCTCGGTTTTCCATAAGAAACAAGCAATGGAACATCTAAATACCCAGCAAAATTATGGGGAGCACAAAAAGATGGCATGCCATGGCTCCCTCTTTGTACCGGTGGATGCATGAGCATAAAGGCACAAAGGAGGAGGGGGCGGCCCATTATCCAAAGGAGGAAGGGAAGTAACAAGCATTAAAATAGGGCAAAGAAGAGATAGAACAACGTGGCATCTCTCTTCTCAAAGTGCCACAGGTACAAACTCATAATGCATACATGAAAGAAACATTAAACAAAGAAGGGGGAGGAAATAACCACACACACACTATTCAAGATCTCTGGAGGAAAACATTTAATAAGCTTATAGAAGGGGGAAAGAATATACATAAAGAGAAGAAATGAGGGGGAAGACCACAGAAGGACCGGTCCTCTCCTCTCTTGCTCACTCCATTACCCTTTAGATCATAGAGCTCACCCTCTCTTTTCTCTCTTCTCTTTGGAAGATCCCCCAAGCTCCCAGCCGATGGAGAGAGAGAGAGAGCTCAGCCCTCCCCTTCCTTCCTCTCTTCACAGGAACCCTTCTTTCTCTTGGCCTTTTGCCTCTTCCTCTTTTTCCCCCTGCTGCGCAGGAACACCAGGAAAAACCCAGCCCCTTTTTTTTCTTGGCCTTTCCTTCTCCTCTTCTTGCTGTTACGTAGGAAGCCCCAAAAAAACCCAGCAGAAAAGCACCCTCCTCCTCTTTTCTTGCTTGCCTGCGCAGGAAGCTCCCAGCCAGAACAGCAGAAAGGCCACTGCTCCAAGTAACAACCAGCCACCCCTCACACCAAGGTCGGTTCTCTCTGGAAGCTTCTTTTTGCAGGCACCTTTTGTAGTGGGGAGGTGATAACTCCCTTAGGATGACCCCTGGTATGGGGGCTTTTGGGCTTGTCTTGGGCTAATAGGTGGGCCTGTTTGTGCAGTTGGGGCTTATGTCTTGCTTTGTTCTTTTTGATGTCCACAAATGCCCCCCACCCAGGGGTGGTGCGAGCGAGGGACGAGTGGAGCGACACCCGTGGGTGAACCCATATGACATCAACTAGCCATCGTCTTTAAGTTGATGTGAGTCAATTTGTCAACATCGACGGTGGTTGACTTGTTGCCGTATTGACAGCACTGTGGTCCATCACTGTATTGACGATTTCTTGACTTTGTCTATTGTGTTCATACTATTGTGCTCATCTTGAGACAGTTGACGTCGACACTAGTCAGAATCCCTTAGGCTCGCTCGCGTGATAAACGGGCTTTGCTTTGATAAGTGGACTCTTCATTTAGTGGCATTTTAAGTGGACAGACTCCTTGAGTCGACAGCCCCTTCTGTTCAATGGCCTAGTGGCTCAACATGTCTCATGAGTCGGTTGGCCTTTGAGTTGGCTAGCCATGTGATTCGGCAGCCTTCTGGCCTGTTAGTGTTGTGACTCATGAGGCTTTGACTCGGCCTGAGTTGGTGGGCCCTGCAAGTCGGCAACCATCTTGAGTCGACAGTCGTCCTCCTTGCTGGCTCTATGACTCTGCGGCCTCATGAGTCGACAATAGCACTGGGACTTGCGACTTCTTAGAATTGCTGGGATTTATGACCCAGGGGGACGTCTGTAATGTAGGATTTTTGGGAGCCTCTTTGAGTTGGAGAGAGCCTTAAATTAGTGGCCTCTTTCATTGGCAAGCCCATGAGAGCTGGTGACCTTTATGGGTCAATCGTCGACCACTGGTTATGTTGGCCTATTGTATGAGCTGATGGGCATGTTGGCTTGATTTGTGAACTGGTAGCTCCTTCTAGACTCAGTAAGTGTTGTTGCTTCCTTTCTGTTGAACCATCTTTTGACTGGTCACATTGAATGCACAACAATTTGAGTATGCAGTAGCACTGAGGTCTTAGCAGGAAGACGTAGACTGCTTCCATGTCGTTGTCACCGTTTGTGATAAGCAGACTACCGCTTTGGAGATCCTGTAGCCCTCATCAATGCCGCTAACTCATAGCTAGATTAATGTGCTCTTGTCTTCTTCTTCTTTTGTTATGTTCAGCTGTCGACCGACTTAGTTTTGTCGGGTCTGCTTCATGAGGTGTCGACATATTCATTGAAGTCCACATGTGTTAACACCTACTTTTCTCATCACATATGAGATAGAGCTTTGACTGGTATGAAGATAAGATTCGACTTGCAAGGGCTGAAGGTGAGCTTCGGATGGCACTGGCATGAAGGCGAGCTTCGGCCGGCATTGGCATGGAGACAAGCCTCGACTCGCTGGCATTGGCATGAAGCCGAGCTTCGGCTGGCATTATCATGGAGACAATCTTCGACTGGTATGAAGAGGAGTCTCAGCTAGCACTAACATTAAGACAAGCTTTGACTGGTATGAAGGCGAGCTTTGACTGTCGAGTGCTACTCTTGTCAGGATTTCTTTTCTAGAGACTTAAGGTCTACTTGTCTTTGGTAGCTATCTTTGGATCCCCTTTTCTTTATTTGCACATTATCGAATTGAGCGCCCTTTCGGGTTTTCACTCAACTTGACCCCCTCTGCTTTTGCCTACGCGCCATTTCGGGTTTTCACGTAGCGGGGTACCCAATTTGCCCATGGCGCCCTTCGAGTTTTCGCCATGACCGGGTTTTAGCTCTTTTTCCTTGTCCAGGGGAAACCTAGACAAGTCCAGCGAGGCACCTATTTTAAGCCCTTTTTTTTGTTTTTTTTTTTTTAGGTATACATATATATATGTATATATATTATAAGGAGAGATTCATGAGTGGAATATAACTCGACCACCAATCATACCATGATGTTGGTAGATTGGTGTGAGGTTATTTGGGTAGATTGCAAAATGATAACCTAGAAAACCTATGTGGTAGCTTCAACAAAGATTCTGAAGGTAACATCTATTGGTCAGCCAAGACGAGAAGTCAAGGTGGGCTTTATTTTTTTTTTTTAAAGGTAGAGGTTATCTAAACCTAGGGTCCTACTTGGCGAGAGCAAGTGAGGCGTAGATGGCAAGAGACAGCTTGTCTGAGTTTTGAGGTCTTGTTTTGACTAGAGAGTGTATAGTTGGATTCAGAGAATGTATAACAAAAAGGGGATTTCTTGAAAGAGCAGGGATAGAACTCCCCCTTCTTGCTATTTTGACATTTTGACTTTCATTCATTTTTCATTTTTTTAGCACATTACTGACCCAAGCGCCCTTTCGGGTTTCACCGGAGTCAGCCTCTTCTTGCTTTTGCCTACGTGCCCTTTCGGGTTCTCACGTAGCAGGGTTCCCATTTTACCCACGACGCCCTTTCGGGTTTTCATCATGGCCGGGTTTTTCTTGTCCTTTTACTCCTACTCGGTAGTGGAATCCGAGTAGGCCGACGGACATCTCTATTTTTAGCCCTTTTGTTTATCATTTTTTTATTCATTCATTTTTTTTATAGAATGTCGCAGGATATGCACTGCGAGTGTACATTCATTGGTGTACCCTCAGAGTTCTTGAACATGAAAGACTAGAGGGTGTATGTCTTCAAGGAAATGTCGATTTAGCTTCATGAGTTGTTGTATCCTCCGAACGTTGAAGCTAATGACGCCATCTCGAACCATCGACATTGTGAAGGTGGCTCCACACATATTGACTTGGGGATCTTTGGGCATGGAATGTCAAAGCTACATGTTAAATCCCCGGACCGCCGCAAAAAAGGGATGAGATAATATACGGTTCCTGCAAAATAATATGGTTATATAAAAATTGAACATGGCTATTCGATTTAACTCTTAAATCCTTGGAGGTCTCACGTGGCAATTGTCCACGGGTTGAGATCAAACTACAATGATTTCTTGTAGTTGCAGCTCCTCGGAGATAGATGTTTATACCCTTGGAGACCTCAGATGCGGAACTAATCCCACGAACTGAGGCTGGACTACAGTAATTATCCCGTAGTTGCAGCTCCTGAGATGTATTCTTATATCTTCGGAGACTTCAGACGCGGAAATAATCCCACGAACTGAGGCTGGACTATGGTGTTAATCCCGTAGTTGCAGCTCCTGGAGATGGATTATTATATCCTTGGAGACCTCAGACGCGGTATTGATCCCACGAACTGAGGCTGGACTACGGTATTTATCCCGTAGTTGCAGCTCCTAAAGATGGATTCTTATATCCTTGGAGATCTCAGACGCGGTATTACTCCCACGAACTGAGACTGGACTACGGTATTTATCCGTAGTTGCAGCTCCTAAGGGTGGATTCTTTTTATATCTTTGGAGACGCCAGATGTGGCAACATTTCACGATCTGGGACTGGACCACAGCATTTATCCCGCAGTTGCAGCAGCTCCTAGAGATTGATTAAGAATTCGAGTACAAGAGTCCCAAAGCGTGGGCAGAGAGACTCGACTTCTTAAATCAAACATTCTATTTTCCTTTTGTGCATTTCTTTTATCTTGTTCATTTTATGATTAATTTTCTATTTTTCTCTTCTCTTTTTTTTCTATTTCTCTTTTTTTCTTTTTTTTCTTTTCTTCTATTTTCTTTTCTCCTTTTTTTTGAACGAAATTTCATTCCATCCTCTTTTTAATCATTTCATTTTTTCATTGATCATTTTATTATATTCTATTCATTTGTCTTTTACTTTCTTTTCTTTTCTTTTTAATGTATATCTTTTAGAAACCTCAAATGTGGTTAACATTCCACAAAAAGAGGCTGGGTTACGGTACTTATCCCGCTGTGTTTGTTTAGAGGATGTTAATTTTGATTTATATCTTTGGAGGACCACAGCTGTGAGAAATATTCCACAATTGAGGATGGACTGCGATATTTATCTCACAATTGCTGCTCCTTTGAGGTCAATTTGCCTTTATCCCTGGAGACCCCAGATGTGGAAAATGTTCCACAAATCGAGGATGGACTACGGAACTTATCCCACAGTTGCTGCTCCTTTGGGATTAATTTAATTTTGAATCTCTAGAGACCCAGATGTGGGAAAGTGTTCCCACAAACTGGGAATGGACTACGGAGCTTATCTCGCAGTTGCAGCTCCTTTGAGATTAATTTAATTTTGAATCTCTAGAGACCCAGATGTGAAAAATGCTCCACAACTGAGAATGGACTACGGAACTTACCCCGCAGTTGCAGCTCCTTTGAGATTAATTGTCTTTTAAAGTTCTTTTGCTTTAAATATCTTTTAGTCAATTTTGAAAACATTGGCACAGAGACCCAATTTTGAAATCATGAGGGTGTGGAAGCCCGATTTTAAAGCATGTGGGCACAGACCCAATTTGAAAAACATGAGGGCAGAGAAGCCCGCTTTTGAAATTTATGAGGGCGTAGAGGCCTCGATCTTTTATTAAACATGTGGGCGCTAAGGTCCCGTTTGAAAACATGAGGGCGAAAAAGCTCGATTTAAAACATGTGGACACAGAGGCCCGGTTTGAAGACATGAGGACGAAGAAGCCCACTTTTGAAATTGTGAGGACTTAAATCCGATTTTTTATTAAACATGTGGGCGCTAAGGTCCCATTTGAAAAACATGATTTTGAGTTTTGAAACATGAATTTTCAAATATGATTGACTATCGTTATTTCGAAAACGTCGATTTTGTAATCTGACTGGCAAATTGTCATTTTTGAAATATGACTTTTGAAACATGATTGACAAATTGCCACTTTGAAATATGTCTTTTTAAACATGATTGCAAATTGCCAGTTTTGAAATATGTCTTTTAAATATGATTTGGCAAATTGCCACTTTTGAAATATGTCTTTTGAAACATGATGGCAAATTGCCAGTTTTTTGAAATATCTTTTGAAACATGATTGACAAATTGCCACTTTTGAAATATGTCTTTTGAAACCATGATTGGCAAATTTCCAGTTTTGAAATATGTCTTTGAAATATGATTGGCAAATTGCCACTTTTGAAATATGTCTTTGAAACATGATTGGCAAATTGCCAGGTTTGAAATATGTCTTTTGAAACATGATTGACAAATTGCCACTTTTGAAATATGTCTTTTGAAATATGATTGACAATTGCCACTTTTGAAATATGTCTTTTTAAACATGATTGACAAATTGTCACTTTTGAAATATGTCTTTTGAAAATGATTGGCAAATTGCCACTTTTGAAATATGTCTTTTGAAACATGATTGGCAAATTGCCAGTTTTGAAATATGTCTTTGAAATATGACTGGAAAATTACCACTTTTGAAATATATCATTTGAAACATGATTGGCAAATTGCCACTTTTGAATATGTCTTTTGAAACATGATTGGGGAGATGCCACTTTTTTTTAAAATATGGGTTCTTTTGAAATCATGATGGCAAGCTTGCCAATTTTAAAATTTGACTTTTGAAAATATGATTGGCGAGACGCCAATTTTAAAATATGACTTTGAAAACATGGTTGGCGATACGCCCTTTTTTTAAAATATGAGTTCTTTTGAAATCATGAATGGCAAACTTGCCGATTTGAAAATATGACTTTTGAAAATATGATCGACAATTTGCCAGTTTTTTTTTGAAGTTGGATAAGGATAAATCCCTTGTCCATTTTCTTAGGGATCCGGAAAAAAGAATATATATTCAAAAATCCGGTGAGAAAATCTATGTATGCATATGTGCATAAATGGTGAAAGCCCGATGCGGTACGATCATGCGGGCTCATATCATCGCCCTGCAGAAAATATGTAATTTTGTTGAGGTATTATTTGTCTCAGAACCATAGTCCGACTAGCGGTATGGTTGGCCTATTTATTTTTTGCTGCTCGTCATTGACGATAATACCTCAGGTGGCCCTAAAAGAGCCGATCGAGACCGCCTCAATGATCGGGTCTCATGCTGGGTGGTCGGTGTGACTACCTCAGCAAGCTATTTTTTTCTTTTCTCTTTTCATCATTTCCCCCTTTTTTTTGACTTAGTATTTACATGAATGGACATTACATGTCCGACTGGCATCCGCCACAGAATAACTCACTTTCAGCGAGCTGGCTCTTGTTTATTTGCTGGTAGAAGATCTTGAAGTTCCCCGGGGGGCATGAGCTCGTCGGGCATCGAGCATCATCTGTGTGTCGAGCATCTTGAATCGCTATACCTTCTGGCTTGGATATTACAGGTTGCATTTGCCCCCTGCGATGGCTGGCGCATGCCATCATATGCTCTTTTTCTTTTGTGCATTGGAGCCCCATGAGGCGCGGCGGGTTCACCTGTACTCGCCCATTTGCAATTCTTCTTTTCTTATCAATGCTTCAATTTTATCTTTGAGGGCATAGTAGTCCTCTGTACATGCCCCGCAGTTGATGATATAAGCAGAACCGGGGATCGTCCTTTTTCTTGATGTCCTCTGTCCTTCTAGGCTCGGGTGGGACGATTTTGTTATGTTGAGTGCCCATTCAAAGAGGGTCTGCGTCTTATCTCTTGGAAAGGAGTATGGCTTTTGCATCTTCTCTTGCAACGAACCCCTTTTATTTCGCTTCATTTGTTTGATATATGAGAGCCTTCTTCACTCTTTTGTCTTGTAAAGGCTTTGAAGTTCCACAGTTGAACATCTGCAGGTGCTGGCCTTTTCCCAAGCAATCTATTTTCCTGACTTGACGCATAAACAGGAGGATAGTTGGAAAGGAATTGTTCGATCTTGCCACACTTTATTTAGCGGCCGAAGGATTTGATCTCAATGCCAATCATCTTTTCTAGAACATGCCTGCTCAGGTTTTGCTTGCAAATTTGAACGGCATCCTCTGGATGTAGTGGTCGTCTACATCTCATGCTGATATCTCTCCACCTTTGACATAATCCAGAGCTGACTCATTGTCTTGTTGCCTGGTTCCATATAGCTCGACCAGTGTGATTTCTCTTCAGCAACATAGAATCTTTCTATGAACTTCTTTGCATATCTGGCCAGTCTATAATGGACCCAGCCTGTAGCATTGAGTACCATTCAAAGGCAATTCCAGTCAGGGAAGATCCGAAGAACTTGAGCAGATATGACTCATCAATGGCCAGATCTCCCATTACATTACATAATACGCAAACGTGTTCTTTTGGCGATCCTTGCCCATTAACTTTTCAACTTGGGTGGCTTGCTTATGCCAAGAGGTAATCTCTTTGCAGCATGGCACGTAGGGTATGGTACCCGTACACCTCAAAAAGGGCTTGATCAGACTTGTCATTCTGGATAGTTTGGTTTCTATAATCTGTTCCAACATTTGTCTATTCATAATCGGCGTCCGGACCATGTCTGGATGAGGAGGGGCCAACTGTATCTGAGTCATGGTGGCGGGCCCTTGAGGTGCTACTTGGCAGGTTATGGGCAGCTCTGAAGCTGTTGGGCTCGAGGTGCCCCCAGTAAGGCCTGATACCGACTGGGGCATTGTTGGTAGTAATAGGGTGTGGGGTGAGTTGATGTCAACTTGTGGTGCCCCCATTATGCCCCCTGCCTCTCTTGGTGCAAGAGTCTGGGCATCTCTTTCTTCAATTTGCTTCTTCAACATTTCAATCTCCTGTTGGTATCTTTGTATCAGTGCTGTCACAACAGGATCATGTGCAGACATGCTAGGGATGTCAGATATCAGCTCAGTTGGAGCCCCTGCTGGAGGGATAGGTGACAGATTGTTGATATTATCAACTTCTATTATATCTGTAGCCCCTTCTTGGGCCACTGAGACTATCGGGGCTTTGCCCTTGGTTCTTCCCTCCTGACAGGAGGATTCGGCCCTTCATTGAGCCTTGTCAATTCATCTTGTTCGGGGGGCGTATCCCCATGTTGACTGACCACACTAGTCATACAACATGCGTATGTCTGCAGAGCTTTGTATGTTCTTTTGGCTTCTTTGCATTCTACCTCGTCCCTGGGTGGCTACATCCTATCAGACCTATCCTCTGGCATCTTCTAAGGTAGCCGCTGATATAGAGAAATTATATTTACCCCTTTTTGCCGAGCTTCCCGTCGGGCTGGGGCTTCATGTAGGCATGGCGGATCCACATTGTACTCGCCCATTTGCAGCTCTCCTTTGTTGATCAATGCTTGGGCCACATCTTAAACACATAGCAATCTTCTATGGCGTGGCCCACCACTTGATGGTAAAGGCAAAGAGTGGGTCACCCTCCTCTTGGAGTCCTCCGACCTTTTAGGACTTGGCAAGACAAGCTTGTTGTGCTCGTGGGCCAGCTCAAAGAGGACCCTTGTTTTGTTTCTTGGGAAAGAATAAGGCTTTTGCAGTTTCTCTTGTAGTAGAATTTGCTTTCTCGGCTTTGACAACTTGGCAGGTGGGGAGCTGGCCACCCCTTTAGCAGTTGCTAAACCCTTGGGCTGTCTTTTCTCCTGGATTGCTTCATCGGCAGAAGAATACTTGGCAGGAATGCCTCAATATCAGATGCAACGCTGCTCAATCGACTGAAGGTTCTGGTATCAATTCCGACTGTTCTTTCCAGGATTTCCTTCCGAGGTTATACTTGCACATGCGACGACATCTTCTTCACATGGTGGTTGTTTGTACCTTCTAGTAAGGTTCCTCCACCTTTGAATATAATTATGAGTTGATTCATCATGCTCTTGGGCAATGGCAAAGAATTTTTCTATTGAGACTTCCTCCTTAACCACATAGGGTCTGCTTAGACATCGACCTCTATCTGGTTGATCTATCTTATATGGTGGGGGAATCCGAACATGTGTACCAATTGATGAGGACCCAAGAGGCTTTGGCCAGCATGGTGCATCAAGAGTCAAGCTTCCCATCGCATCGACGCAGTGCGTATCATGACATGGAGAGTATGGAGTCTGATGAGCATTAGGTAAGGTAGCAGAGTTGTTGCCCTTTTCTGCCAGCTCTCCATCAGCCACATATTAGGTTTGGATCTGCAAGATCTAGATGGAGATGGGCCGGCTTATTATTTAGAGTGTTGATGATAGCTACAGGTGGCACCGGGGGCGGCTCTTGGTTTTCAAGTGCTGCTCAGGAGCATGAGCAGACAATGACTGCTGCACGAGATAGCCTTGCAGCGACTGATATGGCTGCTACTGTTGTTGGAAGAACCGTGGCTGCAGGAGTTGGTATTGAGTCTGTGGACGCCGCTGCCGAGCCTAGCTAAGACGTCTGTTTGTTTTTCATTTACTGGTCGCACGACAGCGCGCTGAGCTGAGGCCTCGACTGGCCCTGAGGTCCCTTTAGGGGTTTCCCCTATGCCCTCGACTCCCTGGGCCGCATGTCCCTCAGTCTCTTTGCCCTTTATCTGTAGTTTGAGTGCTTCAATTTCAGCTCAATATTGATGTAGCAGCTCTAGGACGGCTGGATCTAGGGGTGTAGCAAGAGGAATCTCCTGCGCTGTGCCCCCAGGCGTCATTTCTGGTGGCGGGGGAATTTCATTGTTGCCCCCATTGCCCTTAGTAGTGGTAATTACACTGGCAGTAATTCCATCATTTGTGTCACAGAGGCATTGACACCTCTATATGTGGCTGTTAGAGCTACCGCAGCTGCTCTTCTTCTCGTAACGACACCGGGCCTCTCAGCCAGTTCCGCCAGCTCTTCATCATCGGTCAGCAAGGCTCCATAACGGCTTCCTATGCCAGCCATGTGACATGCAAAGATTTTAACGTTCTCGTTTCGGTCTCTTTCGACCGTTCGGGAAGTTTGAGTACGAAAGGATAACCTTTCAAAAACTGATACCCAGGGTTTGGCTCTTCCGGTCTGTTCATGATTGTGTTCGCATGGAACATTGTTCTCATCAGTACTGCTCTCAGCTTCCGCTCGAGGAGCTCCTTCATCTCTTTGCATTCTCTCTTGCCGCAGCGGGGCATTTGCGAGATGATGAATGCGGTCGTACATGACCTGTGTTGCCCCCTGCCGATCATATGTGGCTGAGAGCATATGTATGGGAGACCTTCCACGATAGGTGGATATAGGCAGACTTCTGCAGCTCTGCCTCTTGTTGTGGAAGCGGGCATAAGCACATGCCCCTCTCTGTCGAACTCTGGCCCTGAAGCCTCTGGATGGCCTATGGTAGTTAGGGACCCTTGTCGCTGCTGCTTCTTTGGTACACTCTTTTCTGGTGCAGGCTCCTCCAGCCTGGGCTTTTGCACTCTCTTAGGTCGCCAGACCTGTTTGAATTTGATCGGTTTCGGGGGCAGCTTGCCCTTGAATGTGTTGAACATTTCTCCTTTGCTTGTTAAAGCTTGGAAAGAGTTCTTTACGGGTACTGTTGGCATGACCTGTTTTGGCACAACCTCAGTTCTCTTGGCTTGCAGATGAATTCTTAGATCTCCAATCCGCACACTTCTCCCCGAGTTAGAAACTCGTGCACGACGAGTGACAATGTTCTCGACCTCCCTTGCTTGTTGAGAATGCCTATTAGCTCTTTCCCCCTTGTACTTGTTGTGATTGCCATGCTCCAAGTGGTGGACGTGGCAGCTCAGCTTCTTAGGAATCTCCTTGACTCTAGCTTCATGAGCAAGTTCAGCTCCAGCTTTTGCTTCTGTTCCAGCTCCTGGGTGCAGAATATTGACGAACGCAACCCCCAAAAAGTTGGGGAACTCCACAACCGGAGGGAAGCTTCCGAAATGAGTCGGTACGGCAAGGTAGCCGCACCTGGCATGATCTTGGACAACCAGGGGTCCAAAGTGCACTCCAGCCATTGTTTTGTTAGTACCTGTCAGTTAATTTAAAATGACAGTTAATATCGAGTATAAAGGCCACGAGGCTTTCTATTCTGGCGAAGAGATGAAGACAAGTTTGGTCCCACCGGGCGTGCCACGCTGTGGAAATGGAAAATTTCCCAATTTATAAAATCTATTTTATCATGTTGTCTCATGTTCTCATGGATGCGTGCGTATTGCGAATCCAAGTCTCGTCGAATGCTACACGAGCAATGGTGACGAGAGATGAATCGGCAATTCACACAGTGCGGGCGTGCCAATCACCAAAGTGACAACAAATGGTTTGCCTCCGAGAGTCGAAGGGCTTTAGGTCTATTGTGTGCACCGTTTGACTTCGTCTAACGAGAGTGGGTGTCGGGTCCTGGACCAAAATCTCGTCGTTGCCTAAGCGCAACGGCGTTAATTACATCCCTCTGAGAGGGAAAATTCTTGATAATCGCCAGATTAGAAAGTCTCATGGCCTTAAAACGAAACATCCGATAAGGTATGAAGTACATGCTAGAGCGAAGCTAGAATAGCAACAAGAAAGATTTCTATTGATAGCATTTGGCTTTTAGTGATCATTATCATCTTCACATACAATTTTGGGCTTTTATTCATTTATTCATTTGATATTTATCAATTAATGCCAATTATGTTCTCTTGATTCCATTTAAAACATGATAGTTGTAGCTATGCTGGTGAGTCGGCAGGCTGCTGAGTTGGCGGGCTCAATTGAGTAGCAGAGCCAGTGAGTCGCAGAGTGCCAGGTCAAGTGAGTCGGAAGACTGCTGAGTCGGCAAAGCCAGTGAGTCGGCGGACTGCCAGACCAAGTGAGTTGGCAGACTACTGAGTCGGCAAGGCTAGTGAGTTGGCAGACTGCCAGGTCAAGTGAGTTGACAGACTACTGAGTCGGCAAGGCCAGTGAGTCGGCAGACTGCCAGGTCAAGTCAGTTGGCAGACTACTGAGTCGGCAAGGTCAGTGAGTCGGCAGACTGCCAGGTCAAGTGAGTGGCAGACTGCTGAGTCGGCAAGGCCATGAGTCGGTAGACTACCAGGTCAAGTGAGTTTGGCAGACTGCTGAGTCGGCAAGGCCAGTGAATCGGCAGACTGCCAGGTCAAGTGAGTTGGCAGACTGCTGATTGGCAAGGCCAGTGAATCGGCAGACTGCCAGGTCAGGTGAGTTTGCAGACTGCTGAGTCGGTAAGGCCAGTGAATCGGCAGACTGCCAGGTCAGGTGAGTTGGCAGACTGCTGAGTCGGCAAGGCCAGTGAGTCGGCAGACTGCCAGGTCAGGTGAGTTGGCAGACTGCTGAGTCGGCAAGTCCAGTGAGTCGGCAGACTGCCAGGTCAGGTGAGTTGGCAGAATGCTGAGTCGGCAAGTCCGTGAGTCGGCAGACTGCCAGGTCAGGTGAGTGGCAGAATGCTGAGTCGGCAAGGCAAGGCCAGTGAGTCGGTAGACTGCCAGGTCAAGTGAGTTGGCAGACTGCTAGTCGACAAGGCCAGTGAGTCGGCAGACTGCCAGGTCAAGTGAGTCGGCAGACTGCCAGGTCAAGTGAGTTGGCAGACTACTGAGTCGGCAAGGCCAGTGAGTCGGCAGACTACCAGATCCGGTGAGTTGGCACACTGCTGCAGGGCTGCCGAATCACCTAGCTAACATGATTTTTGAAGTCTTTTAATCATATAACGTCCTTTGATCTCATGAGAATCGCGAGAAAATTCGGCAGCACCTCCCCTTACTTATGGCGAAGGAGGAGGGCACAGTACTCGTCCACGATGATGGAAACGACACCAAAACGAGGTGTTAGCCGCATGCAGCGTCACCCAAACAGCACACGTACCAATTCCCGAGGCTTGCCTACGAGGGAACTGATGAGTACCGGGACTGAAAACAAGTGATCTCATGAATCAAGGCTTGCCGACTCATCATGCATGAGGCTGCCGACTTACTGGTTCAAATCTCCTTATTGGTTTAGTGAGTCGGGAGCCTGCTGAATCCTTGCCGACTCACCAGTCAGAAATATAGAACGGTTTAAAATTGCGGGGAAAATTCGACACACCTCCCCGGACTCATGAGATGTGGGAGGTCGCGGTATCCATCCACCGTAATGGAGATGGTACCAAAAACGGGGGTATAGGCAGTATACGGCGCTACCCAAATGGCACATGGTACTGATTCCGAGGCATGGCTACGAGGGAACCGATGAGTACCAAGACCAAAAATAGTCAAATGTGCGATCCAATGATATTTGAGTCTAGGGACTCGGGCATAGATATCATATTATCTAACCCGAGGCCTCATAGAGTCTCATTTCTATGTGAGTCGGCGATAACAGTTCTGCCCCTGTGAGTCGGCAGCCCTCATTGCAGCGGAATGACACCCAAATCACGGTGGAACGGCGTGAAACTTTTTATGGGAGGGACTGAGACATACTTGATCAATTCCAATCTTTTACATGCGTGAAAAGTCACGTCGATCGGTCTCAAACCGCCGAAAACATCCATTCTGCCTAGTGAGTCGGCAGCCAGCCAGAACTGAGTCGTCAACGCCCTTTATAAAGGGACGGCCACCCAAATCACAATGGAATGATGCGAAATTTTTAGGGTAGGGACTGATATATATATTGATCGATTTCACCCATTCGCATCCACGAGAGTCGCGCCAATCGGTCCAGAAATGCCGAAAACTCCCGTTCTGCCCGATGAGTCGGCAACCAAACAGAAACATGGATTAGCGACCGATGGCCATCCAACGGAGTCGAAATGACACAAATTTTTTTATGGGGGGACTGAGGTGCATATTGATCGACTCCAATCTTTTAAATGGCCGAAACGTTGCACCAATCGATCCCGAAATGCCGAAAAACTCACTGCCCAGGTGAGTCGGCAGCAAACATTCAACATGGATCTCTTCACTTATGCAATTTTTGACTCCAGAAAACGGGGTAGATGCAACACAGAAAACGTGTTTTGGGCCGAATACCTCCCGTTCACGTCCCAAGCAAGGCATGAGTATCAAATTACCCAACCTTTTTATGCTCGAACTCCGAGTCGAGGTGATTCGTCAGGGAACATTCAAGAGAGAAAATCATAAAACGCAGCAGTGAGGAGGGTGACTCTTGTTGGATGAAAAGGTTCCCCTTAAGATCCATTGGATCGGACAGAAGGGAGAAACCTATTACACATAGTATTATTTAAATCCCTCTCATATTGGAATGGGCATATAAGCCTCATCCATTGGACAAAAGAGTTCATCTCGGTTTTCCATAAGAACAAAGCAATGGAACATCTAAATACCGCAAAATTATGGGGGCACAAAAGATGGCATGCCATGGCTCCCCCTTTGTACCGGTGGATGCATGAGCATAAAGGCACAAAGGAGGAGGGGCGGCCCATTATCCAAAGGAGAAGGGAAGTAACAAGCAAATAGTAAAAGAAGAGATGTTGACAACGTGGGATCTTCTCGCAAAGTGCCACAGGACAAACTCATAAATGCATACATGAAAGAAACATTAAACAAAGAAGGGGAGGAAATAACAACACCACTATTCAAGATCTCATGGAGGAAACATTTAATAGCTTATAGAAGGGGAAAGATACATAAAGAGAAAGAGGGGAAGACCACATGAAGGACCGGTCCCTCTCCTCTCTTGCTCACTCCATTACCCTTTAGATCATAGAGCTCACCCTCTCTTTTCTCTCTTTCTCTCGGAAGATCCCCCAAGCTCCCAGCCGATGGAGAAGAGAGAGAGCTCAAGCCCTCCCTTCCTTCCTCTCTTCACAGGAACCCTTCTTTCTCTTGGCCTTTTGCCTCTTCCTCTTTTTCCCCCTTGCTGCGCAGGAACACCAAGAAAAACCCAGCCCCATTTTTTTTCTTGGCCTTTTCCTTCTCCTCTTCCTTGCTTGTTACGTAGGAAGCCCCAAAAAACCCAGCAGAAAAGCACCCTTCCTCCTCTTTTCTTGCTTGCCTGCGCAGGAAGCTCCCAGCCAGAAACAGCGAAAGCCCCTGCTCCAAGTAACAACCAGCCACCCTCACACCAAGTCGGTTCTCTCTGGAAGCTTCTTTTTGCAGGCACCTTTTGTAGTGGGGAGTTGGTAACTCCTTAGGATGACCCCTGGTATGGGGGCTTTTGGGCTTGTCCTTGGGCTATAGGTGGGCCTGTTGTGCAGTTGGGGCTTATGTCTTGCTTTGTTCTTTTGATGTCCGACCCCGGTCCAAGGTAACCCATATTAGAGCACAGAACCCCGATCTTCCTTCTTCCATGCTCTTGCCAAACCTTACTTAGCATCGAAGGATATTTTTTAGGAACACCTTCCTAGGACCCTTGATCCTTTTTTGTCTCATGGATAGGCTACTCGAGGAGATTTCTTAGTCTTCCACGACCAAATCCAAGATCACCCCCTTCTATGTTTTGGATAAATTTAGTGTATTGTTCTTGTTTTCATGGCATATTCATTTGTGGATACGTCTAGATATGTTTATACTTGTGTACTTCTCATGTAGTTCCAACGTAATTTAGAAATGAGAAATGTTTAGTGCTCTTTAAGAAAGGTAAAAAAGAAAATGATGTTGATTATTACAAATACCTTTTATTGATTGAAAGTTTGATAAAAAATTCTTTTTTTTTTCAACCAATAAAAATACGTGTCAAAAATCAACACCACCTTTTTTTACCCTCTTAAAAAACACTACACATTTCTTTTTAGAAATTGGTCCGGCCCAACGCCTGCTCAAGTGGACATCTATGACTTGGGAATTAAAAGTCGCAGCCGAGAATGCAGAAGCATGGTTCACGAGACACCGCGATGCAACAAAAGGAGCACAGGTGGAGGAATCAGATTGTCTCGTGGGTTTAACACTAATCGTTTTTGCCAATTATAAGATGTTTTTGTGGATCGTAAAAGCAGGATGTTTAGAGGGAGGGAGACAGGTGAATGCTTTATGGTGGGAAGAGTCTATTGTTCTCATTAAAAGTGAATGGAGAAATTATATATCCGCTAGAATTAAGATACATCACAAGAAATAAGCCTGATAAGAGAAAAAAGGAAAGTTATGTCTTTGCAGCCCAAATTCCTGCGGAACAAGCGGATTGGCTTGTTGGGGCGGTGGACATTGTCACTCAAACTCAAGCTCAGCTGTTTAATTAGAACTCAAATGGGCTAGGGTACCTGGTCTTCACAACGTAAGAATGAAACCCTCCCCTCGTCATGAATCTATGTATGTGCTCTCTATTCAAATTTATTTATTTATTTATTTTTATCACCTTTTCTACCGCCATTTTTCATTTGCTTATCTATCAAGTTCAATTCTTAATGCCTCGGCGGAGGTGTTGACGGCCAACTAGCAACGATGTATCCGCACTGACAGCAGTGACGATGGCAGCACGTCCGCCTCAAATATTATTCTTCCTACCACGGCAGATATATGGAGAAAACTCGGTCTACAATCCAAAAGGACCCTCTTCTGTTCATCGTTAATACTTTAGGCGACACCGTTAATGCTATAACTTATTTAGCCCTTTTGTGTCTTGGTGGTAATATTGTAGGCGCCGAAAGTTTGCTCTCTTACTCGTGGCTCTATTGCAGCAGAGACTGAGTGAGCGAGCGAGAGAGTCAGAGAGGTCTGCATCCCTGGCTGATGCCGTATCAGAGGATGCTGGGCCAGTCAGGTCGACGGCCTTCGTTCCCGCGACCTTCTCTATCATGCGCATGAGATGTTCGACGGATTGATCGCACGAAGCCGGCTCCGAAGAAACGGCCAGAAATCATAGCTTCGGCCAGCTTGCAGGCAGAATGTCGACAGATTGCGATTAGTTTTTCTCTCGACAAGTAGGTTAGAGAGTGCGCCGCTTTTGAGCTGCGGAGGTCTACATCGGTGCATGCCGACCGAACGCTATATATAGGTGGTAAAGATCTTTTCTTTGAGGAAGATGCCATTGAGGAGCGTCACGACGATCGTTCGCGGGTGGAAGGTGCTGAAGGCGGCGGCTTGCCACGGGGGTTGCCGTCGGTGTCCAGGTTTGCGATCTTATTCGCAGTACGGGTGTCCCAAGGAGAAGGAGGAGCAAGTGCTTCCGACAGATGAGTGGTACAGAGCAGCGTATCCGAGGCTGATCAAGCTGGCCTGCGCGCTGAAAAATGTCGACCAGGTCGACGGGAGGATAACAAACATTGACGACGGCTTGGTTATCACAGATGACCGTCTGATCTCAGACATGCAAATGTTCAAGTGGCTCGCCAGGGCCTTCGTTGGCTCACCTTCCATGCAGGATGCTATGAAGAAGACAGCAGCTTCTGCGTCTCCAGGCCCTCCTTTGGCCTGTCAGAGGGAACCCATGACGCTCGACTCTCTCACCACGGTGTGCAACTTCCTCAACGTCTCGGCGCAGCAGAGGAAGTCCGTCCGCCTGACCGTCTGTCCGCAGGTCACTCAGCACCACATATGGCGGGCCACGCTCGAGGAGGTGCTCAAGAATGTGGGCTCCGAGCTGCACACAATGACTGTTCGTTCGCCAGCGATCCGGATGGCTGAGCAGATAGTGTCGAGCTGTGTGCAATTCTTGGCCGACACCACCGGGCCGTCGGAGCAGGAGACCCCTCTTTGGATGCAGCTTGCACCTGGGAAGAAGGCACACAAGCCCGTGCAGATGCTCAAATGGGCAGAGGTTCTTGAGATGTTCAAGGACCTCTCCAGGTGCCTGGGCAAGGAGGAGAAGTTGGCAGGTGCTCTAGGCAAGATTGAGGTGATGAAGGAGGGGCTCTACGAGATCAAAGACCTGCTAGTGGAGAGGGAAATTGGGTACAAGGAGGCACGCCGGCAGGACTGCCTTGTGCAGAAGAAACTGTCCAAGAACCTGGGCCACTCGTCCAAATGCCTCTTCACACTGCTGCTGCATTATCTCTTTGGCACTGTTAGAGAGTTGGAAGTGGATGTGTACCGGTTTTCGGCAACAGACCATCGTGCCGGCGGGGGCCATCTGATTGCTGGGAAGATCTTGACATCCGATGATGAGAGGATGGTGCGGTGCGGCCTGAAGCAGCTGGACAGGGCTCTTGGGGTGTTCAGATTTGTGTGGGAAGCTGCTGAGATGAAGGGGGCGTTGGAGCTGCAAGGCCACATCTGGTTTGTGGGAGCCAAGGAGAGGAGTTTGATGTACAGGGGGAACAGGATGTTTGTGCATGACTTGAGGCGGCTCTGATGAGGCAGAGATCTCTCACTCACGAAATTCGTAGTGCCCGGCAGCATAATCCATTGCGTGGACTGGTTTATTAAGCTGGAATTAAACTGCAGTGTGCATATGTAACATTTGCTTATTCTTCATTTCTGTACCAAGCAATCATCCAACTTATGTAGGCACTGGATTTCTCTGCTGCAACCTGTAACCTACCCTGTACTAAGCTACAGTTTTCAGGTAGCTGGAAACAGATAAAAATAAAAATTTTGGCTTCGATAAGTTACGGAATGGTACGTATGAGACGGCAGTGATGTTACACTTGAGAAGTGATTAAATGCTATTTCAGAAAGAGATACCACACAAGGAAGACCATTCTTATTTAAACTCGCAACTCATGCTGAATTATTTAGTGTTGCTAAAACAAATAAAGATAGAATGAACAGCTTGTGCACCTGTATTGGAATATTTCTTACATCACTGACCCACCAAGGGAAGAATGTAGGTTTACCGGAGTTCAACGTTGGACGCCAAAACGTAAAACTAAAAATGCATTTTGCTCAAGGAACACTGTCCCTTCAACTAGTACTCGTGTGCATGATTTTGGTAGACTTGGCCCATTCGATGGTCGACCTTGCCAACGCATCCATCGGGTCGATGCATTTCTTCAGCAGAGGATCATCTGAAGGCAGAAGTCCTCGCATATCATGAGAGGCAAGAATTATCCTGTTTACTGCCCTCACTAGGAGAACTTGCATTGCTATCCTCAACAGAGTTGTTGCACCTTCCATGTCCTTGCTGTTCAATGCTTCGACTGCAGGTATGACTGTGTGCTCCATTGTGGCTTTATCAGGTAAAACAACTTCAAATCCCTGCAGAAAACTATAATCATCAGTAATAATCAAGATGTTGTATATTCTACTCTGGGCAAAAAGAGCCAATGACATGGTTTCATTGCAAAAGATTAGCACTTGTAAGTTGTTCTTGAAACTAATTAACACTGGTTAATCCAGTCTTACGCACTGAAATCCACACCCACACTTGAAAAAAAACTAATCAACTAGGCAACTCATTTCAGGATTCCCTCCACAGTGCTCAGCCAATGTTTTTTCTGGCAAAATCCTACCATGAATGAATTTCACTGAGGAATTCCGTGCCATCCCTCACCACCTAACAAATGTACAATGAATGCCACAAACGTGCGCTGGATCCTCCTCCATGCAAACATGGATGGAAATGCTCTTGACACAAACTCAGACTGATTGCACGTACACAAGTGGAAAGGATTCAACTTTTATCAGCAAGGCTTAAGTTGAAGAATCTAAATACACTTAACAGCTAAGAAATATAATCAAGAAGAATAAGCATGAACAAGCAAAAGAGGCACTTGATAAGGGAACCCAAGATCCTCTATTAATTTCAATTGTAAATTGGAAATCAGTTACTTCCACCAAAATAAAAATGGTGCAAGTTTTGTTACGGCAGTAAGGTTGCTCTATCATAACCTAAAAATTCACAAGTTGAAAACTAGAAACAGCTTCTCCATGAATGGTACGTCTAAGGCTGCATAAAATCGACCCTCCCTAGAACTTGCACATGCTAATTAGATTGCCCTTTATACAATTAATCATTTCTTCCAAGAATTTACTGGATATCTATGACTGATTGACAGGATATAATTTCACACATATACCACTATCACAGATCAAATTGCAATTTCGTCATAAGTGGTACCATTCCTGCAACTTATTTGCACAGGTCCCGTTAATATCCAATGGGCTGAGCTCAAATTTTCCAGCCAAAGTGAAGGTAACAGGACAGTTACTTACTCCTATATGGGCACATCCCACCTTCAATTTCTAACTTTTGAAACCCTAGACAGGACTTATTCCCATCTACAATCTTTTGCTTCATAGTAGTTAGAATCAATAGTTTCCTATCAAAGAAGTTGCTTGCGTCGATCATTTATCTTGCTGTTTAGGAAATATAATCATGGCATCCCAACATACATGTTCATATCTTTTTTCATGTCATGAAAACAGTTTGCTGTCACCTTCAAAAGAAAATAGTTCATCTTGAAGAGAGAGAGAATGTACCAGATTTTTAAGTTCATCTTGATAGAAGCCTGCAGCTACAGTTGTATCAGTGGCAAGAACCCCAATTCTTACATTGCTTCCGGCTTCCACCGGTCTGAGATTTGCAGACTTGAGTTCCTTTGCAACGCATTCACCCAGATGGAAGAAAGGCACAGAGCACCCATCAGAGACCTCGCGGTACCAGAAATGGGAGACGTGGCAGGGCATGACGATGCATCTGGCCCCTGAACGCTCCAAGAACACCCTCTTGTGACGCAGGTTCTCCACAAGCCCGGCCCGGTCCAACCGAGAACACGAGTTCCTTATAGCAGTCTGAGAAGAGTACGAAGCACCCCATCGCTGCGAGGGAAGTTCTCTGCTTAGCACCGGGTCGCTGCAGACAATAAAAGGGAGGCTCTCTTGCCCTTCTTTCGAGCTCCATCCAACAAGATTTTCTAAGAAATTGAGAGTGCAACCGGCTGACACACCTCCGATGACACCCACCGTGTTGGCTTGGGCGAAAGCAGGAGAACTGGACGCACCGCCCATAGGAGAGGAACCCAAATCGCCACACCTGGATTCCAAAACACCTTTCTTCTCGATTGGTAAGAGGAGGGAAGAGGGTCGTGCAGAGAACGAGGAGCAGGAGGAGGAGGCGGCGGCAGTGGCGAAAGACCGAGTCTTGAGGTGAGCCCCGCCGCTATTTACCCCACCCACGAGTTGTAATAGGCAGCTCGATGCCTGGAAACGCATGGCCATGCTGCCATCGAACATCTTCGGGAGTGCCAGGGAGCTCACCTCAGTGGCTATGCAGCTCTCTTTTCTTCCATTGTTCTCCGGAGCAGCAACACCTCAGAATCTGGCATTCAGCTCTCAACACAAAAGATCATCTTGGAGAAGAAAAAGGAAAAGACCATCTTGGATGCCGACTGCTAGCGCCTAACTGATATGATATGATATGATGAGGAGGGTGCTCCTGCCACAGTGCCACAGCTGTTGCGGTGCTTTTGAGGCCCCCGCCAAGTGGGGCAGAAGAACAACCACAAGAGTTAGAAGGCTTTCGCGGGTTCGGCCAAAGGTTGTCAATCAGGTTAGGGCAAGAGCAGCTCCAGAATTTACCGATGCAACAGGAAGGATCCCCACCGATCTACACATCCTCAAATCAAAATTTCAAACTGGTGCCAGTGCGAAACCCTCATCAATAACTAAGAACCAGCCTCCAGAGGCCCCATCTAGAAAGAGCTCTCCCTCCCCAGTGCCTAGTCCCCGGCCCACCATTCATACATCATAACAAAGAAGAAAGATTCCATCTGCCGTCCTGAATAAAGACATCCCCTCCAAATTTTAGCAACAATTTTCCTCCATGTGTAACTGTGGGGAATCTTTGTTTGGGCTGCGCCATGCAATAGTGTTCCGTCTTCTATGTACATTCAAATTATGAGGTCAATATTCAATCTTTCAAGAAGCAGATTGTGAAATTTTTATAAATAGATAATTAATAAGCCAGTTTTCAAAATAAAAATAAAAATAAATATTGATAATATCTTGTTCTAACCTCTCGCTTTCCCTTCTCATAATTCTACTAGTTCTTTTTTTTTTTTTGGAAAACTAATCTATTGCATAGGGGTGTCAATTGGGCCGGGCCGGCTCGGAGGCCCGAAAGTTCGGCCCGGTTTTAACCGGGTTTGGGCCGAAAAAATGAGTCCGTTACAAATTTTTGGTCCGGCCTGGAAAAAAATAGGGTCGGGCTTGGGCTTTGTGTGGCCCGTCCCGGTGGGTCCGTCGGCCCGAAAATAAAAATAAAATTATATTAAATATAAATTTATATTTAGAAAGAGAGTTATATGTATTTTTTTCAATAAATCTACTAAAAAATATAATCTTTTACAAGTTAAATGTTAATATAGATTAAGTAAAATATATAGTATTTTTTATAGATATATTATAGAAGATGTATTAAAATTATATTATTATAAATAAAAAATATATTTTTTTATTTTTGGGTCGGGCCGGACTTTTTGAGCTTTATCTGGCCGAGCCAGGCCGGGCCATACCGGACCTACCCCCGGACCTGGGCGGGCCGGACTGACTTTTATAAAATGGGACCTAGATCGGGCCTAATCTATTGACACCTCTACTATTGCTCATCTGAAAATTCAATATATATAGAAGGCTAACTACTAGATAGACACTCTTCTTTGAACACCCACAATCTCAATAATTGAGGGGAGGAAGATGAGGATTCAACTGGCCCGGTTACTCCAAAATGATAAAGGGAGCCGACCAGGGTGTCAGAAACTTGTCGATCACTATTTCTCACCCTTTTCCTACACGTCTCTTCCCTGTCAGCTATATATGTTAACATGAACTATTTTATTACATCTCATCACACAAGGGACATAGCTGTTCGAGTTCTTCCATCTCATCGATGGCTGGGTCGGGTGGAAAGATGCGCTGTCTGCCTCTCTGCGTTCGACATGCCAACAACCCTCTTTTTGCCATTTGGCTAGAAAAAACCCCTGTTTGCAAACTGACAGAAACATATATGGGTTCTTCAAAATGACTGCGGCAGGCTCTCCTTAATACTCTTTTTTTTTTTTTGTTACCTTTCAATCCTCACAAATAAGTGTGTTTTCCTTTTGATTCATCATTATCATATTAGTCTTTTAAAATCTATGAATATTGTATATTAATCTCTACTAAAGGGATTTTTTTAAAAAATTTTGAAAGATTAATATGACAATAGTTTAATTTGAGAGATTAACAATAACAATATATATATATATAAGATTAATTTTTTTTAAAAAAAAACCCTTTTTTTCATAGGGGGAGAAAGAAGGGGCCATTCACTGTCTGTCATAAGTGGGGTGACATCTGAAGAAGTACGTGGCTGAAAACAGTGTGGCATCTTGATGGGGGTTAGGGTGTAGACTGTAGATTCGGGAGGAAGGAAGAGATTCCCAATAAAAAAAGGGTTTAACGAGTTCGATGGAGAATTTGGAAATACTTAAAACTCAGTTGTTTGAGTAAATGACCCCCATTAAACAACGTATTATAACCTCACGTCCAAACAACTGCCCAACGAAGACGATACCAGCCGGACACCTAGCAATGCTCTTGGAATTTAGTGTGCAGCACAGCTGCAGTGTTAAACCGTGAACTGCACCATTGGCGTATGCTCCCAATCCATCCCTTTGTCTTCTTCAGGCATCAATCCCGAGGGTGACGGTGGGCCCCTGTGTTGGCACTTGGCAGGAACCAACCAGCCTCCACCTTCATCGTTGGCTAACGGAGTGCAATAATTTACTGAATGAATGGGCAAAAACGGTGGACCCGTATGACATTTTAGCCGTGTGATGGGCGGTATGGGAGGGACCCTGCAGTTCATCTCTTATAACTCTGATCCATTTCACTCTTTTACTCAAAATGCACCGCAGCTACTCGTTTTAGCCTTCGGGAGGAAGGATCTCATTCTCAGATGTGCTTATTGGCAAAAACCAGTTCATCTCAGATGTATTATTGATCGTATTGTTTTTAAGATGAAGCTTATAAAATAGATTGACAAACTAACAAAAATAATTACACCTTAGAAGTTTATACAATAGTTATAAAGAGGACTAAGAAAATAATTAATTAAATTAATAAAAAATATTTGAAGAAATATATAATAAATTAAGAACTTGAAAGTAAAAAATATATATTTATTAAATTGTTAAATTCAGAGAAAAGAAAAAATAGAAGTCTAGATCATATTCATTGCGTTCAATGAAGATCAAAAGATTTTAATTAAAGATCTCGAGGTTAAAAAAAAGATGGCGACGTAAAAAATGGGTGATACTTTAGAAAAATAAAAGTGAATAAAGCATTAGGACTAGATGTGAGAAGAGTGGAGAAAAATTGTTGTAGTTTCTTTCAATAAAAATAAAGGGGACATTTAAAGTTACAATAATTATCCTAGAATTAAACTTATGAGTCATACTATAAAACTTTGGAAGAAAAAAAAGTAAACAAGAAACATATTAGATATATGACAATTGTATCAGAAAATCAATTTGATTTTATATCGAGTAGATCTACTACAAAAGTTATTTTCTTATTATGACAGTTAATAGAGAAGTGTAGAGAGATGAGAAGAGATCTAAACATGATTTTTCTTGACTTAGGGAAGGCATATGATCAAGTACTTAGAAAATTTATCTAATGGACATTAAGAAAGAAGGGAGTCTCTTAAAAGATATGTTGACTTGGTTTAGCATATATACGAAGGTGCTACTACTAACATAAGAACTATTACTTAAGAGACTTGTGAATTTTTGGTCACTATAGATTTGCATCAAAATTTTGTACTAAGTTCGTATCTCTTTGCTCTGATTATGGATGAAGTAACAAAATAATTACATGATGATATCTCTTGGTATATGTTATTTATATATGATATTGTATTAATTGATGAGAGAATCTTATGGTTTACATGTTAAGTTAGGAAGTTGGAGGCATGCCTTAGAATTAAGATTTTAAAATTAGTAGGAGTAGGTTAGAATTTATGTCTTGTAATCATAGTAATGAGAGGTGTTACAAAAAGATATTATTCTAATTGATAGACAAAACATGTTGGCCCACTTGGTATGGCAGCAAGACTAACCTAGAGGGGGGGTGAATAGGTAATTTGAAACAAAAATCACCACTAAAAATGTTTGGTTAGTCTAAATAAGCGTGTGCAAAGAAAGTAAAGGCGCAGAAGCAAGCACACAAAGAACACAAAGGATTTATTTTGGTTTGGCCCTTCCAAATGAAAGTCCTATGTCCAGTCCTCAAGCAAACTCTTGGGATTCCACTAACCAAGGGTATAGTCTCCCTTAAGGACATACAACACCCAGCCCCTACTGGTCTTCTTCTCTTTCCCGGGCAAGAAGGCAGCCCACTGTTTCGCCTCAGCCAGGTGCTTCAAGGGGAACACTGTGTACAGTCCCACAGCCAGACACACCACCAAACGCAAGCTAGTCTTCCCTTCTCAACAGAAGAGGAACACTTCTAAGCACGGAAGCAAGGACCTGAAGCCCCTAGATCAAGCTCAAGATACACAATGAGATGCATGATCTGAGACTGAGCCTAAGAAAGAAAGAGTTTACAGGACAAGACTCTTCATAGGCTAAACCCCCCAGCTCTCTCTCTCAAATACACAGAGACGCACAAAGAGAGAATGAGGAAGGAAGAGAGAAGACTGCTTGATTGCTTCAGCTTGAATGGGCTCCAGCTCTTCCTCTCTTCTTGCTTGAGTGTGTGTGGAGTTGGAGTTTCTCACAGGATGTACACTCCTTGAAAGATCTTTAGGTTTGCTTTGTGGATTATACTTTTCTCTTTTTGCTTCTTCCTTTTTATATGGGCAGCTTGAAAAGACCCGTTGACAAATGGCCGTTGGAGCTTGATCTGTTGCTCATCCTCTTCTTCTTCTTTTTCCTTTGAGTCTAATGGTTTCCTTCATGTGCCTACTGGCTACTTGGATTTGAGGAAGATGTTTAGTTGGTGCGCACTTCCAAAGATGACAGGAGTAGGTCAAGATGTTGACTGTGTGTAAAGGTGGACTTGCATACATTAAATGCAAGGCAGAAGATTAGACTCATGAAGATTTTTGTCAGGTGGCTCATACCTTTTTTTTGCCTTTTGTCTATATTTCCTGCAGATAGCTAGGAATAGAATGTAGGTGCTTTTCTTGCTAATAGCCTGCTATAAGACCTTTTATATCTGTCAAAGAAATGACAATATAAGAGTTAGAATTCATTTGAATTCTCACTGGGCGCTGATGACTACAAATTTTTTTGTGTTAAAGTTCATACATACAGTTAATTTTAGACATTCGTTGTCTGTAAATAAAGTGTGTTTTGATTTTAATTTTTATTTTCTCTAGAAATAAATTAAAGCATATTAGTTAAAATTTTAGGTAAAATACATAATAGATTTCATTTAATAAAGTCATACTTTTAATAGTTGACTAAGAAAAATAATTTCTCTTTACAAAATAAATGGTACATAAATAATTTTTAATTCTCATAAACAATTCTAATATTTGTAAATATTAAATAGATTAGATTTTAATAACCCTCATACCTATCATCTAACCTAAATGGGCAACGCATAACATTAAACCCTTATTTACTTTACCCATTCGTTTCTTCCACCAGGTGGGCGAAGCTACTGGAAGCCTGAGGCAGTTGTTGGGGCGATTTGGGGTGTTCTGGAGGCAGCCGGGAGCTGGTGTGCAGGGCTGGGGTTTGTGCTGTGCTAGCGGTGTGGTGCGGCGCTGTGAAGGGCTTCGGCGATGGTTAGCACTGAGGATCTGGCGGATCCATAGCTGGGGTGGGCAGCTGAGCTGCCCAGGGCAGATGGGTGCGGCCAGATCTCCAGCTATGTCGCGGTGTGAAGCGGATGCAGAGGGCTGCTGGGCAGGGGCGATGGCTGCTGATGCTGAGGTGGACAGATGGGCCAAGCGGCCAGGCCAAGCGGCTGGGCAATGGTGGATCCGGGACGCTGGGCGAGGCTGTGCCATGGGGTTGGGCGTTCGGAGATGGTGTGTGCTGGGCTGACGGGCTTGCTGCTGGGCCAAGCTGCAGCGGCCTGGATGAGACTAGGCTGTGATGGGAGCTGGGATGAGCCCAGGCAATGCAGGAAGGGCTACTGTGGATGGTGCTGTGTTGTGCAGGATGTGTGTTGGCAATCTGGCCCGTGCGTGGCGGAGCCCTGGCGCGATGGTGTGCGCAGTGTTGAGGCAGGTGTGCTCCTAATCTCTGGTGCGGCCATGGCTGGCGATGGCGCCTGGGAGCTGGCCCGTGTGGGCGCGCGTGTGATGAAGGCGATGGAGCGGCTGGAAGCAGTGGTCTAGACCTGCTGAGTGGCAGCGATGGCTGGGGCAGTACTGAGATGGCCGTGTGGAGCTGAAGCTATGCGATGGCGCCCGGGCATCTATAAAAGACCCGAGGTCCTCATCTCTGGCTCTGGTTCAATTCTGAGGAATTTTTTTTAGTTTTCACTCCCTGTATTTTCCCTGTTGAGCAGAGCAGTGAGGGATGGAGACACCAGAGGGTTCGAATCTCGGAGGAGTTGTTTTCTTTTAATTTCCATCTTCCTTCTCTTCTGTTGGGCAGAGAGAGCAGTGTGGAGTTCGATTTTTGTTGTTGGGGATTTCTTAGTTGTTTTCCTGTTCTTCTTTAGTTCAAAGGGGTGAGGTTCGGATTTTTTTTCTGGAAATTTTTGTTCTTATTCTTCTACTCTTCACTATTCTAGATGAAAATCTCTTCTACATTTAGTTTCCATGTTCCTGTGTGAAGAGCCCATCCAGAGGTGATTATCTCAGTCATCTGAGTTTTTCTTTGTTCATTTGGTTCTGTAAAAAATTTTCTGAGATCATCTGTTCTGCTTTCCTATTGGCTGCTGTGTGAGAGGAGATCGTGAGGCCCCTGGGAGCCGACCCAGTGCAATCAGTTTCCCCTTTTATTTCACTGTGTTGCCTTCTTCTGTGCTGTGAGAAGAACGATTGCTGGCTTGTGTTGATTTCTTCAAATTCTCTGTCAAGTTTCTTCCATTCTGTCGTGCTTGATGAGATGGATCCATTGTGCCTTCTTCTTTCTTTAAGTTTGGTGGCGGCTGGCATTTGGAGCATCTGAAGAACCCCAATGCTGTCTACAGTAGAGAAGGCACACAGCAACAGGATTTCCTTTCCTTGTTAATTTGGTAAGTTTCAGATTTGTTCGGCGTCTGGGAGTAGCAGAAAGCTTCTGAGAGATAGAGAATTGGTGCTTCTTCATTATGTTCTTTCTTCTGTGAGATTTCCACTTCATTGGTGTTATTCTTCTTCCGTTCCGGACAGATAAGGAGTTTGGCATTGCGGTTTTAGATTTCTTCTATTGTTTTCTTACTTAAGCATAAGAGATGGTGAAGGAGATGACCGTGTTTGTACTTATTGTTATGAAGTTTATGACATCGTACTGTCTTTTTTTTTTTTATCCTCAGTTGAGGGTACAGTGATTTGAACCTCTCATAGTTCATATTGTTTCAAATGAAAAGAGTGTTTAATTTGATCTGTCACAAGAGTCTTAGTTCAATTTTAACGGCATTGATAATAAAGATCTGTTGGGTTAGGTGATTAGTGTCACAATAATGTAGTTTCTTATTTCTGTCTATCTCTGCGTTGAGGATCGTCCGGTGTTTTTGATGATTTTTTGTGGTTGTATTTTGGAGATTTGTGCGATTGATTAAGTGTTCATCCCTCGAGCTGTGAGGGTACATTCTTTGGTTTTCAAGTCTATTTGTTTCCATTAAAATTGATTTGTCAAGTTGTGAGAAATTTAATTGATGTTGTTACAGATATTACTTATGCAATGTGATTTTGGTGAGAAAGTGTCTTTAAGAATTGATCCAAGTCAAAGTAGTTTTAAGTTTCTATTCTGCCTCTCCGTGAATAGGACCTGTGCTCACCATTGTGCTAGTTTCTTTCTGATTTCATGTTGTGAGACAGTTTTTAGAGGAAGTGCGCATATTGATTTATGCGAGGACTCTGGACAACGAAAATGCACAGTCAACTATGTCGCGCGTTTCAGGGCCAAAGACATTTTGAAACATTTGAAATATAGAGGAAATCGATGTTTAAGTATAATAGAGTCGATGAGAAAGACAATTGATGTTCAATGTAATCGTTGTTTCAATGTAATGCATGTATATAATTGATGTTTAAGTGTAATCGATGTTTCAATGTAATCCATGTATGAAATCGATGTTTGACTAGAGTCGATGTTTAAGTTGAAATTGTTGTTGTAAGACCCGGCCCTCTTGGGCCCTTGGCCCTATCCTCAGGGTCGCGGCAGGCACCCTAGTCGCGACATGGTTGCACCAGGGGAGCCCGTCGAAACAGGCTTTGTGACGCGGCACACCTGGCCGTCGTGATCATGATCGCGACGGGGGTGGGCGTCGCGTTCCTGTCGCAGCGTCTGGAGGCATCACGACTACTTTTCTGATCGATGCGACTGATATCCTTTCTGTCAGAACAGCTTTGTCAGGTGTCAGATGCGTACAATGTTGACGCAACCTATCAGGCCGTCGCGTTCTGGTTTCCTGGTCTTCGAGGTTTGACCACCTTTTCGAGTCGCACTGGGGGTGGCCGTCGCGACATGGTCGTTGTTGCGCCAAGCTGATCCATCATGTCTTGGGGCCCATCGGTTTAAAACCGAGGGTTACGCCCCATTTCCCCCTCTCGCCCTTTCCTTCCCCTTCTTCTTCCTTCTTCCTCTCTCGAGCTCCCTTGTGATTCTTCGACGATTCTTAGTGCTCATGGTGCTCGTGTTGAGGTGGTGTCACCCCGTTTGTGCAGGGGATATGCTCGTTGTGCTTGGAGCAAGGAGGAGGTGGCCATTTCCGACGTGAAGGCCCCAATGGGTCGGCTCTACTCTTAGAGGTAGGGACCTTGTTCTCCTCTCGCCCTAGCATGCTCACCCCCCTTGAGATTGTGCTTTCCATGGTTTGGGGTGTGGAGTGTGAGAACCATGCTCATGTTGAGTGAGATTTTCATCGAGCAAAGATTCTTGTAATCCCTGTTTTGTGGGGTTTGAGGGTGGTTTGCATGATTAATGGCTTTCTATATGTTCCCCATGCTCCCCTCCCCCTGTGGTATGTTTGTATCATGTTTTAGGGTGGTCTCCAGGAGGACTGCACTGGAACCCCCCCCCCCTCGGCTGAGAACGCGACCGCTATATAGGTCGCGATGATGTCGTGACGCCACCGCGACATAGAGCGTCGTGACCTGGTCGCGACAGCTTGGGCCGCCGCGGCAGTGTCGCGACATTGCTATCGCGACTACAGCAGAGACAGGTACGTCTAGCGAAGTTCTGTGTTTTTGTGGAGTCTTCATCGTTTCCACTTCTTACTGTACCTGTGGCACCAGTGCTAGTTCCTTAGTACGGTCCTACACTAGTCGATCGCCCGATGCTCGGAACCTGAGGGCTTGCCCCGTGAGAGAGGTTATTACCGTTGCCTTGGACCCCCGTCCCCGCGTGCCTGTTGAGGGAGTACTCCGGGTGGCAGGCATGCTCGAGTCACAGACTTTAGAGCAGAGGGGAAAACAGTGGTTAGGACAACGGCGTTGAGTTGTTTGCAGAGCTCTCGTAGTTGGTCTGGGATGCCGAGGTCATTTTGGAGTTCTTTCCCGAGTGTAGTACAGCTAGTCCTTTTCCACTACATCACTCTTTGTGGCCCGGAACCACTAGAGAGGCTAGGCGTGGGACCGTAGTCCGGCCACACTATGGCGGTTACTATTGTGTACTTTGTTTCCTACCTCACTCTAACGAGATGTGGAGGTTTGGACCTGGGTTGAGGATAGGACGTCAGTGGACGCACCTGATCGGTTGACTTGTGGTAGTATTTTCCATAGCTAGTGTTTCTTGCCAGGCAGGGTTTTCTCTGTCTGTGTTGCTAGCCGGGTGGTGGTCACGATGAGCAGTCGACGAGCTTCCGACATGCTGTACTTCTATACCATTGGCTAGCTAGTAGCTTTACTTCCTCACTTTCTTGTGTAGTAGAAGAAATAACCGTTGTCATTTAATTGTGTATATATTCTTCTGCCTGTAGAGCCAGTAGGAGATTAGTAGTCTCTATTGAGCTTCTGCTGTGAGTTCATCCCTCTTTTTGCCCAGGTGAGACTTCTCAACAGCGCAGGGTGCACGCCGGGCGGAGGAGACGGTTGTAATCGTGGTCCCCATAGCTAGCAGTGGTTCCCCCTCTCAGTGTACGTCATCCTCGGGGTATGCCCTAAGAGACTTGTTATTCCCCTGCTTTTATTTGCACTAGTTGTGTGTGTTGGGACTGTACCTAGAGCGATACACAGCGGTCTCGCTCTTCTTTCTGCTTCCGCGTGTGTGCTCCTAGTTCAACAGTTGATGTTTATTTCCTTTACATATTCTGTTAGACTTATATTATAGCCCTTTTAGGTCTCTGGATCCGTGGGCGGTGACCGCAAAAATCGGGTCCTCGGCGTGGGCCGAGGGTCGGGTTCTCGGGGTCGTTACAGTTGGTATCAGAGCGAGGGTCTGACAGGACTTTTAGGGGATTTAAAGTGCAACAAGAAGTCCCAATAGTAGTACAAGTACACTGCTAGCCACCCGAGTTGGTATTGTTAACCTTGTTGGTTGTGTGCCGCGCAGGATATGGCTCCGCACAGGCGTAGGTAGGCCAAAGAGTTGATAGAGCAGCAGGATGAGTCGGATATACCTGCGCAGGGGCAGGTCCAGGAGGAGGTGTCAGCAAAGGAGTCCGTAGCACAGCCTCAGGGTACAGCGGCAGCAGCAGCAGCAGGCGGGCAGTAGTAGCAGGAGCACCAGCCTCAGCCGCAGCAATACACAGATTCGTTTCCCCTGGCTGAGCAGTTCTTCAGGAACCTATACCAGGGAGCGTGGCAGCCTGGGCAGGCGGCGGTAGGACGTCAGCCTCCAGTACCTCCCCCAGTAGTACCAGAGCAGCCGACGAATCTGGAGGTGGAGCAACCAGCAGTTCAGCAGGCGTCGGGTACTGGGAGTACCCGGGCCAGTCGGAGGAGGATGACTGTCACTAAGGACAGGACCGCCCTCCTGGAGAGGTTCTTGCATCTCCGGCCACCGATGTTCTTCGGTGAGTATGATCTAGACAAGGCAGAGAGTTGGACGCACGAGATTCAGCGCACGTTCGAGACTATGGAGTGTGCCGAGGAGGACCAGGTCAGACTGGCGGTGTATCAGCTCAAGGGGCCAGCCCATGAGTGGTGGAGAGTTCAGCGGCAGACCCACTTCCCAGGGCAGTGTTTAGATCAGATCACTTGGCAGCGGTTTTTGGGGGTCTTTCACGGCGAGTACTTCCCTGACTATGCTCGATGTGAGAGACGAGAACAGTTCTGAGTTGGTTCAGGGCGATCTCACAGTTACTCAGTACCACCAGAGATTCGTCTGGTTGTTGAGGCATGTTCTCGTCCGGTTGTTGAGGCATGTTCTCGTCCGGTTGTTGAGGCATGTTCCTCATGTTTCCAACAGTGAGCAGGCTTGTGCCGAGAGGTTCATCGCAGGTATGAGGCCAGATTTGAGGTGCGGCGTGACTGCTCACATGTGTGCCACCTTGGGAGAGGCTGTGGCTAAGGCCACCGTCTTGGAGAGAGAGACCTGGCAGCCCCAACAGCAGTAGGGAGGAGCCTCTTCCAGGTCCTCGCCGTACTAGCGTCCTGCAGGTAGTCGCGGTAGCACGACTTCTTCTTCTTTGGGCTCAGGCAGTTTCGAGATGCGCTCGAAGTTCAGGCAGTTGTCTACTCGCAGGGGTGGACGGAGCTGGCAGCAGAGGCATCAGTCGAGGTTTGCGGAGTAGTCAGTCCAACAGGGAGCTGAGCAGGGTAGACAGGAGGTAGTCTGTTACACTTGTGGTTTGTCGGACCACTTCAAGAGGGATTTCCCGATGGGGCAAGTCCAGTAGCCACAACAGCCAGTGCAGTATGCACAGCAGCTACTGCAGTACCAGTTCCCTCCCCAGTAGTAGGCACCCCGGCAGCAGCAGCCTTAGCAGTTCTAGTAGTTTCAAAAGCCTCAGTAGTTCCAGTTGTACCAGTAGCAGCAGTTTCCACAGCACTAGTAGCCGTCACAGCAGCAGCAGCCCCAGCAGGCACCGCAGCATGGGCGTGGACATGGTCATGTGATGGCGCTTACCAGGGAGCAGGCTGAGGCGTCGAACCTAGTTATAGGTACCCTGCCTATCCTTAGTAGAGCTGCTCGTGTTTTAGTTGACCCTAGTGTTTCTCTTTGTTTTGCTTCCGATGAGTTTTACGAGTCTCTGATTCATCACACCTCTGAGAGGCAGTGTGATGTGATGGTCGATCTCCCGTCCGGTGATTATATGCATTCTTTCGGTTACCTGGAGGGCATCACAGTTGAGGTCCAGGAACACCAGTTGTCAGCCAGGTTGTATGCGTTGTAGCTTCGTGACTTTGATGTCATCCTGGGCATGGACTGGTTGGAGGCTCACTCAGCTGTGGTGGATTGTCAGCGGAAGACCGTTCGGTTTGAGATACCTAGAGCTCCTGTTCTCTACTTCCGAGATATCCGGTCTCCCCGTTGACCTTTTATTTCCTTCTGTAGAGCTCGTCGTTTGATCCGCGATGGCTGTGTAGCATATCTTGCTTCTGTTTGTTCCAAGGAGCCTAGCGGGTCATCGGTTTTTGATGTGCCTATTGTTTGTGAGTTCTCTGATGTTTTCTCGGAGGATCTACCTAGGTTACCGCCTGAGCGGGAGGTAGGTTCTCCATTGAGCTTTTGCCTGGTATGATGCCTTTGTCTAAGGCACCTTATCGAATGGCTGCAGCTAAGTTACGCGAGCTGAAGCGCCAGTTGCAGGTGTTGCTTGAGCTAGGCTTCATCCGTCTGAGTCGTTTGCCGTGGGAGCGCCCGTGTTGTTTATGAGGAAAAAGGATGACAGTTTAAGGTTGTTGATCGATTATAGGTAGCTGAACCAGGTAACAGTGAAGAACAAGTATCCGTTGCCGAGGATCGATGACTTGTTTGACCAGTTGCAGTCAGGCAAAGTGTTCTCGAAGATTGACTTGTGGTCCGGTTACTACCAGTTGAGGATCAGAGAGTCAGATGTTGGCCTGACAGCTTTCCGTTCGAGGTACGGTCACTTTGAGTTCATCATGATGCCGTTTGGGCTCATGAACGCACCCGCAGCTTTTATGGATTTGATGCATAGGGTGTTCAGTGAGTACCTAGATCGGTTCGTGGTCATCTTTGTAGATGACATTTTGGTCTACTCGGCTTCTGAGAAGGAGCACAAGGAGCATCTGAGGATCGTGCTAGAGACGTTGCAGAGTCACCAACTATATGCCAAGTTCGACAAGTGCAAATTTTGGCTGAGGGAGGTGCACTTTCTCGGGCACGTGATCTCAGGTTCTGGTGTGGCAGTGGACCCTGCCAAGGTTGAGACAGTGTTGTCTTGGGAGCAGCCCACTTCAGTGTCAGAGGTTCGCAGCTTTCTGGGTTTGGCAGGCTATTACAGGAGGTTCATCCAGGATTTTTCTAGGATTGCAGAGCCGTTGACCAGATTGACGAGACTTGATGCCAGATTTGTTTGGTCCGAGGACTGCAGGCAGAGCTTTCGGGAGCTGAAGACGAGGTTGACTTCAGCGCCAGTGTTGGTCTTGCCGTTAGGTAGCGGAGGTTTTGTGGTCTACACCGACGTGTCGAGGTCAGGTTTGGGTGAAGTACTGATGCAGCATGGTGGGGTTGTTGCCTATGCTTCTCGACAGCTGAAGAAGCATGAGGAGAACTACCCTACCCACGACTTAGAGTTGGCAGCAGTGGTGTTCGCTCTAAAGTTGTGGAGGCACTATTTGTACGGCGAGGCATTCGAGATCTTCACCGACCATCAGAGTTTGCAGTACATTTTCACTCATATTTGAACTTGAGGCAACACAAATGGATTGAGTATTTAAAGGACTATGACCTTACCCTCTCCTATCACCCAGGAAGGGCTAACGTCGTGGCAGATGCTTTGAGCAGGCATGTTCGCTTGAGTTCGTTGATGGTCAGAGAGTGGAGGTTGTTTGAGGATCTATCCCAGGGAGTTTTCTACCCTTCGAGGCGTAGAGACCGTGCAGTGATGACCAGCTTGTCAGTTCATCCATCAGTGTACCGTCAGGTGTTGCAGGCACAACAGGCAGACTCAGAGTTGGCAGATATTTTGCAGATGCCAGATGTTGAGCTGGACGAGGACAGTGAGGTCAGATTCAGAGGTAGATTGTATGTTCCCGATGATGCGCACCAGGCGCTGTTGTCAGAGGCACACTGGTCGAGGTATGCTGTTCATCCTGGTTCCACTAAGATGTACCATAACTTGAGGAGGTTCTTTTGGTGGCCAGGGATGAAGAGGGGCATGGTAGAGTTTGTTGCTCGGTGCCTTACCTGTCAGTAGTAAAGGCTGAGCATCAGTGTCCTGGTTGTGAGCTGCAGTCATTGCCCATTCCCATAGTGGAAGTGGGACGACATCACCATGGGCTTTGTGGTTGTTTTGCCCCGTACTCCGCAGAGGCATGATGGCATCTGGGTGATCGTGGATCGGTTGACCAAGTCAGTGCACTTCCTTCTAGTCAGGATGTCCTGGTCAGTGGACAGGCTCGCCAGGCTGTACGTGGACCGAGTTGTTCCGTTGCACGGAACCCCAGTTTCGATTGTTTCTGACAGAGATCTGAGGTTCACTTCTGGGTTTTGGCACAGTTTGCAGAGAGCTCTTGGTACAGAGTTGAGGCTGAGTTCAGCATATCACCCACAGTCAGATGGGCAGTCAGAGAGGACCATTCAGACTTTGGAGGATATGTTGAGAGCTTATTGCTTGAACTGGAGTGGCACCTGGGAGTCGCACCTTCCGATGGTGGAGTTGGCATATAACAACAGTTATCACTCGAGCATTGGAATGGAACCATATGAGGCTTTGTATGGTCGGCCGTGTAGGACACCACTTCACTGGTTCGAGGTCGGTGAGAGGTAACTTTTGGGACTAGAGATGGTGCAGCAGTGTGCAGACATAGTCAGCTTGGTCAGGCAGAGGCTTCAGGCAGCGCAGAGCAGACAGAAGAGCTATGCAGATGTCCATAGGAGGCCATTGCAGTTCAGCGTGGGTGACCTTATGTTCTTGCGAGTTTCGCCGACCAAGGGAGTTATGAGATTTGGCAGGAAGGGAAAGCTCAGTCCGAGGTACATTGGGCCTTTCCCTATCACAGAGAGGATCGCGAGATTGCGTATAGGTTGAGTCTTCCGGCAGAGTTGGCAGGCGTGCACAGTGTTTCCCACGTTTCGTAGCTCAGAAGGTACATTGCAGATCCGTCACATGTATTGGACTACTCACAGCTTGAGGTAGCACCAGACTTCTCAGTGCCAGAGTACCCGGTCAGTGTTGTTGACCGTAGAGTGCAGCAGTATGCCGGAGGCAGATTACGCTGGTCAAGGTCGTTTGGGAGAACCGCGTTGGTGGCGAGGCCACCTGGGAGCGCGAGGACGAGATGCGAGAGTAGCTCCCATATTTGTTTGATTTATTGGTATGTTGCTCTTCCATGTACTGCTTTCCGGTTTGAGACTAAGTTTCTTTTAATTTCGAGGATGAAATTTCATAAGGAGTGTGGGATGCAAGACCCGGCCCTCTTGGGCCCTTGACCCTGTCCTCAAGGTCGCGGTAGACACCCTGGTCGCGACATGGTCACGCCAGGGGAGCCCATAGAGATAGGATTTATGACGCGGCACACACCTGGCCGTGCGACATGGTCGCGACAGCGGTGGCATCGTGTTTCTGTCCCGGCATCTGGAGGCGTTGTGACTACTTTTCTGACCAATGCGACCACTGTCCTTTCTATCAGAATGGCTTTGTCGGGTGTCAGGTGTGTATAGCGTTGACGCGACCTGTCAGGCCGTCACGTTCTGGTTTCTCAGTCTTCGAGGTTTGACCGCCTTTTGGGGTCGCGCCAAGGGTGGCCATCGCGACATGGTCGCGACGCCTAGGGGCGTCGTGACATGGTCGTTGTCGTGCCAGGCTGACCCATTGTGTCTTGGGGCCCATCAGTTTAAAACCGAGGGCTGCGCCCCATTTTTCCCTCTCGCCCTTTCCTTCCCCTTCTTCTTCCTTCCTCCTCTCTCGAGCTCCCTTGTGATTCTTCGATGGTTCTTGGTGCTCATGGTGCTCGTGTTGAGGTGGTGTCACCCCGTTCGTGCAGGGGACGTGCTCATGGTGCTTGGAGCTAGGAGGAAGTACCATTCCGACGTGAAGGCCCCAACGGGTCGGCTCTACTCTTGGAGGTAGGGACCCTTGTTCTCCTCTCGCCCTAGCATGCTCCCCTCCCCCTTAAGATCGTGCTTTCCCCGTGGTTTGGGGTGTGGGAGTGTGAGAACCATGCTCGTGGTTGAGTGAGATTTCCATCAAGCGTAGATTCTTGTAAATCCATGTTTTGTGGGGTTTGAGGGTGGTTTGCATGATTTAATGGCTTTCCTACATGTTCCCCATGCTCCCCCCCTGTGGTATGTTTGTATCGCGTTTTGGGGTGGTCACCAGGAGGACTACACCAGAACCCCCCCACAACTGAGAACGTGACTGCTATAGAGGTCGCGATGATGTCACGACCGGCATGGCCGCTACGAGAGCGTCGCGACCTAGTCGCGACGGCATGGGCCGCCGCGACAATGTCGCGATAGTGCTGGGCATCGCGACATGGTCGCGACATCCCGATGCGTCGCGACTACAGCAGAGATAGATAGGTCTTGCAAAGTTCCATGTTTTTGTGGAGTCTTCATCGTTTCCGCTTCATACTGTACCCATGGCACCAGTGCTAGTTCCCTAGTACGGTCCTACACTAGTCGTTCGCCCGGTGCTTGGCACCTGAGGGCTTGTCCCGTGAGAGAGGTTGTTACTGTTGCCTGGGACCCCCGTCCCCGTGCGCTTGTTGAGGGAGTACTCTTGGCGGCGGGTGTGCTCGAGTCACGAACTTTAGAGCGGAGGGGAAAGCGGTGGTTAGGACAGCGGCGTTAAGTCATTTGCAGAGCTCTCGTAGTTGGTCTGGGACGCCAAGGTCATTTTGGGAGTTCTTCCCGGTACAGTCCAGCTAGTCCTTTTCTCACTGCCTCACTCTTTGTGGCCCCGGAACCACCTAGAGAGGCCAGGCGTGGGACCGTAGTCTGACCAAACTATGGCAATTACTGTTGTGTACTTTGTGTCCTGCCTCACTCTGACGAGACGTGGAGGTTTGGACCTGGGTCAAGGATAAGACATCAGTGGATGCACCTGACTGGTTAACTAGTGGTAGTGTTTTTCGTAGATAGTGTTTCTTATCCAGGCAGGGTTTTCTCTGTCTGTGTTGCTAGCCATGTGGTGGTCACGACGAGCAGTCGTACGGACTTTCCGATCGTGCTGTACTTTAGTACCGTTGCTAGCTAGTAGCTTTGCTTCCGTACTTTCTTATGTAGGTAGAAGATATAACTGCTGTCATTTAATTATGTATATATATTCTTCTGCCTGTTAGAGCCAATAGGAGATTGGTAGTCCCTACTAAGCTTCTGTTATGAGGCTCATCCCTCCTTTTTCCCAAGTGAGACTTTTCAGCAGCGGCAGGGTGCACGCCGGGTGGAGGAGACGGGGTGGTAGTCGTAGTCCCTATAGCTAATAGTGGTTCCCCCTCTTAGTGTACATCACCCTTGGGGTATGCCCCTAAGGGACCTGTTATTCCCCTGCTTTTACTTGTACTAGTTGTGTGTGTTGGGTCTGTACCTAGAGCGATACGCAGCGGTCTAGCTCTTCTTTCTGCTTCTGTGTGTGTACTCCTAGTTCAGCAGTTGACGTTTATTTCCTTTACATATTCTGTTAGACTTATATTATAGCCCTTCTGGGTCTCCGGATCCGTGGGCGGGAACCGCAAAAATCGGGTCCTCGGGGTGGGCCGAGGGTCGGGTTCTCAGGGTCATTACAGTTGTTGAGCGAAATCGATGTTCAAGTGAAATCCATGTTCTAGAGAAGTCAATGTTTAAGTGAAGTCGGTGTTCAAATGAAATTGATGTTCTAATGAAATCGATGTTGAACTGAAATCGACGTTCTAATGAAGTCGATGTTGAACTGAAATCGATGTTCAACAGAGTCGATGTTTAAACGTAATTGATGTTTAAGTGAAACGAAATCGATGTTTAAATGAAATTGATGTTCAACTGAAGTCGATGTTTGAATGAAATCGATGTTGAACCGAACTCGATATATGAGTGAAATCGATGTTCAGCTGAATCGATGTTTAAGTGAGATGAGCCATAATCAATGTATTTGTATAGTAATCGATGTGACACTTAGTCAGTAATCGATATACATTGAACAACAATCGATTTGGCTTTCTAGTGCAAATCATGAAGCGATAATGCCATAATTTTATATTTATTATGAAAACATGATATTAAATATATTTATGATATTTAATTAATCATGAGTTTTGTTATCACCAAAATATAAGGGTAAAAATATAAGCGTGGTACAACAAAACATTCCTAAGACTAGTAGCTTTTGGTATCTAGGGTCTATATATATATCATCCATGAGAGAGAAGATTTATGACGATGTTGCACACAAGATGAAGGCAGACTAATTAAAATTTAGAAATGCATCACGAGTCCTCTGTGATCGTCATATACCTATGAAACTTAAAGAAATGTTTTATAGAACGGCCATGAGGCCTACTTTGTTATTGTCATGTCCCAAACATGGCAGTGGAAGAATGATCGTAAGAACGTACGCAGTCGGCAAATAAGTCTCTAACTGGTAATCACATATAACACCAATAATTAGGATATTTGTAACCTCAAACTCTTTATTTCATTTCAAAAATCAAAAGTAGTACATGTTTAACTCCAAAATTTAAACTACAGGTCTAAGACTCAATAAAAAAAATTACATAACTTTCTCTCTCTTACCACTTATTACAACAATCTAACTCTTATACTAAGACAATGGCAATATTAAGGTTGAACCACGCTCTTCACTCAAAAGTGTTCCCGTCGCTAGCTTGGTTCTCCTCTTCGGCATTGGTGTTACCTAAAATGTTAAGAAAGTAGGTAATAAGCACACTCACCCAGTAGGATTTACATCTCTTGGCAGGTATAAATGATTAGCATTTTAAGAACTAGGCAGGCACGAGTAAAACAAGATGTACTGGCATGCATAATGAATCCGTAAAACATAACTAATGAGAGAGTCATTATAACAAGTGAGTATTATCATGTGAACAAAGCACTCAAGTACTGGGACATAGAAAGATGTGAGAGCAAGAACGATCAAGAGAGCAATAGCTTTATAAGAACGCAAGATGGCCATATAATGCAAGCAAGCACGTAACGAGCAAGAACTTTTAACATGTAACAATAATCAGTCATGAGTCATATTGCGCATTAAAGATAAGCCACCATGGAATGCACATCATGAACACGTGTAATGTGGTTATGTATCTAGCATTCACACACGCAAGTACTCTCAACATAGATGCAATGTTAGTATCATTATATACCCCATGGTTAATAGTATATTTCTGACTCTCTGCCGTGAGGACTAGATTGTAGCCCCTGGACACTCGTCGTGCCCAATCTTGCATATCAAGCAATTTAAATGTAGATACCTACAATCAAGCATGGCCAATAACAAAAATTTCAAGAAGTCTGTAGTACAGTATCATGTCACGGATTCAAGAATAATAAGTCGAGCAAACATGATTTCAAGATGACATAGTGTCAAGAGAACCATTCGGCAGCATAACGGCTTGACTTTCATTTAGTTCCATCTTTGTATTAGTGACTTAATTTATTGTGTATGAAAATCATGCTCTACAAGAAAGTAGACGAGAAAGGAAGTGCACGCTATCTCTAAAGAACTTCAATGGTACAACCAACATGATCTCCACGAGGACTTTTACAGAGTATGGAGATCTTGCCAGAAAGGTCTCTAATCTGCCAGAACGGAATGTCTAACAGAGAGGTTCCAATCCACCAAGAAACTTCAATGGACTGCATTTAAGCTTCGAGCAGGGGGAATCCCATTTGCTCCTGCACTCGACACCAGCATCGTCACAACACTCGCACAATAGGAACCCCCCCCCCCCCCCCCAGCCCAACAAGAACCCCCACCCCACCATCGAGCACCCCCACTATCGAGAAAGAGAGAGAGAGTGTGTGTGTGTGTGTGTATGTCACACTCCGACACGGAATATCAGAATGTGAGGCAGTTAATATAATGCAAGTATAGAACGATATAAACATCAACCAACTACACAGTTTTAAATAACATAAAACCATCTATATTTCCATATTCCTTCCATCATGTCTATTGCATTCACTAGTTCAGAGCCTTAACTATGGACCCAGAGAACTTCATCATGCTTAAATAAAACAACTCACTAAACTATACTCTAACAGAACTGGACAACACTGAGGTCACTCTTGATTCTACTCATCCCCATCCACTTGAGTGTGCTCCTCATCATCATTATATTCACCTGAAGACATATCATAATTACGTAGGGTGAGTGATAATGCTCAGTAGGACTTTAAATCTCATAGAACAAGCATGCTTTAAGTGATTAAATGTATTAAAGATTAGAGAGACTAATGATAGAGAAGTCAGATAATGTCAAGAGATAATAGCATAGCAGTATGGTACAGATAGCAAGTGTTTCAAGTATAGCACAAGAAAAAGTTACCAATAGTTCACAATAGCATATAGCACAACAAGTCAAATATAGTATACCACTTTGATTGTCAATAGATAGTCAAGATAACTAGCACTTGAGTGTAATACCAACACACTATGGTCAATAAACTCCTGCGGGCACTAGCACTTTTGGGCTCACCTCCCAGGACTAGACCGGGCCCCTTATAATATTGCCAGGCATTAGTCATGTTTATTATCTTTAGACAATCAGTCAATAGCCAATAGAGTACCAAGGACAGATGAGAGTAAATAGAAATAGATGAGAGCATAAGAAAACTTGAATAGATGAGACTATAGAGAGATCTACTGGTTATACATCTAAAAGTACAAGTACAACCAACGATAGTAACTATTGCACAACACGAGCGGTACTGACAGAAAGTTTGGATTCCTTTTCTTCATATTGGTGTGTGCATGTGAAGATAAATCAAAGACAGTGGAATAAGATCGTGCACATCTTCCATGGATAGAGAAATTAACATACTTTAACCTTAATATACATGATAATGTTACAATCTTTATAAGAACTTTATAACAAACTCAATATGGTATTAAAGTAGAACATTTCATAAATATGGGTTTTTAGGACTAGAGGAAAATACTTAGGTCTCACTGTAAAAAGCATAAAAAGTTTATGGAACCAGTTTGAAACAAAGCTAACACGATTCTTAGCAAGATATACTCAAAGGAATCAAGGATTTGACAAGAACTTCATGGAGAGCAAGAGTAAACAAGAGATCACGGGTACATGAAATAATGGAACTTTGAACATGAAAATCTCGCAACTTCATTGATGAAATCTGGAAAAACATGAGCTTGGGCTACTGCTTTCGTGGACTATCTATGAATGAGATTATTTAGATGTGTGCTTGAGAGATTGCCTACCTTTGGTCGTTCCTAGGAAAAGTCTTCTGCACACAAAGCAGAACGGGGTCTGGGGAAGAAAGCTCCGGTTGGGCGATCTCCTCCTCTAGTGCTCTAAGTATTTTTCCACAAGTCCTCTAGCAAGTTGGTAACTTGCCCACAAGGGCTTATGACATGTATTTATAGATTTAGATTGTCAAGGTCCTATTGTAACTAGAAAGTGGAGTTGCAGTTTTTTAGCTTGATCCCTTCCGTACATGGAGGATTCTCGTCCCAATTGGAGTGGGAAACCTTTAGAAACTCTCTCTTGTTAGCACGAATTGGATTAATATGGAAGTCTAACGATGGTTAAATCTCTGAGTTTGTAGTTTCCTAACTCTTGGTAGGAGTCCAATTATGTTCCAGAACTTCCTAGGATTTGTTTCGTAACATGTCTTCCTATTTGTTTTAGTTCTAGGGATCATGTTCGGAATCCACTATTAGATTCAGTCAGGTTTCTATGGTTTGTACTTTTCCTTTTTATTATCGGATATGTAATTAACACGTGTTTTATAGTCTGGAAGATAACCAGTAACTTCGTCATATACGAAGTCATACACGATTTAGTCATTTACAGTCGAAGCTAACTTCGAATTATACGAAGTCCACTTCGTTTTGGTCATGATCAGTTGAAGCTTAACTTCATCATATACGAAGCTAACTTTGTCATATCCAAAGTCCACTTCGTCATATATGAAGTCTACTTCGAATAGTCGAAGGTTAACTTCATCATATACGAAGTTAACTTCGTTATATCTGAAGTCCACCTCGTCATATACGAAGTCTACTTCGTTTTGGTCTTAAACAATCGAAGCTTAACTTTGTTATATACGAAGCTAACTTCGTCATATCCGAAGTCCACTTCGTCATATACGAACTCTACTTCGTTTTGGTTGTAATCAGTCGAAGCTTAACTTCATCATATATGAAGCTAATTTTGTCATATCCGAAGTCCAATTTCGGCTGACAACGTTATATCTTGGCCAGTTGATTTGATACATCGATTGCCTTAAACATCAATTGTTGTTCAACATCGATTGTCTTTAAACATTGATTGCTGTTCAACATCGATTGTTCCTTTAAACATCAATTGTTGTTCAACATCTATCATTCCTTAAATATCAATTGCTGTTCAACATCAATTGTTGACTAGCCCTTAACGATATTGACTATTTTATCCGTTGCTCCATCGTTTGGTGTGCCTTTAACCACCCTCTTCACAAATTATTATTTTTTTCTGTTATTTAGGATTTTTAAAAAATCCAAGTTGTTACACCCTCTCCTACTTAAAAGAATTTAGTCCCCAAATCATAATCATAATAAGGAGAGTGACTTACTGAATATATCGGGGTAGTTGTGCCTCATTATCGATTCAAGTTCCTATGTAGCTTCTTCTACTCTACGGTTATTCCATAGTACCTTTACCATAGGATAGACCTATTACTGAGTTGTATTTTGATTGCCTTTTCTTTATATGTCATGTCCTTAGCAGCACGAAGTCTTCATGGCATATGATATATGGTAGGATCGTACACGTATTTTCTGAGCATAAAGACATGGAGTACATTGTGTACGAACGCTAAATGTGGGGGTAACGCCAGTCGATAAGAAACTTCACAATCCTTGCGAGCACTTCAAAAGGGCCAATAAATCTTGGACTTAACTTCCCTTTGACTCCAAACTTTTGAATTTCACGAGTAGGAGATACTTTTAAAAGCACATGATCTCCTACTTGAAATTCTAAATCCCTCCTTCTCTTATCAGCATAGCTCTTCTGTCTGGATTGAGAAATCTTGAGCCGATCTTGAATAACTTGAATATCTTTGGTTGTAGCTTGCACCATGTCTGGGCCTAACCATTGTTGCTCACCAACTTTGTTCTAGCTACAAGAAATTATGGCAATAGAGACCAAATCTGAGACCGAATATTTAGTAATTATTTGGTCTCAGATTGAGACTGAATAGTGACTAAGAGGTATCGGTCACTAAGTTTTAGATTTAGTGACCGAAAAAATGTCAGTCACTATTCGGTTTCAGATCTGAGATCAAATAGTGACTGAAGAAAATTCGGTCACTAATAGTCTTTTGGCGGGCTTAGGGTAAAATTTATGACTGAATATTTCAGTCACAAATTCAGTCTCAGATCTGAGACCGAATTATGACTGATAGTTATCCAGTCACAAATTTTGGCTTTTGGCAACTGTATATGCCAAATATTGTGACCAAATATTTCTATCACAAATCAGTCTCAGATCTGAGACCGACTTTATGACTAAAATATTCGGTCACAAAGTTTGTAGACTTCAGAGACAGAATAGCGACCAAATTTTGTCAGTCGTTATTTTTTTGCGGTCTTAGCGACCTAATAGCGACCGAACTATTTCGGTCCTATATACCTTTTATCCCCCCCGGGAGAGCACCTCTTCTCTCTTCTCTCTCCCTCTCTCTCGCCGACGCCGAGCTAGACGAGCACCTCTCCTCTCTTCTCTCTCCCTCTCTTCACCGACGCCGAGCTAGCGCCACCAGGGATCGCTACCGTCGCCCGTTGCCCCTGCCACCATCACCCCCCACCATCGCCACTGCTCCCTCGCCTCTCCTCTTCTCTCCCTCTCTCTTGTTCGCCGCCACGGAGGTCGCCGTCGTCACCCCCGCCACCGGACATTGCCGTTGCCTACGCCCATCGTCATCCCCCCACCATTGCCGCCGCTCTCTCACCAACAGGTAACCCCGCCATCTCTCTCCTCTCCTCTCTCTCTTTCTCTCTCTCTCTCTCTCCCTCTTCTTTCATTCTCTCTCCTCCTCCGCATCTCTGTTCTGTCGATTCGATGGTGGGTGGGGGTTGCGGGGGGGGGGGGGGGGGGGGGGGGGGGGGGGGGGGGGGGGAGGGGCGTGCCCCTCTCTCTACACACACACACTTCAGCCGTGCCCCTCTCTCTCTCTCTCTCACACAACACACACACAATCACAGTGCTGAGGGGTAGGGGACATTGGGTTCTGAGGGGTTCCTGCAGCTGGGCTGTTAATATATCTTGAGAGAGAGAGAGAGAGAGCAAGCTAGTTGAAGCAATGAATTGAAGCACTATATATCTCCCCTCTTTGTCCCTAATTAATGAAATTTTATATGTTTTGCATTCAGAATTGGACGATTCATGGACTTTCTTGGGGGAGTTACAAAATACATTCCCCCAGTGTGCTTGAAGATTCTTTAAATGAACTGCTTTCTTGGTTAGCAAGGGGTTTGATATACATCAATATTTCCCACAAATACAGTCTGTCTGAGGTTAGTAACTTATTGCAATCCCTTGATGCTGATTGATTTTTTCTCTCCCCTCTTTTGACATTATTATGATATTCTGGACCTGACGTTTATGAGTATATGTTGTGGGAGATATATATCTTTGCGAATGCACAACCGAGGGATTTTCTAATTATATGGATCAACAAACAGTAAAAGAAATACTTTCAAAAATGTTAAGGGCATCATATTAAAGATGATAGGTCATCATATTTCTAGTCATTAATTACTGTTAAGTTCTAGGTTTTCCTTTGGCATATATAACCCCTGTTAGCATCATGCATCTATGTTTTGTCAAAAATATTTTTAATGCATCTAATTAAACTGGTACAGTTTTTAGCCCCTATCTTGCATGTCTTTGTTAAGAATGTTGTCCTCTCATCACTTTCGAATTGAGATCATATGAGAAAATAGATAAGAGAAAAAGAAACAATTGCACAAAATGCAATTTTTTTTCCTTTGGTTGGAGGCGATGTGCCTTCATCATGGTCACAGTAAGATTCCACTAGAAGATTAAAAAAAAAAATATCGTGTACAATGAGGGTCACCCCATTTTTTATATCGAGAGATTAGGGTGTCACATATCAAAACACTAAAGACATCAATATCTCTGTTATAAATTAAATTTCCACACCATTGATAGGTCGATCTACATGTGTGTATCCACATTCTAACAATCTTATGTAGGAAATGGCAAGCCTATCATAGGGTTAGGTTTCATAGAGGATGATAAAGTCATGTCTTGAAGACATCTCTTATTCTTTCTACATTTATTAATCATATGTTTCCTAGTTTTTTTTTACTGTATAACAAATAGGAAGATTGGGTACTCCTATTCCAGAGTATTCAAAAGTATATTTTCGGAAAATTCATGCGAGTCAATAGTAACATATGCAAATATTCTAGTTTTAAGATGTTGGTACAAAAACAAAAATCTCTAAGTTCTGTTAAAACAAAGATAGTTGTGTCAGTATGCTAACGTTAATATGAGCTCTATCAAGCTGCACCGTAGAATGGGTACTAATCCAATGCCCATCTCTATCATTTGAGTACTAATCCAAAACAAAACTATTTAATTGGCTTCTTAATATATGAGATAGGTAGAGTATGATAAGATAGAATTTTAAGTTTTTATTTATTTTGCACTTTAATAGAGAAGTTCTATTTGATGGGCTAATTTGTAGCACCCCGAAAAGTTTAATTACATAAAAATTCAAATAAATGGAAATAAATAATTTTCATAATATCGGAGTATTTAAAACATACGTACCATTATCGTATGTGCCAAAACACATCGGAAATTTCATAAAAATTATAAATCAACCCTAAATATTATTACTAAATGTTTCACAAAGAAATTTGTGCCAAGAAAAATCAGATCATCCAAGTTTAAAGTGTTTCGCGACTTATTATCGTATTCATGAATAAGTCGTAACATCATTATCACACGTACGTGGATGAGTCAGAAAATTAAATAAAAATCATATATGGACTTCAAATAATATCCTCTAATGACCCATCAAGAAATGGTTCAATAAAAATCATTTGGGCTAGGTTTAAGAGTTATTGCGACCGATTATCTAAATAAGGAAACAAGTCGGAAAACTTTAACACGGAAATACGACGCAATCAAAAATTAAATAAAAGTCTTGGGGAGACTTCCAACATTATATATGATGACCCATTATCATAATCGGGCCAATGAAAACATTTGGCCCAAAAATCAAATGAAGCTAGAAAATACATAGAAATTCGTAACCATAAATAAGCTGAAATAAAAGAGAGATTAGAGGTGAATTGGGATGCAATCATCATGCATTCATGGCAACCCAAATTCGTGCCTAACTATGAGGGGAGGTTTCCTAATGCCTCACACACTCAAAGGAGGAGGAAATCATCAAAAATAGGAAACCAAACATGCCAATCCCGAATCCTCTTTTCCTAGTTATAATAGGACTCCTAAACACCATGGTTACTTAAATACTCTTCCCAACCCTAGGACGAATTTAGAACTTGCTAGGGTCGTGTGGAGGAGCTCTTGGTGGCTGAGGAGCTGTGGAACGACCACAAGAAGCCGTTCTTCTTCCCTTCTCATCTGCTGCGACCTGCACAAACCACTCTCTTGAAGTCGACCAAAGGTAGTTTTTCTAGGGCAAACCTTAACATATCCTATACCAATGTGTAGAGCATCAAGTTAACTTTCATTTCCCACTGGTTTCATCGAATTTCATTTAGTAGATTTTGAATTATAAGCGTTGTGCCAAAGTCGCGAACTGTTAGAGCTTTTCCCGTTCTTCTTATTATTCCACGATTTGAGACCGCATTAGACTAAATCATCAACATAAAAATTTCTTCTACTTGTAGTCATGATCATCTTTCATGTTCAACGTTTTGTCTAAAACTCTTATTTAGTAGAGAGTATGAACCCCGTAAGAGAATCATGCATAATACTGTGTTTTCGGGTTTGCAGTTAGCCTTAGGTTCTTCCTGTTTTGCTCGAGATTTAAGACCTGAAGTAGGTCAAGCCTCCAACATGAAAGTTCTTGTATTAGTCGATATGGTCATCTTTCATGTTAAATGTTTTGCTTAACTATCATTATTTAGAGAGTTATAAACTTCGTAATAGTCAGTCATGCATGATACTGCGTTTTCTGGTTGCATTTAACTTTCACTTCTTCATGTTTTTCACAAGGTTCAAGACCGATTAGGTTAAAACCCCAACAACAAAGTTCTTATACTAGTTGTCTTGTCATCGTTTATGTTAGATGTTTTGTCCAAATGTCAGTAGATCTCATGTTACAAGTCTAACATGTAAGTCGCCATGAAGTCATGCATGTTTAGGCTTTACCATGTTCTTCCTGTATTTCATGCAATTAGAGACCGATTCAGACCCAGCCCACAACACAAAAGTTCTTTCAATAGATGTCCTCGACATTTTCTATGTGTAAGTTTTGTCTAAAGGTCAGCATATAGAGAGATATAGGCGTTTCATGAATATCACCCTGTGTCAAATCATGGTAGTCTGAACCAAGAGCATGTCAGATCCATGTCGAGCTCAGGCGCAGACCCAGTGAACGCGACGGCCCGATATGTCGCATTCTGAGGTCAGGTCGCGACAGTACCTCTGTCGCGTTCTGGTTGCGACAGTACCCATGTCGCCTTCTGCCTGCCTGATCTGACGACCCCGTCGCCTTCCTTATAGGGATATGTCGCGATCTCAGAACTTTACCTGAAACCATGTGTTTTCATGCATAGTTTTCCGCATATACCCAAGATCTGTTTAAATATGATATTACTGTGTAAGTTGCCTATCTTGGGTCTGATCATTACATGATTGTTATTTAATGGCTTAAAATTTATTAACCCATTAAAAGCTTTAATTACATGAATGCTATTCTAAGTGCTCCTTAAATGTTATGATCTTTCGTGCTACTTGTGATTAATCTTCCTACTGTTCTTCCACGTTTAAATGATAATGGTTATCATAAAATCTTGCAAACCATGATGAGTTAAAGTGCATAGTTTTATTCCATGTTTATTGTCAAGTGCTTCCTGCGAGTTTGAAACCGATGGTTTGTGAATTGTGACACGCGTACCGCACTACACACTAGCACTGTTAGGTAGCCTTTTCTTGGGAAATTGGAAACTCTCTACCGGTCATTCCGAATCGGTAGACTAGCGACCTTTTCACCAAGGCCTCCGTAAATCTCCTCTGACCATGGATTCCCACATGGCCGACGAGTTGGTTGTACCATTGAAGTCCCTGGAGATAGCGTGCACTTCCTTTCTCTTCTTGATCTCGTGAGTGTGACTTACAAACTAGACTAAAGCCATTAATGTAAGATTGAACGAAAGTATAAATTGTACCGTTATGCTGCCGAATTTATCTCTTGACCATTGTTCTCATGAAATCATGTTCAATTTAATTATTACTTCTCATCATCATCATGAACAGACATTACACACTGCTACGTTTTGAAACTCTCATTGGCCATTATTAATGACTGTGGGTATCTACATTTAAAATTTACATGAGATGCTGACAGGGCACGGCGTGTGTCCAAGGGCTCCAATCTAGCCCCAATGACGGCGAGTCATAGATATACTGTTAACCATGGGGATAATGATTACTGGCGTTGCATCTGCGCTGGGAGTACTTTCTTGCTTGTTGAATGTTAGATACATAACCACATACACGTGTCCTGGTGTACATTCTTGATGGATCTTTCTTGGTGTACATTGGTGTCTACGTGCCTGATTAGTGTTACTTGATCGTGCTTGTGAAATCTTGCTTGCTTGCTTGCGTGATATGGCCATCCTGCATTTAATGCAATTAATGATATCTTGCGTTCTTGACATCAATTGAAATCTTGCGTGCTTGTACAAAGTGATCTATTGCTAGTTCTATCTCTTGTTCACCAATCTTGTTCTATCATAATCACTCTCTCTAGCTTGTTTATATATCATGTTTTAACGAGTTTTTATTCGTACTTGCATATCATTCATCGTACTTGCCTAGTTCTAAAATGTTAATCACTTATATCATTGCCCGCACATTGAGATATAAATCCTACTGGGCTAGTTTGCTCATTCCCTACTTTTACCCCATCTAGGTGACTATGAAGTTCAAGAGGAAGAGCAAGTCGAGGATGGGAATGCGTCCGAGTGATGAGCGTTCCAACTATGAGTCTAGTTATAGTAATTTGCTTTGAGAGTTAGAACATGTAGTAGGAAGTGAGAAGTATTATGTACTTTCCTTTCATTGAGTCTTAGTCCTGTAATAGTTTCTATTTGAAATACAATGAGCTGAGATTTGATTACAATTTTATTGAGTTCAACATATGGGCCCTATTGTGATGTTGTGTTGATATACATTTAGTGCGTGCTAGCTAGAGGCTTATTTGCCGACTGTCCACGTCTCGGATATCGACTCGAATTAATTAATAATATCCGCTGCGTAATTCTCGGGACGTGACAGTTTAGTGGTATCAGAGCCTAGGAATACTAAATAGGATATGTCTCAGGAATAGGAGATACCTATGGAACCTAGGTCATGAGAAATTAAATACAGTTCCTGGTGAGAATGGGTAGAGACTGGGAATATGTTAGAAAGAATTAAACACTCCTACCCATTAACTCTTATAATGTATCATGTAGAGACATTAATTGGTTTCCATCTTTTTTCTCAAGAATCCTCATAACACTCTCACACAACTGCAATGGCTCGCAACCAGTGGCAAGCTATGCAAGACACTGTGGCTGGACTTACGCAGGCCCTGCAAAATGTAGTTCAGGCTGGAAATCAGGCTGCAGCTGCAAGGAACGGAGCCGGTGATATGCACCGGAATTTTTGGAGTTTGAACCCTCCCTCGTTTCTCTGGATCCCCTGACCCAGATGAGGCAGAAAATTGGCAAGAGGAGATAGAAAGGATTTTCCAAGTAATGCAATGCACCAACAGAGAGAAAGTGGCACTGGCCACTTTCAATTTACTAAAGATGCTCGAGCATGTGGAAGGGCCACTCGGCCCACCTGCCAAACGTAGCTGAACTGGAGTGGGCCGGATTCCTGGAGATATTCGAAGAAGTATTTCTCTGAGAGAGTCAAGGAGAAGAAGGCAGCAGAGTTTGCCACACTAAAACAGAAAGGGATGTCCGTGGCTGAGTATGAGGCTCAGTTCGCACGACTTGTGTGTATGCCCCACATTTGGTGGGAACAGAAAGATTAAAGGCTAACCGTTTCATGGACGGCTCAGGCCTATGTTCATTGAAAGGCTCGGACCACACAACATTCAACCTACACTGAGATGGTCCAAAGAGCTCAACTGGTAGAAGATACTATGGCTAAGGTGGAAGGCATGAGGGGAAAGGACATCTCAAAGCCGACCTTTACAAAAAGGGGAGCAGTCGATACAACTGGAACTTTCCCCAAAATAACAATAATACAACAACAAAAGGCCAACCACTGGGAAGGACTATAGCATGGAGAAAAAGATCAAAGTAGAAGAAACAACAATTTTTGAATATTGTAACTTTTGCAACAAGCTGGACACAGAGCGGAAGAGTGCTGGAAGAAGGCAGGAGCTTGCCTGCGATGCGGGAGTCGTGACCACCGCCTTCCCAACTGTCCTATGTTAAAAAGACCAAGTTGGAAGGAACCAAGAAGTGGTAAAGCGTCAGGGACGCGTGAATGCAATAACGCAAGCGGAGCTCCCGGAAGGAGGTATGATTGTAAATGCCTAGACTGATCTTATGATGTTTTCTTATGGTACATTTCTAAGGGGGAGATCATTAAGGACAAAATTGGAAAGGGATAATCTAGTAATTATACCATAGTTCCTTTGGTGGAGTAAGATGGAGTTATAAATACCGTGGAAGGAAAACAGGATGGAAGGAACCAAATGAATAGTACGGGTGGCCATAGGTGTAGTTGGACTAACCTCCACGATGTTGAAACCAGTTAGAAGAATTAAATCCGAAACGACCTCAAGGATCATAACTTTCAAAATCCAATTAATGATCAATGAATTTGGAGACCAAATTCTCTTAAGTGGGGAGGGTGTAGCACCCGAAAATTTTAATTACATAAAAATTAAATAAATGGAAATAAAATAATTTCATAATATCGGAGTATTTAAAACATACGTACCATTATCGTATGTACCAAAAACACATCGGAAAATTTCATAAAATTATAAATCAACCCTAAATATTATTACTAAATGTTTCACAAAGAAATTTGTGCCCAAAAAATATCAGATAATTACAAGTATTATCACACATAGTCGTAGAGTCAGAACAAATTAAAGAAAAAAAATCATATATGGACTTCACAATAATATCCTCTAATGACCCATCAAGAAATTGGGTCAATAAAAATCATTTGGGCTAGGTTTAAGAGTTATGCGACCGATATCTAAATAAGGAAACAAGTCGGAAAAGTTAACACGGAAATACGACGTAATCAAAAATTAAATAAAAGTCTTGGGGAGACTTCCAACATTATATATTGATGACCCCATTATCAAATCGGGCATGGACAACATTGGCCAAAAATCAAATGAAACTAGAAAATACATAGAAATTCGTAACCAAAATGAAGTGAATTAAAAGAGGCAATTAGAGTTAATTGGGATGCAACATGATTCATGGCAACCAAATTCTTGCCTAACTATGAGGGGAGGTTCCTAATGCCTCACACACTAAAAGGGGGAGGAAATCACAAAAATAGGAAACCAAACTGGCCAATCCCGAAATCCTCTTTTCCTAGTTATAATAGGACTCCTAAACACCATGGTTATTAAATACTCTTCACCCAAACCCTAGGACGAATTTAGAACTGCTAGGGTCGTGTGGAGGAGCTCTTGGTGGCTGAGGAGCTGTGGAATGACCACAAGAAGCCGTTCTTCTTCCCCTTCTCATCTGCTGCGACCTGCACAAACCACTCTCTTGAAGACGACCAAAGGTAGGTTTTCTCGGGCCAAACCTTAACATATCCTATACCAATATCTAGAGCATCAAGTTAACTTTCATTTCCCACTGGTTTCATCGAATTTCATTTAGTAGATTTTGAATTATAAGCGTTGTGCCAAAGTCGCGCACTATTAGAGCTTTTTCCGTTCTTCTTATTATTCACACGATTTGAGACCGAATTAGACTAAATCATCAACATAAAAGTTCTTCTACTTGTAGTCACGATCATCGTTTATGTTCAACGCTTTGTCTAAAACTCTTTAGTTAGAGAGTTATGAACCCCGTAAGAGAGTCATGCATAATACTGTGTTTTCGGGTTTGCAGTTAGCCTTAGGTTCATCCGGTTTTGCTTGAGATTTAAGACCGAAGTAGGTCAAGCCTCCAACATGAAAGTTCTTGTATTAATTGATATGGTCATCTTTCATGTGAAATGTTTTGCTTAAAGATCATTATTTAGAGAGTTATAAACTTTGTAATAGAGTCATGCATGATACTGCATTTTCTGGTTGCATTTAACTTTCACTTACTCATGTTTTTCACAAGGTTCAAGACCGAATTAGGTTAAAACCCCAACAACCAAGATCTTATACTAGTTGTCCTTGTCATCTTTTATGTTAGACGTTTTGTCAAATATCAGTAGATCTCATGTTACAAGTCTAACTTGTAAGTCGCCATGAAGTCATGCATGTTTAGGGCTTTACCATGTTCTTCTGTATTTCATTCAATTAGAGACCGATTCAGACCCAGCCCACAACACCAAAGTTCTTTAAATAGATGTCCTCGACATTTTCTATGTTGTGAGTTTTGTCTAAAGATCAGCATATAGAGAGATATAGGCGTTTCATGAATATCACCCTGTGTCAAATCATGGTAGTCTGAACCAAGAGCATGTCAGATCCATGTCGGGCTCAGGCGCAGACCCTGTGAACGCGACGGCCCGATATGTCGCATTCTGAGGTCGGGTCACGACAGTACCTCTGTCGCATTCTTGGTTGCGACAGTACCCATGTCGCCTTCTGCTGCCTGATCTGACGACCCTGTCGCCTTCCTTATAGGGATATGTCGCGATCTCAGAACTTTACTTGAAACCACGTGTTTTCATGCATAGTTTTCCGCATATACCCAAGATCTGTTTAAATATGATATTTACTGTGTAAGTTGCATGTCTTGGGTCTGAGCATTACATGATTGTTATTTAATGGCTTCAAAATTGATTAACCCATTTAAAAGCTTTAATTACATGAATGCTATTTAAGTGCTCCTAAATGTTATGATCCATTCATGTTTCTTGTGATTTAATCTTCCTACTGTTCTTCCACGTTTAAATGATAATGGTTGTCATAAAATCTTGCAAACCATGACTTGTTAAAGTGCATAGTTTTATTCCTTGTTATATTGTCAAGTGCTTCCTGCGAGTTTGAGACCGATGGTTTGAGAATTGAGACACGCGTACCGCACTACACACTAGCACTGTTAGATAGCCTTTTCTTGGGAAATTGGAAACTCTCTACCGGTCATTCCGAATCGGTAGACTAGCGACCTTTTCACCAAGGCCTCCGTAAATCTCCTCTGACCATGGATTCCCACATGGCCGACGAGTTGGTTGTACCATTGAAGTTCCCTGGAGATAGCGTGCACTTCCTTTCTCTTCTTGATCTCGTGAGTGTGACTTACAAACTAGACTAAAGCCATTAATGTAAAGATTGAACGAAAGTATAAATTGTACCGTTATGATGCCGAATTTATCTCTTGACCATTGTTCTCATGAAATCATGTTCAATTTAATTATTACTTCTTCTCATCATCATCATGAACATGACATTACACATGCTACGTTTTGAAACTCTCATTGACCATTATTAATGACTGTGGGTATCTACATTAAAAATTTACATGAGATGCTGACAGGGCACGGCGTGTGTCCAAGGGCTCCAATCTAGCCCCAATGACGGCGAGTCATAGATATACTGTTAACCATGGGGTATAATGATTACTGGCGTTGCATTGTGCTGGGAGTACTTCTTGCTTGTTGAATGATAGATACATAACCACATACACGTGTCCTGGTGTACATTCTTGATGGATCTTTTCTTGGTGTACATTGGTGTCTACGTGCCTGATTAGTGTTACTGATCGTGCTTGTGAAATCTTGCTTGCTTGCTTGCTTGATATGGCCATTCTGATTTAATGCAATTAGTGATATCTTGCGTTCTTGACATCAAGTGAATTCTTGCGTGCTTGTACAAAGTGATCTATTGCTAGTTCGATCTTGTCATCTTGTTCACAAATCTCGTTCTATCATAATCACTATCTCTAGCTGTGTTTATTATCATGTTTTAACGAGTTTTATTCGTACTTGCATATCATTCATCGTACTTGCCTAGTTCTAAAATAATCACTTATCATCACCTTGAGATATAAATCCTACTGGGCTAGTTTGCTCATTCCCTACTTTTACCCAATCTAGGTGACTATGAAGTTCAGAGGAAGAGCATGTCGAGGAGGGAATGCGTCCGAGTGATGAGCGTTCCAACTATGAGTCTAGTTATAGTAATTTGCTTTGAGATTTAGAACATGTAGTAGGAAGTGAGAAGTATTATGTACTTTCCTTTCATTGAGTCTTAGTCCTGTAATAGTTTCTATTTGAAATACAATGAGCTGAGATTTGATTACAATTTATATTGCGTTCAACATATGGGCCCTATTGTGATGTTGTGTTGATACATTTAGTGCGTGCTAGCTAGAGGCTTATTTGCCGACTGTCCACGTCTCGGAATATCGACTCGAATTAATACTATCCGCTGCATAATTCTCAGGACGTGACAGTCGTGATAGTAGGGGTAAGTGAATCCACTCACCGACTTCCCATACACTCTGAGCCCTATGATCCGGCTCACATCCTCTAGGCTAGGGATCATATGTCCCTATGGGAAAATGAAGGTTGTCGCCTCCGCATCCCACCTGCTCCGCAGAGCCTAGGTGAGAGCCGAATCCACCCTCATTCTCTCTATCCTAAATATCTCCCCAAACCCCATCTCCTCTATCCTATCTCTCTGGAAACGGGGGAATGCTAGGAAGACAGCCAAAACGAGCGTCCAGGACACTCGGTCCCTCATCTCATCCCGCAGGCATCAAGTTCAGTTGAAATCCAATCAGTTTTAGTGATCGGTCAGAATCGCGGCACCGTGGCGACCGCGACCTTATCGCGACAATGCGGGGCACCGTGACCTCATCACGTCACCTTCCGAGGCCGTGATAAGGTCACGTCTACCCGGGTCGCCGCGACTTATCGCGACGCTCCACCTTGTCGCGACACTATGTCGCGACAGATCGGGCTGACGCGTTCTCAGGATCGGACTGGCCGGAGCCTCCTTTGTCCGATCTCCTTTCTCATGGGCATCACGCCCTACACTTGCCCTCTAGGGGCTCCTTCTACCTATTTAAACAATCCATTCAAGGTTTAGAGCCGATCCACTTACCGATTTCATCGCCTTAGCACGTTTCTTCCGTTCCTCCTCCACATTCACGGTCGGGGGCCTCTTCTTCTTCTTCCACCTCCATCTCCGTGATGTCCGCCTCTTCCTCAACCGAAGGCGCCTCCATTTGGCGCCGAGAGCTCCGCCGCTCCACCGCTTCGCCTGGGTTTCCTCCGTGAGGAGCTCCCACCCGGGTTCTTCTCCCCCTCCATCTAGGTCGGGGCTGGTATGGGTGAGTTTGTGGGCAAGTTAGGGTGCAGAGAGGAGCAATAGTGCAAAGATGCAAGATAGCTCAAAGATTTTGAGTTTTGAAAACCCAGAAAGGAGGAAGGAAGGCGCCCTGGTATTTTGAATCGGTCGGTTTGAGTCGCGTCAGTGCGATTTGTCGCCTCTATGTCGCGGCGGCTTCGGAGGTCACGAACATGTCGCGACCGCCCGCCCAGACGCGTTACAAAGGCGTCCCTTATACTTGTCGCGTCATCAACAGAGCCATCTGAACTTGCAAAAAATTCAGTTTTGTTCATTCCAATTCAAATCATTACATTCACTAATCCGTTCTATCAAATAAAAGCTATAAATCCGTCCCTAGCTACCATATTTCGTACAAATCAATCCTAATCAAGGCTCAAACAATCCCTGCCGCTGGCTGAATTTTCTTCAAAGCTTCAATGTATTCTTTGATCACGTCATCGTCTTCCTCTACCTTGGCTTGGAGAACGCTCCCTGCATCTTCCCAATGGACGATGGCGCTGCGCACGTCGTGCTCATCCTGCTCGTCACCCCTCTTCCTCTTGGTAGGTGGGTAGTGTGATAGGATGAGGACCACTGTGTGCGCTGCGCCGCATTGGGGGTAGCACCGGTCTGGGTTGTAGGTAACCAGTGCTTCATTCCTAAGAGTCGTAAGGCGAGCCCCCGTGTGCTGAGGTAGGTAGATCATCCGACCGTGCATGAAGCGGGGACACATGTCAAACTCTGCCACGGTCATCGTTTTGAAATAATGCGCCATGCTTTCCGTCCTTTCAGCTGCGGCCATCTTGCACTACGCCTTGGTGCTCATGCGTAGAGGGCCACCCCGAAAGCCAGCGGATGGTTGAGCATTGTCTTGCACTCCGTGGCTAATTCCTCCATTGCCCAGAACTGAATATGAACGCCCATCCACAGCTCGAGGGCAACAATGGAGCCGAAGAAGGGACCTCCCATAGTTGCAGAAGATAGACCGGCATAGAGGAATCCCAAAACAGCCTGTCCAATGCTCATACCTTCTGAGATGGAGTCCACGATGCTGAGGTTTGCAAAGGAGATGGCCCCATCTATCGTAGGGAAGAGGATGACTCTGCAAATGCAGATCGCAGCCGCTTTGGCGATGGCCCGATAATTGCCCGTCTCGTGCTTGCATTGCGAGTTTGATCCATTGCGCAATAGGAAGAAGGTGGACGTGCATCCGCTTGTCATGGACTGCAAATCTGTCTTCCTCGTCGTAATCTCCGCAAGGATGCTCCAAGAGTTGATTGGTGCCACGGTATATGAAACCGCAAGTTCATCTCCCCTGTGGTACCGCGGGCGGGAGGCCGAGCATGATCTCCAGCTCCTCCAGAAGGATCGTGGCTTCAAACGTCGGGAAGAGGAATGTGTGGGGTCTGCGGATGCCACAACTCCGCTAGCATCGTAACGCTATCCCACACGGTATGATTTTATCGTACTTCTTAGCAAGAACTAGAATAGTGGCCAAACCTCACTCTTTTAAGTGGCCAATGGAAGCATGGAGAAGCAATTCCGCATAGGGGAGAGCCATGGTAGCTTGGAGAACCTCCTCTGACCAAGCAAAATCTGAAGGGGAGAAGAAGAGGAGAGTTAAGAATGGGGAAGGACAAAACAGAGCAGAAACAACACCGAAAAGTGCAGAAATTGCAAAAAAAAAAAAGAAAAAAAAATGCTTACTTGAAGCTCCGGGCGCATGCAAATGTGCCCGGGACGGCGCTCAGCTGCTGGAGATCGGCATGGGACTCCCTTGCAGCCTTGGGACCCGAGTAGGGCGGGATCTCCTCCTGAAAAGTAGAGTAGCTCCTCTCATGCTTGCAAAAACAGGGAAAATCTTGAAGAAAAGAGAGAGAGAGAGAGGAGATTAGCTACGGGATGCACCCCTAAACCCTCTATTTATAGACTCTTGAGTGGTGTGCAAACCTCCTCTAATCCCGCACCTAGGAGTTAGGATAAAACTAGGAGAGGTCTAGGAGTCCTAATGTTAGTCTAGGTGTCTTAGGATAAGGCTAAACCCTGGATTTCTGCGTTTTCAGGGCTCTGTTCAAGTCGTGACGCCGCGATCTGATGCGACCTTGTCGCGACACAGCGCTGCGACGCGACATGGTCGCGGCTTTCTAAGGCGTCGCCTTTGTACCCGAGGGTTGTTTTCCATGTCTGTGCTTATTATGTGTGATTGTTTGTTTTTAGATTATTGAATGTATTGTCATTTTCGTGCTTAGTTCTGTGTTTTCTTGTCCAAAAAAAAAAATGGAAAATCAGAAAATCATAAAAAAGACATCGTCACAGGTAAGTCAGGTAAGTATTTCTATCCCTACTCCTCGCATTACTATATGGTATTCTACTTATTATATCATTTCAAGGACCGCTGGTTATCATGTGCTTTGGGATTTGAGTTCCCTTTACTTTACAAAAACAGTGATAATCTAGGTGCACATTGTTAATCGTTGGATAGGCCGTTGAGTGTTTAAGTTCGGGAACGATAGATTCAGGCCTGCACTGCGGTTGTAGGTAGGCTCTTGACTCGTTCTTATTTGGCTTAACAATAATATCCTTGATATATTTTCTATTTTCTCCCTTTATTTGCATTCGTTTTGATGATTTCTTATTTTAGCCCAACATGCATCATGTAGGACTTTGAGCTTCCCTGATTCATTCTTGACTTTTGATGGGCTCTTGTTGAGTGCCCAATCATCCTCAGTTTCCAAACAAGAAACCAACTCACTCCGAATCCGATCTCGAAGGTTTGTCTCCGAGTGAGTTGTTCCCGTCAATTGACAAGAATTTCCCTGTCTGAATTACTTACAAAATTTCCTTTTCCTTTGATCCGTTTTGTAGCGAACCGCTCCAGGACAGAGTCATGAGTTACCTGCCTGGCACGCACATATCCCTCCAAGGCAAAACCTGCAGGCCAATTGGCTAGGGTACCTCTCAATCGAGGGGTTGATCGTCCTCCTCTTTTCTCCTTCTAGTCCAGACTTGTTCTTCTTGGCATCCTGCTCGAGCAGCTGACTCGGGGCTTTCGTGAAAATTCCAGTTGCCTGTTAGTTAGACCGGGTGTCTCTTTACCTTGGCTCCCACTTTTCAGTCCACTCCGTGTCATTTCCGCTTCGCCGTCACTTCGTGACAACTCCACTCCACTTCCGCTTCACTACCCTGCAAAGAGGAAGCCAAGGAGGGGCAATCTGTAGACACCCGGTTCCGACTAATGGGTTGAACCACAATTCATGTTATCCTAGTTAGCCCCTAGTTGGTCACTCACCTTGAGCCCATCATTAGCCTTGATTGAGCCCATTACAATTTAAAATTACCTTGAAATTCCGACCATTATATTTGGAGAGTCCTTACGCAATTATAACTCGTATCTAAATACAAAATAATTCGATTTCCTAGTCGCGACATATCATAGCGCCGCGACTCTAGTCGCGACAGTCCTAGATGCCGCGACAGCCCATGCATGATATCCATGCACGTGGGCTTACTGTCGCGAACACCCCCGACCCGTCGCGTCTCTAGTCGCGACCCCACGATACGTCGCGACAATGCCTGAGCGCACCAGACTCCGTAACAACCTCCCATTATCCTCCTATTGATCCAGCTTTATCCCTAAGAAATATCTCAACCCCTTGGGCGAGATTTTGGCCCTAGGGACTCTTGTGAGGCCCCTTGGACTCTCCCTTGCAATTTTAAAAGGCCATTATCTCCCATTTCGAATTTTACCCATTTTGATGAATAATATCACCCATTTTCTCTCTCATGGCTCTATAAAAGAGAGGCCCCTCCTCAAGGACGGGGAAAAGCCTCATTGTTACCCGAAGTGCTGCCAAAATTTCCTTTGACAAATACTTAGCCTTGCAGCCACCCTTTTCCTTCATTTTCCCTCCACAATCCCTCTCCACCAAAGCACCATTCCATCATCTATGAGCACGGGACGTGAGAAGGGCGACTTCAGCATTCTCATGAAGCTTGTTGGACGATCCTTCGAGCTGCAGCCACGCCAAGGAGCGCCCTAATGGGGCTCACTCCCTCCCTTTCCCTTTCGCCTTCTATTGCATGCATTTTTCATGTTATTCTTAGATAGAACATATTCAGCACCACACCCACGTTTTCCTATACCCAAGGGGTTTAAAAAACTTCCCAGGTTCGTTCCCTCCATGTTCCATCCTTTCTTTCTATTTTAGAGTAGATACTATGTTAACGTTTCTAATAGGGCTCCTTCATTTGTTTTTTTTGTGGCAGGCATCCAAGCGTCATCCACGAGGAGTCTTGCCTTCCGGCCGGCTGGAAGACGAGAAGAAGGTCCACAATCCAACAACTCCCGCACAAAGAGAACGCGGCGGCGGAGGATGATGCGACAACTAATGTGACAGGAATCAGCGTCGCGTTATCAGCACTGTCGCGACCGCTAAGGCCACCACGACACCAGGTCCACCCCCCTTTTCTCTCTCCTCTTCCTAGTTAAGTTAGCCATCTTCATTTTCTATTTATAAGGCAGCTTGCTAGGTGGCGATCACATTCCATGTTCACACACCACTAGATTTAGTATTTGTTCATGTCGAGGGGGGGCGTCAATCCCCGTGATTACAATAGGTTACTCAAGAAGGACATTGAGATGACCAGAAAGGCCGGTGTGCCATATACCTGTCCATATGTGGAAGCAGCTGGTCTCATAGCTGATGTGTAGAGACACTAGGGAATGATTTAGGTGCTTATTGGAGAATGAGTTCACTGAATGATCCGTTCTCGGAATGCATATGGTTAATGATACCTGATTGTCAGATAAAAGATCCGTAGTCTCAGTTGTGTAACTGGTCCTTAGACTTGAGACACCAAAGATGTCTTGTTTGAGTACTCCATTCTTTGATACTAGATTTATAGGTCTGGGTTCCAGGTCTAGTATAGCCAGTCATTGGGATGGTAGCCAACCTTACGAAGGCAATTATGTGTCAATAAAGGATCATCCACTCTCGGTATCGTGAGAGGAATATCCCATATTGTCTTACTCAGGCAAATCCCTGGCCAGGGTCAATTGGATTTAGTGAGAAGGAGTTCTCCGGGAGAATCCGATAAGAGTTTGACTTTAACAGATTCCATATAGACCTGACAACACCATGCTAATATATGGTCTCTGGGATAATAGATGGATGAGGGACTACAGGTACACGGTAACTGTGGGCAGACAGGTCCAATGGATTTGATCACTCGTATTGTCTGGGATTATGGCATAGTGGCCTAGTATGTTCATAATCGATGAGTTGAGTGAATTATTATGGAGATAATAATTCACTAAGTCAGAAGGAGTTCTAACGAGTACAACTCACGGCCAGCTCGATATTGGGCCTAGAGGGTCACACAAAAAGGTGGATAACGCGAATGAATAGAGGATTGGATAAAAGTTATCCAATAAGCCTTATTTAACCCATTATGGACTATTGGGTAAGACCCAATAGCCTTGATAAGGATCCATTAAGGGAGCATACTAGGATCATGCCACCTCACCCTTCTAGAAGAGGACACCTCATCATCATAACCACATCATACATGATGAGGTGTCCCTGTGAGGTGTCCCTTGTCATGATTACATGACGAGGTGTCCTACTGCAGGTGGTCCCCTCTTGTCATCATGACATGGTGAGGTGTCCCTGCGAGGTGTCCCTTGTCATGATTACATGATGGTGTCCTTGCAAGGTGTCCTCTTGTCATCATGACATGGTGAGGTGTCCC